>VBSM01001681.1:2925349-2965338 GCA_008086735.1 Cheirogaleus medius
CAAATAGACTGACTTCAGAGAACAGAAGACCTGCAGTCTGTAGAAAGCAACAGGGCTCAGGTGAGTGACAGCTGTACATTTCTAGAAGCTCTGATTAGCACTGATGGCCTCGCCCAGCCTCCACCACAGCCCCCTCTCAACAAGCTCTGCAACGGTTAGAAAGCATCTGTCTAGTAAACTGCAGGTGAGCCTCACCCCAACTATGCCCTTCCCCCTGAGATGTCCCTAGAGCCCTTGGTGGTTTGAGCCACCTACCTAACCATCTAGGAATACCCCAGCCTTGGGACAGAGGCTGTCAATCAGTGTTCCTTGGGGACTCATCAGAATGGCGAGGGAACAGTGTGGTGGTATCAAGCACTGAGAACTGGGTGTGGATCCAGAAAGTGCCAGCCGTGATGTGTCAGCAGAAAACTGCATATTCTGGGTGGTGCCAGAGGGGCCTGGTTCTGGGGCTCGTGAAGCTCTGGCCGAATCTTTAGCAGATAGGACTGAAGCTGACCTCTCCTCCCTGAGGCTCTGCCTCCACCTCCACCCCACCGACGGATGCTCCAATTCCGTGCCAAACAGATACAACCTGGCATCAGGCTCCAACAGCTGTGCATGGCCTACAACCTCCCTCTCACTGGGTGCCCTAGGAGCCAATAGGCTTTGTGCTTTCCGTCCACATACACCTCTGGGCAGCACAGTCCAGGGATTACCTGTCAAGCAGCATGAGCTTGCTTTTCACTTGTCCTAGACCTGTTTGCTTCAAACCCTCATTCTGATGCTCTGTGTTAGCAAGCATATTCAACCTAGCCCTGCTCTTTGTGTTGTATTCACGCTGAACAGGTGCCCTCTCCAAGCCCAGTTCCTCATCACTAAAATGCAGGTAGCTACCTCAACAAGTTGTTGGGATGATTAAGTGAAACTGGTGAAAGCACCTAGCATAGGGCTCATCCTATTAGGTACCTAATCACATTTCCCCTTTCTTTTTTCCCTCTGTCTTAGTGTGTTTAGGCTGCTATGACAAAATATCACAAACTGGGTGGCTTATAGACAAAAGAAATTTAATTCTCAAAGTTCTGGATACTAAAAAGTCCAAGGTCAAGATGCCAGCAAATCCGGTGTCTGGTGAGAACACACTTCCTGGATCATAGGTGGTGCTTTCTTGATACGTTCTCACCTGGTGGAAGGGGCTGCTTTCATGAGCGTTAATCCCATCCATAAGGGCTCTGCTCTTAGGACCTAATCTCCTCCCAAAGACCCCCCCTCCTAATACCATCACTTTGGGGGTTAGGATTCCAACATATGCATGTGGGGGGACACAAACGTTCAGACCACAGCACCCTAATTCCCTACTCCTCCCTTCCTTCCTTCTATCTTTCCTTCTTGCCTCTCTCTGTCTCTCTCTTTCTCTCTCTTTCTTTCTATTACATAGTCTCAGAAAGGAGAATGACACACATCTTAATTTCTCCTCATTCAGCTCCCTCTCTTTTTTTCCATCCAGATTCTTTGTGTGTCTTCTCTCAGGACCCTGTTCCATTCCACTGTTTCCTTCATAAACGGGTCTGCACGTAATTTTCTAGGTTGACTACGAGAGAGAGACTTGTTCATCTGTGTCCCCACAACACCAGACACAGGCCTAGAACATGGTGTCTGGTTCCAGATGGAATGGAGGGATTGTAATTGATAGGGATGGGGCACAAATGGATGTATAATGAATGGGTGGATGGATGGAGCATGTTAGATGGAAGGATGGAAGGATGGGGTTGGCCAATGGATGATATCTAGGTCAAGATGGAATAGCTTAAGTGAGATGGATGGGTGAGAGCATGAATGGATGGGTGGATAGATGCAGCGGATGTAGGGATATGAAAGCATGATGCTCAAGTGAGTGAGAGGATGGATTGGCGGATGGATAAACAGACGGACAGAGGCACATGCCACGGTTGGCTTTGGGCTGATGTAGGAAGGCTGCAAGGAACTCACTTCAGTGCTTTCACCCCAAATCAATGTTTCATTCTATCTCCCATTGCTCTCAAACCATAAAGGTTGGGATGGTGAAGAAAGGAACAACTGACAGCAGCAGGACCCAGGTGCTACCTCCATTCTAGCTTTGCACAAGCCCTCACTTATGAAGTCTCGCCATAGGCTCCACGCAGCATCAGGACACTTGGAAGCACAGGGCCCAGGAAAGGGATGAGGGCACATTTGTCCCTCCCTGACCATCTCCCCAGTCTCACCCTTGGAAGATGCTGTGCAGAAGGAGAACTGCCTGTACTAGTAGAGCTTTGATTGTCCTCATCCTCAGGACCACAGACTGGAAACCTGCTGACTTCACCTCCCAGTCTGCCTCTCCCACAGGGAGAGCTTGCACACTGGCTGCACCAAGGTTTGTCTGGGAGTCGCCTCTATGTGGCCCTCACTAAATCAAGAGCCCTTGAGAGCACGAATTATATTGTCCTTACTGACCCATTCCAATGAAAGAGTTTCTGACACAGAGCTGACATAGAAAAAATGTTTGTGGGTTAAATAAAATGAATAATGAGTCATAGGCAGAGCTGACTGTCACTGGGGAAAATAACGGTAGACCTTGGTCTGGGACACTGAGTTTGAATACCAGCTCTGCCACTTTCCAACTATGTGACCTTACCAAGTCCCCATGCCTCTCTGAACTTCCATTTCCTCATCTGCAAGCTCACAGTAATAGCTAATACCACTCAACTATCCCCTATGGCTGTGAGGATTATATCAGGAACCAGCTTCTAATCTGGTCCTTTTAAGAACACTGACCTCCACCCCCACCCTCGGAGCCTTGACAGCCAAGCCCTTTGCAAAGCTGCATGCCCCTCCTGCCAGCCCCTTTACCCGGAGGGCAGAGCTGGGGACCGCGAGGAGGGGCCCTGCAGGAGGAAGCACGTGAGCATGCCCCACTTTCAGGTTTCTGCAACTGGGGCTGCACATAATCACCCTGACCTCAATCTTTCCCTGTGAATTATGGAAAAAGAGTTCTCTGAAAATGAGGCATGTAAAAAGTTCCACCAGGCTCCCTCTCCTCCCCTCATTTCATCCTTCTCAACTTAGTAAGGACCATGGCTTATTAGCTGTTCCTGTCCAGCTCGCCTTGTCCTAAGACTGTGTGCCTGCACACGTGAGACTAAAAATACCCATGGCTCCTATTAGAAGCTCTGCCCCAGGGACAGGCAAGGCTGAAGTCTGCGCTGACACTAAAAGCTGGCTCCCTTGTGCCCCCTGGGATCCGCTGGGGCGGATGGCACCAACATCCTCCTGACAGTCTCCCAGGGTCCACAGTAATGATCAAGAGGCTGCTGCTAGTTCATTTATGGTTATGTTGAGACCCTCCAAAGCCCTCTTCTGTGTCCCTCCTCGCCAATCATTAGACAAACTCACAACACTAGGAGAAGGTCCTCTCCCCAGGGACTTGTGTCACTCAGAGCACTGCCTGGGCCCTGTAAGTGGCTGGCCCACATCTCAGACTGCTCCCGGAAGAGATTCCTTTGCACTAAAACATGCAGAATGGCAAGTGCATTATGCTTGGTAGGGAGACTGAGCCCACTGAGAAGTCACTGGGAGAACTGTCTGAACCGATTCCTTGATCCTTTGTTTCTCTGTCAATAAAATAGGCATAAAGGCATTGGCCCCACCTTGGGATATTGTGAAGTCTACATGCGTCCATGGAAGGGAAAATGCAGAATTCTGCATGGAGGGAGGTGACTGGCACCAGGCAGACCATGAAGCATGGCCTACAGAGGACTCCTTGTTACATCGGAGAGATGGGCGGATAGAGAAATATGCAAGGGGCATGGCCATAGCTCGGCAATAAACACTTGGCTAGGACGAAGAGGTAATCTTTCCATGGGCTTTCATGTGCCACTGGATACCTCTCTTGGCATTGCTGAAGATATTTTGGAAGTGGTGGTGAAAGACAAATTGATTTTCATCATCTCCTTCCCCAGTAAAAGGCCAAGAATGCCACAGAGTGTAAAGACTCCAAAATTCAAAGTACCTGCAATTTGGAGTGCAGTGCTTCCCACACTCGCACGTCCTCTATATGCACCAAGATGGGGTTTTAATGAGCTATGGAAAGAAAAATATGGAAAGTCAATTAAGGTGTCATGGACAGAAATACTGAGACAAGGAATGGTTGATGGGCCAATCAGGGAGAGATATACCAGAAAGGTTGAAAATGGAAATTATTCTTAACAGGACAAGTCATGGCTCCTGATTGGGGTGGGGGGTATGGGCGGTAGCTGCGTGAGACTTAGCAGTACTGTCTCAGAACCAAGCTGTCCCCAAATTCATGCTCCAGATGGTTCTGTAAACACAGAGGACAGTGCCTTTAGAGCCACTTGTCCTCGCTTAACCTCCTCCATTCCCTTACGGTCTGTGAGAAAGACACAGAAGAGCAAATGCAACATAAGGCTCAGTTATACCTCCAGGCTAAAGGAGAAGTCTTGGCTTGCTGGGAGCACTGATTCTGTCCAATTTGATTCAAACATGTGTTGAGAGCCTCCTGTGTGCAACACACATAGGCACTGTATATGGGGAGGAGGGGGGATTCAGGAATGAGTAAGACCATGACTTGGCCCTCAAAGAACTTAAAGCAGTCAGAGCTGTGGGGATGACTTTGCCATGAAATACATCATATCTGAGACAGATTGGAAGAGGATTCTTTTTTCTAACTAACATTTAAATATTTGTGCCAGTAAAATTGGAAAAAGGACCGAAGGATATGAACCCCAAAATGCACACACACACAAACACACAGGTAAATTTATGTCCAAAAAAAAAGTATTCAATCTTAGTGGCAATAAAAATGAAAATTAGAAAGAGTTACCATGTGTCAATTATCATAATGACAAAGGTCTATGTCATGATAGTATTCGATGCTTGTGATGGTGCGTGGGGAGGTTGACATACACAGCTAGTGAGTGTAAAATAGGCACGATCTTTCTGGAAAGTAATTTGACATTATATATATCTCAAGCCTTAAAATAGTCGTAACCTTTGACTCAGTAATTCCACTTCCAGGAATCTATTCTGAGGAAATAACCAGATATGTGGTCAAAAGTATTTACCATCGCATCATTTATAAAAGTGGACAATGCAAAATAAACTAAAAATTCAACAATAAGAAAATAGAAAACTGAATTGTGGCACATCAGTATAATGGGTGTATAATGGGTAACTAAGCAGCCTTTTAAATTGAGTTCTGAAGAGTTTCTAGTAACTTATTCATCATCCATGTTAAGTGAAAAAAAAATCATGATACCAAACTCTATATGGTGTGCATTTGCTAAATTTTCAGTAATGAGCATGAATTTGGAAGAGCAGCTTGTCTCACTGATGCCATAGGGAACTCCATGACCCAGCTCACCTGAGTCTGAGGACTGAGCTGGGGTATGGCCCTGCAGCTGGAGGGGGCCTCTGCGACTCCCCTGCCTGTCCTCTCCATCAGAGCCCAATTCCCCCTTACCTGGCCATTCTCCCCACACTCCCAGACCCTCCTTTTCTTACATAGCACCTGTATTTGGTGCCATCACCACATTTGTCTCGCATTTTCTCCAGAAGGCCAGTCTCAGGTAATCACGCCCACCGTAACTGTCAGACCCGTGCCCTTACCCTTGGGAATACTCCCTGCTCGCCCGTCCCCGCTAAGTATCCACGCCACGGCCCAGATGGGCAGCAGAAGCCCCACACACAGCAGCGGGGCCCTGCTGCTTTGGGGGCTCCCCTCGGACCTCTGCTCCCTGCACCATAGTGCCAGACGGATTGTCCTGCTGTCGCTTTCTCTCTCACCTCCAGCACTCCTTCCAGCCCCTCCCCTCCGCCCAGGCTCCTGCTCCGCCTGGAAAGCCCTGGCCCTTCTCCCATACCTCTCTCTTACCCATTCATCCCTAAGGCCACTGTTTAGGTGTCACCTCCATCGGGGAGTGTTCTTGGGCCCTCCTCTCTAGCAGCACAGGTGCCCATCCTCTGTGCCTGTCCTTTCATTTCATCTGATGGCATTGAACACAGTGGAGAAATCAAAAACCAGCTGCTGCCTGCGCTCGGCAGCATGTTCATGGCCCGCTGAGCAGAAGTGGAAAGCCCTCTTTACAGTACCATCCTAGCCTCAGAACAGTATGGAGTACATTACAACACAAAATTCCTTTTCCTGTCTGCAACAAAGGCAGTCTTCTGCCTCCCTCTCCAGCTCTGGCAGGGCTGCCTCACTGCTCCTAAGATGGCTGAATGCTCCTAGCCACCAACTTTGACCACTGCCACCAGTTTTCTCCCCCATGAATGCCACAGAGCCTAGAAAATCTGCCCACAAAGGCCCAGCTCAGGGCTTGGGTTCAAAGAATTTTTCAAAGAACCTCAACAGAGGGCTTAGAGCCCTGGGCCAAGTTGTGCTCATAATGATTATTGACAGCATGTCCCCTGCAGGCTGGCAGCTGCTCTTCCTCTGGGCCTGGGCGCCAAGTGGCCTCAGCACATAGGCATGTCATGGTCCTATGGGGTGGGGGTGAGGGTGTTCAGCATGTGAGCTTGGGAACATGCAGAGTGAGGTGGGGTGTCCAGGGTTGAGGTGTCCCCTGCTACATGTAAGACACCTGTGGGAGCTTGGGTGAGTGACCTCAGGTTTCTCAGCCTCAGTTTTCTCATCTGTAAAAAGGAGCTCATGCACATCCCACTGAATGCACACAGAGTGTTCACAAGGCAAGAGGGCTGGAAAGAAGCAGGACTGTGCTGAACGACAGCACCTGCCAAAGAGGCTGCAGCTGCACAGATCTGATGTCAGTTCAAGGAACGTATTCTGGGGCTCACTGGGTTTCTCCGTGATGGCAGAACAGGGGCATGGAGCAGTGATGCAGGAAAGAAGGCAGATTCCTGCTCCATGGGGGTGTCAAGGCTGACTCTAATTTTTTCCATCACCCCCACCACCAACTGTGGAACCACATACATGAGACCCTCCCCAGAGCAAGACCCAGGCAAGGAATACAGGAAGCTGCCTATGTATGTGTCATATATATGCCATATGGCTATAACTAAGCCATAGCTAGGCACTTTATCTCATTTAATCCCAAAACACCCTCACCCATTTGACAGATGAATAAAACTGAGGCTCAGAGAGGTTAAGTGGGTTATTCAATGTCACCGTAGTAGGGAGCATTGTCTGAAAATCATGCTTGCCCGACATAACTGCTCCAGAGGGGATTGACATGTTTTCCAAATTTGGTGGGTGTGGGACAGAGTGGGGGTGATCCTCCAAGTCCTATTAACTATTGGGATTGTAAAAAGAGGGCACCACAGGCTTGGCATTCCCCAGGAGTTCCAAGGACTGAGGTAGCCAGGAAGGCTTCAAGGCAGAAGTGAGGGCTGCTGTCAGGTCTTGAAGGATGGCTGGACTGTGTTTGCCAGGATGGTCCAAAGAAGCTTTGCAGGCAGAAGTCATATCAGTGGCAAAGACTCAGAAGTAGAAGCCAGCTAAGCTAGGCTGGCCAAGAGACCATGAGAAGCCTACACCAACTGGGAAAAGGTTTCTGGGAACAGTGTCTGGTATTCCATGTAAGGGTTCTCCCATCTCAGGGGAATCTGAGGGGATTAGGAGATGGGCACCTGGTCTGTGGCTCTTCCTCAAGTTACCCTGCTCTCCACATGCCTCTTCCCCACCACATCAGTGGGGAGCATCGTGTCTTTCTGCAGACCCCCTGCGAAAAGCCCTTCTTGCATTGGCTTGCCTACTATGAAGAGAGAAACTTGAGTCTTAGGATGCCAAGAGAGGTAAAAAAGGTATGAGTGACAGTCCGTGTGGAACTACTGTTTCTGAGGAAAAACAACAATGGGAATCAGAACACACCCCTCTACCCAGAGCAAGCACCCCGCTGTCGAGCACTCTTCATCTCTAGGACAGCAGAGCGAGCTCAGGGCCAGACCGTTCAGGCAACTGACAACCCGCCTTCAAGCAAAGCAGTGGGTGCAGCGAGGGCAACAGTTGGACATGTCTGAGTGTAAAATTTGATGGAAGATAAAGGTTACAGTACAGCTATTTTGACTGCTCTTTGTCTTTTGGTGTCCTGAAATTTCCAACTCATTGTGATTAAAATAAAGTTTTGCCCAAGAGTAGAGGTAGCCCCTGGTTTGTCAGATATGAAGACAAGAAAGTAGTTAAATTATTTTGGTCAAACTACAGAGATTCTTGAATCCAATGTTGTTCAAAATGGTGGCAGGGATGGAGGGGCTAGGGTGGTGGGGTTGGTATGGTGTATTTGGGGTGGGGAGGATGTGACTTTGGCTGCAGCATGAGTGGGTTGGGCAGGGAAAGAGGAAGAGATGGGTTTATAGAGTTGCAGGCTGGGGGGTCTGTTCTTTGTCCCGTTGGTTGTGGAGTAGCTGGAGGTGGGACTTGAGCATCAGGGATAGAACCCTGGGCTGAAGATATCTCAGTAGCCTCAGTCTTCTCTCCTGCACCTCCTCCCCTTTCCTGATGCATCCAAATGCCCTCACCTACATCACCTTCCCCATGGTGTCACCTTCTCAGCCCAAGAATAGGTATTGGACAAGGAGGCCCCAGCCAGGTCAACTGAGGCCAGGATGGGCATAGAGTGGGCAGAGAGAAGAGTATCTCATCTTTCTGCCCAGGTTCCTGGCAGGGAGCAGCTCTGCTGGCCCCAGAAGCTGGGCTGTTGGACTTACAGTCATAGGGGAACCTCTGGGGATGGGTCCAGAGCAGTCAAGATGACCCCTATTTCAGGAGTTTGCTCTAAGACAATGTTCTCACAGCAATTCTGTTCCCAGAAAACACTGATCAATGTCTGGAGACATTCTGGGTTGTCACAATTGGGAAGTGGGTACTACTGGCATCTAGTGGGTAGAGGCCAGGGATGCTACTAAACATCCCACAATGCACAGGACTGTCCCCACAACAAAAAATTATCTGGCCCCAATGTCAATAGTCTGAGGATGAGAAGCCCTGCTCCAAAGGCTCTGTTTTCAGACATGGCAAAAAGACAGGATGCCCACACAGTCTTCCCAGATTCCTGGCCAGCAATCCCAGGTCAGCATCTCCTTCTCCTGCGGCAGCTCTGTGAGAGGGCAACATGGTTGGCGAGTTCCCAGGAGTGACACTTTCCAGCAGGGGAGGAGGGTTGGGAGGATGGGGGTCCAAGTGTAGGGAAATGGTACTTCAGCACTTTCTCATCCACTCCCAACCTCCCACCACCACCACCAGTCAGCCCCATCCGGGAGGGAGGGGTGCCGCACGGGGCTTCTGTTGGTTTCTGCACCTCAGACAGCCTGACCCTTGAAGGAGTTAGGCAGCGCTGTCCCATGTCAGCTGGGGGGACTCTGGGACCTGAGAGCCACCTCAGCAATCTCCAAGACCCCAGGAGCTTCATGTCATCCATAGTTCTCTCTTCCCCAGACATATAGAGCACAACTTTTAGCCAGCTTCCCAGGGTGTGTGTGTGTGAGTGTGTGCCTGTGTGTACTCACACGCATGCAGACAGGACAGGGCTCACTGGAGCAGGGGGAAACCTGCCTTGGGAGTCACCTACCTCCACCCATCCGTCCATAGGCTCAGCTCCCTAGGGACTCCAGTTCAGCATTATTGGAAGCTAGCGAACTGCTCTTTCAGCAGTGGGTGATGGGGCCGTGGTGATGCAGTGAGACCACAGCCTTCACATAAGACCAAACTGTGAGCCATAGGCACTGGGCAAAGACCTTCAGAATATGACGGTGTGACCCTCACCCCCGCCAGCTCCATCACTAACTTGTCACTCCACCTGCCCGTTTTCTTACCCTTGAATAAGGTAAGAATGACAGCTATCACTTGAAGACCACTTACTGTGCACCAGCCACCTTAAATGCATGTCATTCTCACAACAGCCCTATGAGAATTTTTATCAACTCAGTGATATGGGTGAGAACACGAGGAGAAATGGCTGGTCCAAGGTCACAACAAATGGTGGAGCTGGTACTGGAACACAGTCTGTGTGATGCAGGCTGCTCCAAGGGGACGGCAGAGCTCTCTGGGGTCATGCTGCAAAGGGGGGACACTACAATGTGGAGAGGGGTCCCAGAGCAAAGGCCTTCCTGTGGGGGCATTTATTAATGGTGGAAAGTCAAATGAAGGGACTGCCCTCAGCAGGGTGGACCCACAGTGCCCAGGGCTATCAGGCAGATGCATGTAAACACGCTGGAGACCTGCGGCCAAGCCCTGCCGCTATTGGCTGGGCAGGCCAGGCCGGGCTAAAAATAGACGGTTCCCAGGTCCAGCTCCCTGGCAGCAGCAGGCAGCTCCCTGTGCCCCAGCCTGCTCCTCTTCCCCTCCTCCCTTCCCCGCAGGGCAGGAGCCAGGCTTCTAGAAGGAGCAGAGATTTTAAGATTTTTATTTCAGGCTAAAGAGGATTGTTACCTTGATGCCAAGAGGGCATGTTTCAAGTTCTGGAGGGGCCATCACTGGGGAGAGGTCCTGACCTCAACACCCCACCTAGTTCACTCTTACAGAGAGGGCTGTCAACCTCCACCACCCACCTCAGGAATAAGAGAGGCCAAGGCCAAAGCTTTGCTAATTTCTGCACACCTTGCAATTCAATCTGGAGCCCCCTGCTGTCTTTCCCTTTCCAGAACCAACACTCAGTGTTAACAGAACCGTGCAATTTCTGCATTTGCCAGTGGCTTCCCGGAGGAGGTCTGCTTTGTGTCCTTTCGGGAACCAACCGAGACCGTGGGGATGAGGCAGCGCTCAGCCAGTGTGAGCAGTCCCGGAACTCAGGACCGGAGCTTCAAGTGCACGGGGCGGGAGTGCAAGTGCGGGGAAGGAGGCTCTGGAACAGGCCGCCTCTGCCCACTGCAGCCTCGGTGCAGGTCAGGGCGCAGCCCCGGGGATTTCCTTTCAAAGGTGACTTAGAGCCGCTTCATTAGGGTAGCGCCCTCTCGGGCGGGCCCTAATGGCATGTTTGGCAGAGTCAGCGAAACGCTGCGCACGGAGACTCGGGCGGCTGGGGAGCGCCCTCTCCCGCGCCCTCGTCCTCTCCCGCGCCGGCAGCCGCGCGCACGGGGCCATTTGCAACGCAAGCAGCCTAGCGAGCGGCCGCAGCGCCCCAGTCGGGAGGGAGGCGGCACCATGGAGCTGAAGAAGGACATCAACGCCGTGTCTATCGACATGCTGCTGATCGTGCACTCGGAGAAGCGGCGCGCCGCACAGGGCACGCACTCAGACCTGCAGGCGGACCCGGGCGCTCTGCTGCAGCGCTGCGGAGGTAACGCGCGCCCGGCCTATGTCCTGGGTCCCCCGGCACTTCGGCCTCCTAGCCCTCTCGCCCTAGGGCCCGCCCGCCGGGGGGCGCCCCACGCGACCCCGGTCGAGGTCAGCGAGACTGACCCTCTTCCCCAGGGCTGCTTTCGCCTCCGCGCCCTGGCACTGGCGTCCCGTGGCAACGCGCAGTCTCGTGGCAACGCGCAGCCTGGTCAGTGCCCCAGATTGACTCCCCGTGCAGGCCCGTGGGTGCTTCCGTCACCCCTGGGGAGCCTGTTTCCTCCCAGCCACTCCCTAAAGGGCACAAGTCAGGGTTGGAAGATGCCCTGAAGGAAGGGGGCCAGAGCCTCTGGCCTGACTCACAGGTAGTGGAGGCCTGCCCCCAGCCCCAGCAACACACTGCATGGCACGGGGACCCAGGGAGATCTGTGTGCTAAGTCGGACTTTGAGAAGAGGCGCTCCCTTATTGGCCTTGTACAATTCCCAGTCTCAGTTTCCCCTCTCTTGAGCCTCTCTCTCAGCTTCCTACAGATAGAAGGCATGAAAGAGGTAAAAGGAACACAGGCTTGGGTAGGGTGATGTTTAAAATCTGCTCTCCCCACTTGAACTTATGCATCTGTTTTACTTGTCCTGCAGACTTTCTGGGGAAGGATAGATTGGTAAATACAGTGATTGTTTATAGAATGATTGTGCAAAGCAGGACCCAGGCCTCTGTGTTCTCCAGACAAGGTGTCAGGACACAATGTGAAAAGAGTCTAGATGGATAATACTGCAGGTTAAATAAGCTCCTGAGAAATCTGAGAACCTCGGGTCCTGGGTCCAGAGCCCTTTTGGAGGCTGCTGTGAGGGTGCACAAGGCTGATTGTGTGTCAGTTCTTAGGTTCAGTACTTGATAGCCTATATGGGAAAATGACTTTTGCCTCCCACACCCCCCTCCCTCCAGCTCTTGAGCTCCTTTGTGTTCCTGCTGCTACTCTGCCCCTGGCTCTTCTGTCCCCAGAGCCCCTGTGCACATTGAACATCCACCTTCCACCTGCCTTGCTAAAGCAATGGTGCCATGAATAGCCTTGCCACCAGCAGCCACAGAGACTGCAGCTGCTTCCAAAGCACCTGGGGACCTCTTGGGGAGGTAGACAGGGGAAAGAAATAGATTCCGGAGGACCATGTTGACAGGTGCTCCGGTCTCAGGAGGGATTTGAGGGCCAGGGATTGCTTAGATTAATTGTTCTTTAGTTCTCAGTGCTGATCCTGGGAGAAGGGGAAATGGCCCACCCACAGCATGTGTCATTAGAAAATCAGCAGAGGTCATCGGCTTCTCAATAGAAAGGAGATTCTCCCAGTGTGTGATGAGGCCCAGTTCTAGCTCAGCCTGTGAGTCCTCACCTCCCAGTCCCCTCTTATCACATTGTTCCTAAAGGCTCTGACACTAGAGAGGGCAAAGAATGCAGAGAAGCCCAGGAAATGATGGGCAGTGGGACTGCCCCGAGTGGTGTCCAACACCTAGCACAAACCCCCATAACTCCAGACCAGCGCACTTCAACTCACCACCATGACTCAGGGAAAAAAAGACCCCTACTTGCTAGGCCCTTTCTGCTGGTATTTTTCTCTAAATATTTTCCCAATGGAAGTTTCTCACAGATGCCATGAAGGACAGTGGAGAGACCTGTGTCACTTATTCACAATCAGACAGCTCTGCATCGGAGCAGAGCAGAGGGGAAGTGAATGGCCTCCCATGTGTGCTGGGCAGTGATGGTATCCAGGAGACCCCAGGCTAAGCGAGCTTGCAGGTGACTCCTCCAGACATAGCCTAAGGGAGGAAAAGGCTGAACAAGACAAACTTGTTCCAAGGCCCCCCTTTGGTGCAAACATCCAAAACAAACCCAGGCCCACTTTCAGGCATCTCCTCCTGTCTCCTCTGCGCTTCAGGTCCTTCACTGGGGAGCAGATCTTCCTTGGCTCTAAAAAGGAGGCCCTGCACTCCATGTCACAAAACTTCAAAGCTCAGTTATTGTCACAATGCAGAGGACAGAGTGAAGCTGTAACCAGGTGGCTCTTGCTGCCGGTGGAGTCAGAGGGACAAGAAGGCAAGGAGAATATGGACATGCTGGGCCACCAAGGGCTATAAGACTGCCAGATGCTATCTCCCATTTTTTTCTAGGGCCCTAGCATCCTCCCAGCCATTTCCTTAGAGCAGTGCTTCTCAAAAGCGTGCCTGGAAGCCCTCAGCTCCTATAAGAGAGGAGAGTGCATACATTCCTGTGGCAGGGAAGAAGGTAGCCCAAATCTGCCTGCAGCTAGTCTGAAGGGGCTTCAGAGTCTTAGGTTTCATCCCAAAAGTCTATGTGACTTGTGTATTGCACTGCATGAGTGTGTCACTGAGCGTTCCAAGTGGTAAACCACAGGTACTGACTGTGGAGGATTCTGCAGAAAAGAAAGGAGTAGGGGTCTTGTGTGGTTGAAAAGGGCTGAGAACCAGACTCATGGCTCGTATTCCAGGAACAGTGCCATAAACAGCACCACAGAGCTGATCTGGTGAGGAAACCCCTGCGGCCACTGAGGAGCACTAGATACACTTCCTGCGCCAGGAACTCAATTTTATTGCAGCAGCTCCTGCTGCCAGAATGTATGCCATTCCTGTGCCAGGAACTCGGCCTTGCGGCCACCGCTCACAGCCACCGCCAGAGTGAGAGCTTCCCTTCCCTTCCCTTCCCTTCCCCTTGCATCACCAGGTCCCAAGTCAGAGTGGGACACAGGTGCATCTGATTGGCTACAGCCGGGCCACACATATCCATGCTGGAGCTGCAAGGGAGGCTGGGAGAGCAGGCAGCTGTGGCTTTCCATTGCCACGGGGATAGGCAGCCTTTGCCCACCCCCACCCAGCATCAACACTCTAGAAGTGGGGAACTCGCCATATACAGAAACAGGCAGGCAAAGTGGATAGCAAGTGTCTTCTAAAATAGTGCTTTCGTATTCGTGCGGTGGAGAGGTGGAAGTGGAAACTCTACATCTGTATTACAGAAATTCTCCCGGGATGATCCTGATAACCAACCCCACCACCCTTGAAAACTGTTTTGGCATGTTTTTAATGTTTTGAATGTTGAGGGTTGCATTCTTTCCCCATGTGCATCTCATTCCTGGGCAGCCTCCCCTAGATTCCAAGAGAGCCAAGTGCCACCTGCCCTACGTTAGCCCAGATAAGTTTGCCATTGTCATTCACCCAGTTGCCCTGGGCCTCCCACCTCAGAGAGCCTTGTTATTTCACAGGATTCCAAGGCGTCGGAAATGCAGTCCGAAGATGGCAGAAATTAGAAGGAAACAACCTTCACGGTAAATTCTCTTTTTCTTTTTCTTTTCTTTTCGATCTCTGGAATTCAGTACATTGAATAATCACTGCAAGGACTGGGTTTCACTCATTTGAAGACTGGCCCAAGAGAGATAGAAATGAGGTTCCCCTAGACATCTAACCACTGAGCAGAAAGTGGCTGCTCCAGACCCAGCCAGGCCTCTAGGGCCACGGTGACAATAGCAAGGTTTTCCTGACATTGGGTCTGTTGCTCTCCTGGAGGCTGTAGCTGAAGAGCAATGCCATGAACTTGAGCACCCACTTGTTTGCTGGCTGAGCTGTAGGGGAGGACTTCACATCACTTGGGATGGTGAGGTTGAACGTGCTCCCACAGGAGGCAGGGCTGCTCGTGTCATGCACGCCATCCATCTTTTGGAAATGTTTCCCAATAGAGGGGACAGTGGTCTTCCTTGCGACAGATTTACTTGAGGCCTGGGGAGATGTCACTCAAGGGTTTTGTGACTCCCTATTGGCCCAGAATTCAATAAGAAGTCAGCTTCCAAGCCTCTTCTCTCTGATGCCAGGTGTCTGTCGCCCCTGTAGGCCCACGATCTCTCTGGGAATGCTATGGATGAGCCAACCATGATGGCCCCTACTCTGTGTCCTTCAGAGATTCATTAGCCCAGCCTCCAGGGACAAACATCTATGACAATGCACAGTAGACATGTGAGAATTCTAATAAGAATCAGACCTTCACTCCCAGGCCATAGTAGGGAACTCCTGCAAACCCCAGCTATGAGAGCCGTGGGATCAGACGACTGGCTCTTCAAATGCCAGTCTGAAGGAACCACCCCCATGACTCTCCACAAATGGGAAAACAGGACTGCCAATGAGTAAGACTGAACAGCTATGTCGTGCCATCCTTCTGACAGTAACGAAAGAAGGATAAAGTTCTAAAAGTAAATTCATTTGGTCATTCCCTCAACAAATGTCTATAGCACTTACTTTGTGCCAGGCACAATTCTAAATGTTGGGGATGAAACAGTTGAATAAGACAGCCAGGAACCCTGACTTCGAGGGGCTACGTTAAAGACTGGAACCATAATATTCACTGCAATATTCACCGTAGTAGTCAACACCCTGGAGGTGAAGAACTTTGTTGTGCCTCCTCCCCTGCTCATTGTAGGGGTCATCCTTGAGACACGCCTGCCCTGCACCCTGCCAGAAGAGCCACCCCTCTGTGTCCTGGCTGATGGCATGTGTGGGTGCAATGGCCTCCTTAACCCTGCTAGTGGGGCCATCAGGTGGTAGACATGCCACCTTTAGCTCCACTGAGGTAGATGCCAAAGCTAGCAAAACTGTGCTGTGGGCTAGTGAGAACTGCCATGTGGATCAGACCTCCAGAGGCCTGTCAGCCACAAAAGTGGCCGTGCAGGGCATGCACACTCAGCCCATATGTGAGCGGGAGCAAAGAGACACAGCATCCTTGTTTATTGCAGCTCTCTTACCTTGCCTGGCTTGTCTGACGTTCATCTCAGGGCTTCTCAGGAATGTTGTTCCATCAGGAGAGGATTGAAATATACTGAATTCATCCTATTTTGCCATCTGCCAGTCTTCTGATTTTGGGGAGGGTTAGTTGAAAAAATACACACAACACAGAGTGACGCAGTGGCAATTACAAGACTCTTGTAAAAGACATGAAGTGAGTCTTAGGACAATGTGTCAGCCAATAGAGGACAATTAAAGTAGTTCTTACAAAACCATCCTGAAAACTGAGAGCTTCACATAAATGCAGGGCTGGAGAGAGGCTCTACAGAGGCCCTGAGTCCAGGAAGGACAATATACCACTCCACCAATATGTGGAAAGTAATATTTATTTTTCAAATGGCACATTTTCATGCATACAGAATCTAAAATTGTAGCTTCTTTCTATGTTTTCTGATGTTGAGATTCTGGATACAGGTACTGAAGCTGACCTTTTCTCATACCTGCCTTGTTAGTGCACAAGGCACCCAGCCCTGGTAACCAGCAGGCCACCCAACCCTGGTAACTGGAAGCTTTCAACTGAGAAGGAAGCAGCTGATGGCATGTGCTTGTGGAGTGTGCACAAACGAGGCTGAACATGGGGCTGATCCAAAAGGGCACATTTCCCCCCTCTTGCTGCCCTGTGCACTCCTTGGGCTAGGGCGTTGGCGGGGGTGGGGGAGCCTGGAGTGTTCCAAACTTCTCGAAGCAACAGGTGTTTGGGCTGAGCCAACCACCCCTACTCCCCTCTCCGGCCCCATAGCTTGCCCAGCAACGGGCTTCCCCTGCTGTGATTGGCTGCTTTCCTTGGTCCTGACTGAAGTCTGCCTAGCAGCACAGGACCTGACACCCCACAGCTACATGGAAACCAATTGTGCAGCCCTGACTATAAATACCCCGCAGCAGCTATGCCAGCCAATCACCCTCCTGGAGGATTCCCTTCCCAGATCTTGTTTCCTCCCTCTGTCAGCCGGGATGCTGCCAGCTGTGCCTGCAGGAGGTGGCCTTCCTGTCCTCACCTGAGTCTAGCCTGGGGCTCCAGCCCAGCATGCCACATCACCCAGTGTTGGCGCATTTAGTGGACCTGGCCCTCGGCCGACTAACAGGGGCCTCAGGGACCTGGCTGGGCCTGTTCTTAGGAGAAGGCTGGAGCAGACAGGCTTTTCCAGGGCAAGACCCTGACAGGTGGATCACAAGTCCCGATCAGCTCAGGGCCCCGCCCACACACCCACCTTGCCTGGCTTCTGCTGGGGCCCAGGCATGGGAAGCACTGAGTGGTCCATCTGGTTGGGTACACAGGGAGAGTCACTTGAGTGGAACCTGTTCAGGCCAGCACCCCAGAGGCATGCTTATTCCCAGACCAAGGCACTAGTCCCAGTGGTCACTTTCAGTAGCAAGGCCAGTGGGAAGCCTGAGGGAGAAGATGGCAGGCAAGGGTGGGCATGGTGGGGAACCTCTAGTGCCACAATCCTGCACCTGGTGCCTCCCCTGCCCCTCTGAAGCAGAGGTCCAAAGGCAGCCTCAGTAAGACCAGGCCACAGCCTCAGCTGTAGAGAGGGGATGAAGGAAAGGTCATACTTCTTGTAGGACAGGCAGATAAGCCTGTGAGTTCCCCCTTCATGGCCTATGGCATGAATGAGCCATCTCTCCACAGCAGCCTGACCCCACTAGGCTCTGAGGACAGCTGTCTGTCCCAGGGAC
Organism: Cheirogaleus medius; assembly: GCA_008086735.1. Taxonomy (NCBI): domain Eukaryota; kingdom Metazoa; phylum Chordata; class Mammalia; order Primates; family Cheirogaleidae; genus Cheirogaleus; species Cheirogaleus medius. Next base: position 2,943,100 of record VBSM01001681.1, read on the forward strand.
AGAAATATCCCTAGTGTGTGGACAGAACTTGCATATAGTGGGTGTCCTGTAAATGTTTATGAAGCCAAACCAAACTTCACATCATCCCAACTCCTAGGCTGGAGTAGAAGGCAGGCTGGCCCCATTTTTCTCTGAGGGAGGCAAGAGTCAGAAGACTTGGGCGAAATCCCAGGGCAGAACCTCCCAGCCTCTACCACAGAGAGGTATGAAGATCAACGAGGCATCCGCGTATGGCAAAGTGCTCCGGAAACTGCCTGGTGACACCGAAGTCAGGAATTATGGCTACTTAGACCATGGAAGGCTTCAGCAGCCTGCTCTAGAAGAAAACCAGCGTGTGCCGGCACCTGCTGAGAGCATGAGGGGCGTGTGCACAGGGGCTCCCAGGCATTTGCCTCCATGTTCAGGTGTGGAACTGCGCCGGTTCACAGGTGTGCACATGCTTAGGCCCGCACACACACTCAGCCCCTGCCAGCACGCCTTTCTCACAGATACACACAGGTCCCTGCTGTGCCCAAGGGAAATTCCACCATGGTCCCCGTGGTCACTCTAGGCTTCTCTGTCTTCCTTAAATAGGAAACCTGGCGGAGAAGCAGCACCTTCAGCAACCCCAGGTCATCACTTCCTATGACAACCAAGGTAAGTGATTCGCAGTTAGTCATGACCTCTCCTGCAGCTGTGCGCCCCGATCCGCTACCCCAGCCAGAAACAGCCTGGGGTGTGGAGCTCAGGCCGTAGGGAGCAGGGTCCTCTCTGCCCTGTGGATGCTGGAGCACCCTTTGCCTTTCCCTGCATCCTACAGGAAGCAATGAGAGGCTGCAGGGTCAGAGTCTACGCCTACCAGGGGACCAAGAAATAAAGTCCTTGGGCCACAGAGCTCACTGCTGTCATCATCATCACCATCACTGTCATAGCTATAGCTAACATTTATTGATTGCTAGCTATTTACATGTATAATCTTATGTAAATTAAGCAATCCTGTTGGATAGAAACTCTTACTATCCTCATTTTACAGATGAGTAAACTGAGGCTTAGAAAGGCTGTCATGTGTCCAAGATCACATGGCCAGCGAGAGTCAGAGCCAGGCAGGCTGACCCCCTCAGCCCCAGCAAGGCCTCAGCTGTTACCCTTCACATGGCTCTGCTCCCGCGGCTCCCTGGAAACCGGCCTCCCCGGCTGGCTCATGACATCCAAGCCCTCCCTTGTCATGAGTCACAGCAGTTCTTTGGCCTCTCCTCCTGACACTGACTCTTCCCAGGCCTTCTACCCAGTGCAAGTTTGCTGCAGCAAGGCGGGGCGAGAGGGCCCTTCCCTGGGAATCTTCGCTTTTCTTTTCAGGGACAAGCTCTGGGGGGTGGGGGAGGGCTGGCGAGGGCGCCACTGACTCTGCAGTTGACTGGACTGAGAACTTTATGGGACAGGGACAGGAGGGCTCTACAGCCACAGCTGGAGGTGAGGCCAGGTTAGCCTCCCAGCCCGCCTTGGCAACTGCTCTGCGTAAAGGGGCGGGTGTCTGAGAGCTCTCACAGGCTCAGCCCTAGGCTCCTTGTGGTTGTTCTTAGTGCTGATGTCTTAAGGAATTGTCTGATCACGTTTGGGGGCAGTGGACACCCCATGAAGCAGGAGGACGCTGGAAGCCCTGGGGAATCAGAGCCTATCAAGGAATGACTCTGTGAAACCCAGGCTGGCCCAGCATCTCCACGGAAAGGCACTGGTAGGTAGTGACGAAGGGCCAGCCAGCTCAGGTCGCCAGCGTGAGGGAGCTGTCTCTCCGTGCAGGCCAGGTCAGTATTCTTTTAGTCCAGAATTCCTAGGAATACAGGTCCAGGACAGGCTTGAGAGCTCACTCTGTGGGCCCACCAAGACCTGCCACCTACCCTGAGCACCACAAGGACAAGCCTGGCCCTCGCTGCTGGTCTGAAATGGACCCAACTGAACACGGCACCACAAAACAAGATCTTGCTAAGCGAGTAGATTAGCAACCACTTATCTCACTTAGTGAGCAAAACACGCAAAGGCCCCTGTCCTCATGCAGCTGACATCCCAGTGAGGGAGGACAGACAATCCTAACAAGCAAAGCACAGTGAGTCGGATAAGACCCGGGGGGAAATAAAGCGGGAAGGCTGATGGGGGTGTGGGCATGGACGTGGGGGTCGGAGGGGTGTGCAGGGTTGTGTTTCCTACAGCTGCTGTAGCAAATTTCCACAAATCTGGTGACTTAAAACAATACAAATGTATTCTCTTTGGGCCAGAAGCACAAAATCAGTTGCACTGGGCTAAAGTCAAAGTGTCAGCAGGGCTGGCTCCTTCTGGAGGCTCTAGGGGAAAATCCATTTGTCACCTTTTCCTGTTTCTAGAGACTGCTGGCATTTGTTGGCTTGTGGCTATGTCACTCTAGTCTCTGCTTCTGTTGTCACATTGCCTCCTCGCCTTATATATGGTCAAATCTCCCTTTATATTCCTCTTATAAGAATATATGTGATTGCCTTTAGGGCCCAGCCACACAACCCAAGATAATCTCCCCAGTGTAAGATCCTTCATTTAATCACATCTGCATGATACCCTTGGCCATAGGAGGTAATATTCACAGGCTCCAGGGATTCTGACATGGATATCTTTAAAGGCCATTATTCAGCCTACCATAGGGGGGGACAACTTAGAGTAGAGGAGACAGGCCTCGCTGAGAAGGGGACAATGAGCAAGAATGGAAATGAGGGAGCAAACCATGTGGGCATCTGGGGAAGAGCGTCCAGCAGAGGTGGCAGTGGGTGTGAGGGCTTGAGGGCTCCCAGGCAGGAGCGTGTCTGGCATGTGTGCAGGGGGCAGGGAGTGGGCTCTGGTGTGCAGAGGGAGAGGGATGGGCGTGGGCAAGCAGGGCAGTAGGAGATGAGTCAGGGGGACCCAGGGCAGAGCTTGCAGGGCCTGAGAGGCTACCTCAGTGTGCTGGCTTCTAGTCTGAGTGCAGCGCGACAGCAAACCATTAGATGGTTTTAGACATGACAGCCTCCAGCAGGTGGAGAATTACAGATGGGGCAAGGTTGGAGCTAGAAGTCCCCTTAAGAGGCATTGGGGATGTTTCCCCGAGGAGTGGATTTGGCCTGAAGGGAAAGAGCCGAGAAGGGTGTGTGCGCATGGCTCCCACGTTCAGGCGTGTAGCTGAGCTCGTTCCCGGGTGTGCATGCTGTGAGGGTGTGCACACGTGTAGACCTCTGGTGCTCTGTCTGTGTCCTAGAGAGCTGGGCAGTTCCCGTCACCATCTAGCATGCTCGCTTCTGGGATGTCACAACTCACCACTTCTTGACTGCTGCATCCTGGGCAGAACACCGCACGTCTCTGTTGATCACCTCGCCAGGGTCTGTTTAAGGGTGTTTTAAAAATTACAAATGCCTTAGCTAAGGTTTTTTTTCCTGACTCTCAGCAACTGCGGGAAAAAATTCCAAGGCAAAAAATCTATATTGTAAATGTAACAACCTATTGTAGAAAAAGTTAACAAACACCTTAAGCCATTGATGACAAATATCTCTCATGAATGCCACAGCCTCTACACATGCATACACCCATGTGCATGTGCACACTCACACAGCTAGCTACACACACACACACACACACACGCACACACGCACCCCTGACAGTCTTTGTTAATTGATCACTTCAGGCAGCCACTTCCAACCAGTCAGAGTTAATGAACAACATGGAACCTGTTTGCCATCCTGCATTAGGTGTTCTGAGCAAATTGGGCCTTTAGATAAATCCTGATTGAAACCTTAAGAAATCTGGAGAGAGGATGCCAGGTAGGAGAAATTTACTGACCAAGCAAACAGCAGACCCGGGGCAACACGCACGCAGACATGCTTGTGCTTGCATGTGTCCCCATTTCCAAGAGGTCAGGGAAAGGAAGGGGACTCAGCAGGATCTAGAGAAAGGGCCTGGGAGCCCCTTCTTAGGGTTAGCAGAAAACAATCACTAACACACTTTTATTGAGATGACCAAAGCTGCAGCTTCAGAAATGTTATGTGGTTGACAACTGGTAGTGCTGGTGCGTGACAGAGGCCAGCCAGGTGACCTGGAGTCCCAGGAAGGGCCTCCTTTAGGTTTGGTTGTGACGCTTAATGGTCAAGATTGGTGGAATGCTATCTGGTTACATTTACGGTTTAGATCTATGAATTTTGCTCCAAATGATGTTCTATTCTCTTTAATTAAAGATTGGTCAAATTAATATTTTTTCTTAAGACTTTTGTTTAATACAAGAGTGTCATAGTCAGCAAACTCTCTCCACTTCATGCCCTTAGGAAGCATAGAGCTATATTGTGAATACTGCTCACCTGGAGACAATGTGCCCAGCCCAGGCCCAGTTTCTGGAGCCAGCGAAGCCACCCAGATGTCCCCTTACACAGCTGCAAGTGAGAGCAGAAGTCACACTGCCCTACACATTAGGGCAGCCGAGAGCTTTGCTGATTGCCTTGAGGGAACGCTAAGCAGCAGCACAGCTTCGGGGGAGAGCCAGGAAGTGGGATTCAGGAAAATATTGGACACCAGCCCCTGCCCGATGGGAAAGAGGAATTGCAGGGAGGAGAAAAGGGATTAGGAATGGTGGTGGATGGAGATTCCAGGCCAGGGCCATGTTCTGAAAGTGAGACTACCTCAACAACCCAGCCCTGGAAGGGCTTTAATGACATTTTGTTTTTCAGCTTGATCGTTCTTTGACAAAGAGAATTAGAAGTGGTTGGAAGTACCTGGACGTTATGAGAAGTTTGGGGAAGAGGTTTGTTATTGAACCCTATTCCAACAAGTTGTTCACTTTTGCAGCTTTTCTAAGTTTATGGAGATTGTTCCAGTCCAGCATTTTCCAAATTGTGTTTGACCAAATAGTACTAGGTTAAACAGAATTCTTTGCTGTAGACCTTCTCAGAGCATTGTGTATTGTGATCTACAGGAGGGGAGAGAGGGAGCCTGTTTCTCAATTCGTTCTTCACAAGGCACCTTGGTAGCCAAGTGCTACTTGGCACCCACTTTGAAAAACACCTTGGGGTGTTTTTCAGGTGGAGAAAATGAGAAGGCAAAGGAGAGCAGGCCCATGCCTATGCACCACGGGAAGACACAGGAAGCATTTGCTGCCGCATGGCAATAGTGTCCGATCCTGTGACCAGAGCTGAATTAGGCCTTGAACTCTGAAATGCCTACTGTCTTAATTATAGACTCACAAGGATGATTTTCTCTACCAGTGAATGTGCTAGGAACACTTCAAAATGAATGTTAACGCCTTCAAAGCAATGCCTTGAGAGGCCACACTGTATCTTTTAAAATTGTTTAAGAATTACCTTCTTTGGCACCCAGAGCAAGTTTATGAGCTACGCAAGAAAGTCGGAATTATTATTCTATGAAAAATAATTGCAACACATTTAGCAGGCAAAGGCTTAGTAAATGGAGCTCTTACAAAATCAATAAGGAAAAAACAATAAATCAATAGGAAAATAGCCAATTTATGAAATAAGAATTTAAATTTAAATAAATATGTGCAAAGAACACTGCACTAAAAATTAAGGAAATGCAAAACAACAAGGCATCATTATTTATTGATAAAAATTTAAAAGATTGATCAAATCAAACATCAGTGAGTGTATCACTGGTTTACATTACAAACCACCATAAAACTCAGCGACTTTAAACAATAAGCATTTACAAGCTCACGAGTCTGCAGGTTGGCTGGATGTTCTTCTCATCTGAGCCATGGCCAGCAGATCTGGGATCTTGGCTGGGCTGGCTTCTGTGCTTGCTGTCAGCTGGTGGGTTGGCTGGACACCAGCTGGTCTAAGATGTCCTCACATGAGAGGCTCTGCTCTGCTCCACAGGGTCTCTCACCCACAGCCTGGCTGATGCACATGGCAGGCAAGGCTGGGATCCCCAAAACAAGAGTGGAAACTGCAAAGTCTCTTGAGGCCTAGGCTCAAAACTTGTACATCACTCTGCCACATGCTAATTGGCTAAACCTAGTCCTAAGGCCAGCCTAAATTCAAGGGGTGGAACAAAAGAGCTATCATTGGGAAGAAGTACAAAGTGTCATGGCCAATTTTTGATCAACCACAGCAACAATGAGCAAAATGGACATTCTCTTGCACTATGGGTAGGATCGTAAACTGATCAAATCATTTATAGGAAAAGATTGCCAGTATCTAACAAAACCCATAAATATCTCCATGTTCTTTTATCCATTTTTAAGAATTTATTCAAAGGAACTAAGTTGCAAAGTGCGTAAACATGCATGTATCAGAATGTAGATTGCATCATTGTTTGTAAAAGCAAAACATTTGGGAAAAGCTAAATATCCAACAAAAGGGAATTACTTATCCGAATTATAAACCATCTATAAAATAAAAGTACTATGCAGCCATTTAAAATGATGACATATGGCTATATTCATTTTTAAGTAAAGACTTAAATGAAGAAAACAGGTTACAAAAAGCATGTTACTATAATCCTGCTTTGAAATTTTAAATGTAGAAATGAAGTCTTAAAAGAATTTTCACTTTCTACTTTATATCCTTCTGTACCATCCAAGTTTTTGGTTTATTTTAACTCTGCTTAGGGTTTTTTGTATGGTTGCTATTATGTTTTTATTTTTATTTTATTTAAATTAACATACAGTAAAATTGAATTTTCATGGTGTATGGTTCTGAGTCTTAACACATGCATAGACTCACGTAACTACCACCATATCAGGATATAGAGCATTTTGTTACTCCCCCAAAATTCTTTTGTGCATACTCTAAACCTCCTTTCACTCCTCGGAGTTCCTTTGTATTGTTTAGAACTATTCCCTGATATGGATGTACCACAGGTTGTTTGTTTATTCACATTGAAATGTTGAAAGACATTTAGGTTGTTTCCGATTTGGGGTGACTACGAATAGAGCTATCATATAAACATTTGTGTACGGGTTCTTGCATGAACATAAGTTTTCATTTCTCTGGGATAAATGCCCAAGGGTACAATTTTTAGGTTGTATGGTAAGTACATGTTTTGTTTTATAAGAAACTGCCAAACTATTTTGCAGAGTGGCTGTTCTTTTTTACAGTCCCAACAGCAATGTATAAGATCCAGTTTCTCTGAATCCTTGTTAGCATATGGTATTATCACCATTTTTTAAATTACAGTCGTCCATTTGTATACGGGAGGGATCGGTTCCAAGATCACTTGTGTATAACTGAATCTGCGCCTACTCAAGTCCATCCACCCTGCCCTGCATATACGAAAAGTTGGCCCTCTGTGTATGCAGGTTTTGCATCCCACAAACACTGTGCTTTCTATCTGCCTTTGGTTGAAAAGAAGCTACATGTAATGGACCCGTGCAGTTCAAACCTGTGTTATTCAAGGGTCAACTGTATATTATTGGTTTTCTAATAGATGTGATATCTCATTGCAGTTTTAATTTGTATTTTCCTAGTGGCTGATGATGCTGAACGTCTTTTCATGTGCTTATTTTCCATCTGTAATCTCTTTTATGGTAAAATATCTGTTCTTTGGCCCTTTTTCAAATTGGATTGCCTTTGCACTTTTGTAAAACATCATTTTGCCATATTTGTGTGGGCCTATTCTTGACTCTCTATTCTGTTCCACTGATCTATGTATCTATCCTTTTGCCAATATCACACTGTTGTTATTATAATAGCTTTATTAATACATCTTAAAATCAGGTAGTAGGAGTCCTCTATTTTTTTTTTTAAAACTGGTTTCGTTATTCCAGTTCCTTCACATCCAAATTTTAGAATCACCTTGTCTATCTCTACAAAATTCCTCCAAGGCATTTGATTGAAGTTGCATTAAATCTATAGATCAATTTGGAGAGAACTGCCAACTTGAGAATATTGAATCTTCCAATTTATAAATATGATATGTCTCCCTATTTAAGTCCTCTCTAATTTGTTTACTCATATTCTGTAGTTTTCAGCATACAAGTCTACACAAGTTTGTTTGGGTTTGTTGTTGTTATTGTTTTATTTTGTTTTGTTTTTTTAGAGACAAGGTCTCACTCTATTGCCCAGGTTGGAGTAGAGTGCAGTGGCCTGATCATAGCTCACTATAACCTTGAACTCCTCAGCTCAAGAGATTCTCCCTCCTTAGCCTCCCAAGTAGCTGGGACTACAGCTGTACATCACCATGCCTGGCTAATTTTTTGATTTTTTATTTTTTGTAGAGAAAGAGTCTCACTATGTTGCCCAGGCTGGTCTCAAAGTCCTGGCCTAAGCGATCCTCCCACCTTTACCTCCCAAAGTGCTAGGATTACAGGCAGGAGTCACCACTGTGTTTTTTGTTTGTCTTCAATTTATACCTAAGTATTTCAAATTTTGGAGCTATGGGAAATGATTATTTATAAATTCAATTTTCAATTGCTAATTGCCAATATAGAAAAGTACAATTGATTTTTGTGTGATAATCTTGTATTCCATGACCATGTTAAACTCACTTATTAGTTCTAGGGACTTTTTCTTGTAGATTACTTGGGATTTCCTATGTAGACAGACTTATTTCTTCCTTTCCAATCTGTATGACTTTTATTTCTTTTTCTTATCTTATTGCACTGGGTAGGACTGCTAGTACAATGTTATTAGGAGCAGTGAAAGTGGACATCCATGACTTGTTCCCAATGGTATGTAGTTATCATACCATTTTCTACAATTAAATATGCTGTTAGCCATATGATTTTTGTAGGTACCCTTTTTCAGATTGAGAAAGTTCTATTCCTAGTTTGTTGAGATATTTTATCACGAATGGGTATTAAATTTTGTCAAATGCTTCTTCTGCATCAATATATATGATCCTGTGGTTTTTCTTCTTTGGCCTGTTAATGTGGTGAATTATATTCATTGATTTTCAAATATTGAACCAGCTCTGCATTCCCAAAATAAACCACCCATGATTGTGGTGTATTATTCTTTCATTATATTGTTGGATTTAATTTTATAATATTTTATTGAAGATATTTATGTTTATATTCATAAAGGATATTGGTCTGTAGTGTCTTATCTTTTCTTATCTTGTCTTTATCTGGCTTTGGTATCGGATTAATTCTAGCCTCATAAAATGAGTCGTTAAGTGTTCATTCCTCTTCTGTTTTCTGAATGATCTTGTGGAGGATTGGTGTTATTTTTTTTAATGTTTGTTAGAATTTACCACTGAAGCCATCTGGGCATAGCTTTTTCTTTTTTATTTTTTTATTTTTTGGAAGGATTTTAAACTATAATACAAGTTTAATTTTAAAAATAGATATGGGAATATTTAGATTATCTCCTTCTGGCATGAGTTTTTATGGTAGTTTGTGGCTTTCAAGGAATTGGTCCATTTCACCTAAATTATAAAATTTATGTGCATGGAGTTTTTTGTATCCCCTTATTATTATTTCAGTATATGTGAGGGTCTTTAGTGATGGCCTTCATTTCATTCCTGATTTTGGTGTCTTGACTCCTGGTTTGTGTCTTGCCTCTTTTTTCTTGGTCATTTTAGCTAGAGGTTTATCAATTTTAGTGATCTTTTAAAAGAACCATCTTTTGGTTTCATTCATTATTCTTTATTGTTATTGATTTATTCTCTTTATCATTTCCTTTCTTCTGCTTGCCTTGGATTTCATTTGCTATATTATTTCTCTACTTTTGTAAAGTAGTTTAGATTATTGATTTTAGACCTTCTTCTTTTCTGATATAAGAATTTAATGCTACCAGCCTGAGCAACATGGTGAGACCTCATCTCTAAAAAAAATAAGAAGAAGAAGAAAAATTAGCCAGGTGTGGTGACACGTGCCTGTAGTCCCAACTACTTGGAAGGCTGAGGCAGGAGAATCACTTCAGCCCAAGAGTTCGAGTTTGAGGTTGCAGTGAGCTATGATTGTGCCACTGCACTTCAACCTGGGTGACAGAATGAGACCCTGTTTCTAAGCACTGCTTTGCCTTCATCTCACATGTTTTGATATGTTGTATTTTCATTTTTGATGAGTTCAAAATATTTTCTAATTTTCCTCCAGACTTCCTCTTTGGTCGATGGGTTATTTGGAAATATGTTACTTAATTTTTAAGTGTTTGGATATTTTCCAGTTACTCTCTGGGGTTTTTTTTACTTCTAGTTTAATTCCATTAAAGTCAGAGAACAGCTTTGTACAATTTCAGTTCTCTTCAACTTTTTAAGGTTTGTTTTATGACCAAGGAAGGATATAGCCCATCTTGGTGAACATTCTTGACTATTCACTTAAATGTGTATTCTGCTGTCATTGGATGGAGTATTCTATAAACATTAAGAAAATCCTGTTAGTTGATGGTGTTGTTCTGTTCTTCTATATATTTGCTGATTTTCTTCCTATTAATTCTCTCAATTTCTGAGAGAATAGAGCTGAAATCTCCAACTATAACTGTAGATTTGTCCATTCCTCCTTCCAGTTCTATCAGTTCATGTTTTATGTATTTCAAAACTTTGTTGTTAGATGTATACATATTTAAAATTGTTATGCCTTCTTGGTGAATCAACTCTTTTACCATTATGTATTTAATAATATTCTTCTATCCCTGATATTTTCCTTACTCTGAAGTCTACTTTGTCTGATATTAATATAGCAACTCCAGCTTTCTGAGTTTTTTTAACCAACCTATATCGCAATAGTTAAATTTGGATCCTTGGACACAGAATATAGTTTAATCTTATTTGTTTATCCTTTCTTACACTCTCTATTTTTTAATTAGTGTGTTTAGACCACTTATACTTAATGTAATTATTGATACATTTGGGTTTAGGTATCCTACTTTATTATTTGCTTTCCGTTTGTTTCTCTCTTTCCCCTCTCCTGCCTTCTTTGCAATTTTTGTATTTTTCAGAATTACACTTTATTTCTTAAGTTTTTTACTATATCATTTTATATAGATCTATTTGTATTATATGTACTTGATTTCTCACAATCTAATTATAATTAATATTTACATCTCAAGTAGAATGAGGAAATTTTACCCCCATATAGGTACATTTACTCTCCCACTTTATGTTATAGTTATCACATATTTTATATCTACATATATTGAAAACCTATCAGACAATGTTATAATCATTGCTTTCAATCATCATTCGTATTTTAAAGAACTTAAGAGGAGAATAGACTAATATATTTACCTAGATATTTATCATTTCTATTCCTCTTCCAGCTTTTCCTTTGATACCATTTCTGTTCTATCTGAAGAACTTCCATTAACATTTCTTTTGGAGCAAGTCTGTCAATAATACATTCTCTTGGCTTTACTTTATCTAAGAATGTCCTTATTTGTACCTTTAGTCTTGAATGATATTTTTACTGGATGTATAATTCTGTGTTGATAGTTTATTTCTTTCAACATTTTGAAAATACTGTTCCACATCCTTGTAACCTGGTTTCTGATAAGAAATCTGCAGCAATTCTATATGTAATACATCACTTTTCACTGACTACTCTCAAGATATTTTTCTTTGTCTTCAAAAGTTTGATTATAATGTATCTGGACTTGGATTTCCTTGTGTTTATCCTGTTTGGGATTTGCTGAGTTTCTTGAATCTGTAAGTTTATGTCTTCACCAAATTTCAAAAGGTTTCATCATTCCTCAAATATTTTTTCTGCATCACAGTATTTCTCCTCTCCTTTTGACACTTCAATGACATAAATGTTAAACTACAGATCCCTTAGGTACTGTTCATGCTTTCTGTTGTTCAAATTGGATAAAGCATTTTTTTAAAGAGAGATGAGGTCTTGCTCCGTCACCCAGGATGGAGTGCAATGGCATAATCACAACTAACTGTAAGTTCAAACTCATGCTGATCACTCCTCAGGTAATCCTCCTGCCTCAGCCTCCCAAGTAGCTAGGGCTATAGGCCATGTGCCACCACACCTGGCTAATTTTTAAAAATTTTTATGCAGAGACAGGGTGTCCTATGCTGCCCAGGCTGGTCTCAAACTCCTGGCCTCCCATCTTGGCCTCTCAAAGTGCTGAGATTATAGGCATGAGCCACCACACCCAGCCTGAATAATGTCTATTGATCTATCTTTAAGTTCTCTGACTTTCTTTACTCTGTATCTCCATTCTTATATTGAGCATATATATCAAGAATTTTTAAAAATATATTTTTCAATCTACAATTTCAATTTTTTCTTTTTTATATTTTCTATTTTTTTGCTGATATTTTATATCTTTTCATTTATTTCAAAATTGTTTGCCCTCACTTTTTGAAGCATGGTTATCATGGCTGTTTTAAAGTCTTTGTCTGATAATTCCCAGATTTGTGTCATCATGGAGTTGATATCTGTTGATTATCTTTTCCTTCTCAAATTGAGATTTTCCTAGGTCTTCCTGTGCTGAATAATTTTGAATTGTAGCCTTTGCAATGCTATACAGATCTGCCCTGCATGTGCACCACCCAGAGACCATTTTAGGACCTGGGTATTGGTCTACCCCATAGTTGAGTTCTCAAAGACTGTGGTATGATGTATAGGATAAGATCCATGCATGCACAGCTCAACGGGGACTGCAGGAGTTCATCTGCAACCTTACAGAATTGCTATCTCAAGCTCCCTCATCTTTAGGACCCATTTCCTGGTCCTCTGACCAAAAAGCTGGACCTTTGGTTTCCTTACCCTACCATGTATTTCTCACAACTGTGTCTGCATCTGGGACCAATCAGCAGAAAACAGAGGAAAAAAAAACAATGACCATTTGCCCTTATACTCTCAGTATTATAGGTTCTCTGGTAGGAGAAAAGAGTTATCCTCCCCCCAAAATCTTAGGCACCTGCCTGGCCACCAACATCATTGCTTCCACTGTTACCAACAGAATTGTTTGGGTGCTGAGTTGGCAAATAACAGAAAAAGAAGAAAAAAACAACAAAAGATTTCTTCCTCTCTTTCTGTCTTTTAGGGGGTCCCTTTTTTCACTCCTCAGGCCAAAAAGAGAGTGTTTATCTTGAATGTTTTTTCTCTGCACCTATTGTGCACTTCTGGCTTGGAAAATGTCTTTTATCTTGTCTAGGTAATACCAGAAGGGGAAGAAAAATGGCAAATTTATTGCCAATTTGGTAATGTTTTAAATTCTGGTCTTCATTGCCAATAAGCCTTCTATCATTTACTTTGCAGAGTCTCAAATAGTTGTCCTGTGCATTCTGTCCAGGGTCTATAGTTGCATTCAGTGGGAATGACAGGGTCATCAAGTGTGCTTACTCCATCTTGCCTGGATCTAGAAACTATCTGCTTGGTTTGTTGTTTTGATTTTTTAAAAAAAACAAGAATTATTTGTATATAAAAATGACAGTTCTCAAACCAATTGTATTTTGTTGTTCAACTATTGGTCATGAGACATTCACCCTTTTCTGGCAGCATGTAGCTGAGAATATTATCTCCTTTTCCTTTGCAGGGACACAGCTAACTGTGGAGGTCCACCCTCGAGACGCCATGCCCCAGCTGCTCAAGAAGTTCTCCTTGGCTAAACGTATGTATGTACAGGGCTGCCTGTGGTGGAGGGCTGGCAGGGAGAATTGAAGGCAGCTGGGTGGGCCAGACTCCAGCCCAGGCATCTTCTGAGGGAAAGAGAAGCATGACGTGGGCCTACAAACTGGGAAAAGACAGAGACATAACAGCTTCATCCTGGGAGACATTCTTCTCCACACCCAGCTACCACTGTTTTTGTGCCTCTCTGGAATTAGGCATGAGTAACATCAGGCATTTAGCTTAAGATACATTTCATAACAAGAGTGTTTTTGCTCTTGTTTTTGGATGTCATTTGTTGACTGCCTAAAAAGTGATATGCACAGTACTAAGTACTTCACATTTATTAACTTTTCAACCCTCTGATGTATACTAATATTATCCCCACTTTTCAGATCAACAAAATCAGTCTCAGAGAGGTAAAATAACTGCCCAAGTCACCCAGCTAGGAAGTGGGTCGGGACTCAGGTCAGGACTCTGAAGCCTGTGATCTTAACCACCATATTTGGCTGCCCTCAGTGCAGTACATGGAATCCCAGGCCCAGGACCATGATGTCTCTCCACTCCCTTCGCTGCCCTCTCCCTGCATCTGCCCATCTCACGGCTAAACTGAGGGCTCAGAAGGAATGCAGGCCAAGGAGCAGAGGCTGTAGAACAGTGGAGGCTCAAGTCTTCTCCATGTCCCCTCAGTGAACCAAAGTCCTCCAAGCCTGTCCAGTCCTGTAGTCTTCAGCAGTCAGGATCTCAGGAGGGAAGTCTGGCAGAGAGAGGGGGCAGGTTCAGGGGTCAACTGGCTGGGGTCATATATTTCAGCTGTGTGATCTTCAGCAGTGTCTTAACCCCTCTTTGGGGCTCAATTTTCTCATCTATAAAGGAAGAAAATATGTAAACCTTCCTCACAGGATTCTTGTGAGGTTAAATAAGATAGTAAATATCAAGCCCAGACCAGGCATAGTGAGTACACAATAAATGCTAGTTACCATTTTGAACCCCCATCATTCTATCAAAAATATATTAATAGGTGGAAGCCAGGCACAGTAGAAAAAGTTCCTTTCTTTTTGCCCATGGAATCTAATAACTATTGGCTACCATTCTGCTTAACAGTCCTGAATTTATAGGATTTGGTTGCCCTTTAATCCTCCCAAGGAAGAATTTAATAATTACCTGGCCAGGTGCAGTGGCTCATGCCTATAATCCTAGCACTCTTGGGAGGCTAAGGAGGGAGGATCATTCAAGGCCAAGAGTTCAAGACCAGCCTGAGCAAGAGCAAGACCCCGTCTCTACAAAAAATAAAAAATTAAACAGACATGGTGACATGCACCTATAGTCCCAGCTACTTGGGAGACTGAGGTGGGAGGATCGCTTGAGCCCAGGAATTTGAGGTTAAAGTAAGCTATTATGACACCACTGCACTCTAGTCCCGAGTGACAAAGTGAGACCGTGTCTCAAAATATAACAACAATAATAATAATAACCTGACCTTTCTGGGTTTCAAACACCATACAAATTGCTTTTCCCTCCCCTTATTTTTGTTTTTATCCATGGTCAGTCCTTGTTCTGGGGTTATCTGGCGGTGAATTCATTAGTGCTTTCGGCATCGCCAGCTGTGTTCCAAGATGGCAGGAGAATCCAGAGGAGGGCACATTCCAGGAGGACCCACTGAATAATCCAAAGTGTTGGGGTCAGAGCAACTTCTAACTCTGTTTGTGGACTACAGCTTCCTTTCTTGTCATCCACTGCCTGGTTCCCAGTCTCCCCTCTGCCACACTAGGAAGTTCATGGCAATTCAAGCAGCAGTTCAGTGGTGGGTGGGATGGGAGAGCAAGGAGGCTATAAAAAGGAAAGTGAAGAGAAGGGGTCAGAAGCATGGACCACCACACAGAGAATCATCAGTGCTTGTATTTCTGCTTCTTCTGAAGTGCCTCTACCTCTGACCTTTGGGATATTGTAGGTTTACAAGGTGATAAAAATGGAAACACAAGACCCCGGCAGCCTGGAGGAAAAGATGCCCATGGTAAGTCCCAGAGCCTTCTCCAAGGCCATTCTCAAGAAACCAGATTGATTTAGCCTTATGGGCCAATCTCCAATCAATTGGCAATGACTTCCTGGGGCTGAGAGTCTGGGGCCACCTTTGGGTTCAAGGGAAGAAGAGTGTCTTAATTGATTAACAGTATGTGCCATGAGTGAAAAAGGAAAAAGCTCATACACCAGATGTCATCCCAAAGCTGAAGCATAAACCCCACCAATAAAAAGGCAATCTATTAAGGGGAATATATTAAAAACAGAACTCCAAATTATGTTAACTTTAAATGGAATGAATGCCAAATGTATTTAAGGTAGGAGGCATGTGAGTAAGCAGAGTGAGGCAGGGGAAGAAACACTGAGTGGGGTGACAGATGACCTGGGTTGGAATCCAGCTTTTGCCCCTCATTTGCCTTCCCTCAGCCTCAGTTTCCCCCTCAGCATAGACCAGATGGCATCTCAGGCTCAATGCAGTTCAGCACTTCTTCCCACTGTCTTGCTTTAAAATTACTTAGTTAATGACATTGGTATTTTAAACATATTTATGCAAAATAATATTTGGATCTTATGTAATCTGCCTAGAAGATAGATTTAATGAGGCATAAATCATTATGGGTATTTTTAATGTTCAGATATTGTAAAATGGAACCAAGAAAGGGGAAAACTAGTAATAGGGTTTTCAGTCCCCTGTTGGGAATGCCATCCTTCTTCTAAATGGGGGCAGGGAGACCTCATTTGCAGAGCTATGCTGAGTGGAAACCTGTTAAATGTCTGAGTCCACTTCAGGCTGGGTGGCTACTGGGCATGGTCAGCATCAGTCTTGAGTCTTCTTTCCTCCCTGTGTCTTTGTCCCAGCGACCTGACTCAAGGCCCCGTCTCTGGGCGGGAAGCTTCCTGTGAGAGAGGCTGGCCATAGAGGAGTGACTCTGAGGCCCAGCCTCCCTCAGTGCCTGTCACCGAGACACAGCAGGGGTGCTCCAGTCTCCAGCTGACCATGGCAAGGGAGGCAGCCTGTCTGGGTGACAAACACAGCCTTCCCTGTGGAACCCAGCTGGCCTGGCCCTGCAGTGCCCTCCTCCCGCACCTGGGCTGCTCTGTGGCACTGCACCCCAGTGCCACAGCCATGGCACAGACCTTCCTCCTTGAGCTTGCAGGGGCTAGCGGCACCGCCTGCACACTGCCCACGGAGCACTGATTCCTGGGGAAAATAACCAGATCTTCAGAAAACTAAATGGTGGGGAGAAGCAGATTCCATCATCGATATGTCCGGGACTGCCAGTTCCCTGAGGTCCAGCCAGTTTCTTTACTGCTGACTTCCCAGGGTCTGCAGAGACCCTTATGTTCCCTGCAGACCTCCAAGAGAATGATGGCAGTTGCCATAATTCCCAAATTAATTTGGCCAGGGAACCTTCCAGGAGATATAGGTGTTGGGCCCAGTGTTTCAGGCTTTGAGAATTGCGTTAAAGGTCGGACTGCCGCAGCTCCTCAAAGAGGCAGGGCGGCCTGGGCCAGGCAGCCCTCCTCAAGGGGTCTCAGCTGCTGACCGAGCCTCCTTGTGTTTCCAGCCTACCCCTGGGATCGGTCCAGCCTGAAATCCATGCCCCTGGACCTGCGGCAGTTTGAGAAACTGGACACCTATGCCTCACAGGTAGGAGAGCTGGCCCCTCTGGCCATGGGCCCCCATGGTGGCTTAGAGCTCCCCACCCCAAGACAGCAGAGCCTCTCATTTCTCCTTCTGAACATATCCTGAGTCACCAGGACAGATGGCCCAGGAGTGCCTTTTCACAGCATGTGGATGGACAGCAGAAGGCCCCAGGCAGCAAGCCCCTGCCCAGGACCAGAGTCCACTCCGTCTCCCAACCCTCCCATGGTCCTGGTGCTCCCACCCCAGGCTGCACACCTGGAGCTCCCCCTGGCAGGCACCCTAGCCAGCCTGCCCCTGCCCTCCCCCTGCTCCCTTGGGCACTGTTGCTGCTGAGCCTTGCAGTCCCCAGCACAAGGAGGAAGGGAGGGAGAGGGAGGGGAGGACCATGGATGCAGACAGTCAGAGCCACTGTGACTACACTCACCTCTGGAGGGTGTGAGCTGCCAGCCTCCCCATGCCTCTGGGCCTGGGCATGCCAGGGGTGGGGTGGGAGGGCAGCCGAAGAGCTCAGTAGTAGGGAGACACGGGGGTCCTGGGGACCAAGCAGGAGCTCCGCTCAGAATCTGATCAGAGGGCCAAGGTGCTGGACCATTTTCTGAAGTCAGAGTGAGCCCTCCTAGGGCTTAGAAAAAGAACCCTATGGTTTGCACATAGTAGGTGCTCAGGAACCTTGCTGAGATGATGAGTGAATAGATAGGTGCATGGCTCAAGAAAGTCAGGCTAGAGGCAGGGACATCAGTCACACGCATCCAGCTGCCCTGGCAGAAGACACGACCTGTTTTAAGCAGGGACAGAGGACAGGGAGGAGTGGAAAGGCCAATCCTGGGCTGGAGGCAGAGGGGAAGGACTCTCACCAGTGTGCCTGGGGTGGGTGGGAGGCTCCCAGATGGCTGGGTTGAGTCGTGGTGGGAGTCCAGGGAGTGCATCACCACGAGGAGCAGGTTTTAGGGGATGACAAGTGTGTTTAGGGTATGAGGAGCTCTAGTATCTGTGGCATATCCAGGGAAAATGCCCACCCGGCAGCTGTATATTTGAGCCTGGAGAGGTCTGGGCGGGAAACACTGAGTGGGAGTCACCAGATTCCGTGAAGAGCTGAGACCATAGGATGGGAATCAGACTAGGGAAGGCGATGGGAGCCCACTGGGCCTGGAGCCACCAAAGAGGCTGGGGCAAGGTGAGGAAAGGTCCTGGCAGGCTGGGAATTGGGGGCGCTCCCTGGGGCAGGCCTGGGCACCAGCAAGAGCTGCATCATCTGGTCAAATGAGATCCAGACAGACTCCTTTCTGCTACTCCAGCATTGCAGCGCCTCTTGCCTCTGAAGGGCCAGCTCAGAGCAGGCTGGAAGGTCAGACAGACTCCTAGGGCAAGCAGGGGAGAGGAGTAGGGAGTGCAGAGGAGCCCCACAGGGCCTGCAGGAGGGGCGGCTGGAGTGAGCAGGGCTGAGGAGGAAAGGAGGGGAGGAGGGCAGGACCAAAGCCGATCACACATGGCTGAAGCAGGAGGGAGGATGAGGGCTCATTAGTGAGGCTGCCGAGAGTGAGGGAGTGCAGAGGGGTCCAGAGTCTGAGAAAAGCGGGGCACTTTGTAAAGGCCACCAGAAAGGATGGGACAGGCTGCCAGCCAGGCTCAGTGAGCAGTGCCAGGAGCCCAGAGATCCAGCCACAGAGCAGGAGTAGATGGGTTCAGGGGGTGCCTGGAGGTGGGGACTGAAGAGCCAGAAGCCACAGTGCTGAAATGTAGGATTAAGTCAGGATCCCAGGCTGCGGTGCAGGCCTGCAATGTAGGGTGCCATTCTAGGCCCTGGGAGAAGGACAAGGACAAAGACAGTGGAGTTGGAGCTGCACGTAGAATATGAAGCAGGAGGCAGCTAGGAGAGTGGGTAACAAGGGTCCCGGAGGTCTCCTGAGGTCAGAGCGCCAGTGTGCTAGGCACAGTCAGCAGGTGGGGCCCTGGAGTCCCTATGCCACTGAAGGGTCATTCCAGGCGTCCCGGAGTACCCTGGAGGTGGGGTGGAGGGGAGCGTGGCATCAATGTGGGGCTGTACCCTGGCTTCTCTACAAAGATCCAGCACAGTCAGGGCCGCCTCTCCAGCAGCCTGTCTGTCTCCTCCTGGGGCCCCTGTGAGAAGAGCTAGTTTGTTCTTTTTGTTACTATCCTGGTAAAACATGTATAACTTAAATTTGCCATTTTAGCCATTTTTAAGAGTACAATTGACTGGCATGAATTACATCCCCAATGTTGTACAACCATAACCACTATCTATTTCCAAAATACACTCATCACCCAAACAGAAACCCTGCAGCCACTAAGCAATGACTTCCGATTCCCCTCCACCAGCCCCTAGCAACCTCTGCTTACTGTCTGAATTATTTACTCTAAATATTTCATTTAAGTGAAATCATACAGTATTTGTCCTTTTGCATCTGGCTTATTTCACTCAGCATCATGTTTTCAAGGTTCCTCCATGTTGTAGTATGTATAGAACTTAATTGCTTCTTTATAAGGTTGAACAATATTCCATTGTATGTATATACTGCATTTTGTTTATCCATTCTTCCATGGATGGATGCTGCAGTTGTTTCCATCTTTTGACTATTGTGAATCGTGCTGCAATGAACATTGGTGAACAAGTATCTGTTTGAGTCCCTGCTTTCAGTTTTTGGGGGTATATACTATGGACTGGAATTGCTGGATCATATGGTAATTCTACATTTAACTTTTTGAGAAACTGCCCAAGTGTCATCCACAGCACCTGCACCATTTTACATTCCCACCAGCAATGTGTGAGAGCTCCAATTCCTCCACATTCTTGCCAACACTTGTTATCTTCTGATTTTATTTTTAATAGCCATCCTAGGAGGTATGAAATGGTATCTCATTATGGTTTGATTTGCATTCCTCTCATGCATGACTAATGATGTTGAATATTTTTTCATGTGCTTATTGGCCATTTGTGTATCTTCTTTGGAGAACTGTCTATTCAAGTCCTTTCCCCATTTTTGAATTGGGTTATTTATCTTTTTGTGGTTGAGTTGTAGGATTTATTTATATATTCATTCTGTCATTTAACCCTTATCAGATACATGATTTCTCCCATTCTGTAAGATGTCTTTTCACTTTCTTAATAATATCCTTTAATGCACAAAAATTTTTATTTTAATGAACTCCAGTTTATCTATTTTTTCTTTTGTTGCTTGTGCCTTTGTTGTCATATCTAAGAATCCATTGCCAAATCCAAGATCATGAATATTTACCTTAGCATTTTCTTTTAAGAGTTTTATGGCTTAAGCTTTTATATTTGGATCATAGATCCAGTTGATTTTTGTTTATGGTATAAAATAGAGATCCAGCTTCATTCTTTTGCATGTGGAAAACCAATTGTTTCTGCACCATTTGTTAGAGACTATTCTTTCCCCACTGAATGGACTTGGCAACCTTGCAAAAAAATCAGTTGGTCATAGATACATGAGTCTATTTCTGAGCTCAATTCTATTGGTCTATATGATCCATATGCCAGTACCAAACTGTTTTGCTTACTATAGCTTTATAGTAAGTTCTGAAATTGGGTAGTGAGCCCTT
Source organism: Cheirogaleus medius (assembly GCA_008086735.1). Classification (NCBI taxonomy): domain Eukaryota; kingdom Metazoa; phylum Chordata; class Mammalia; order Primates; family Cheirogaleidae; genus Cheirogaleus; species Cheirogaleus medius. Next base: position 2,963,817 of record VBSM01001681.1, read on the forward strand.
CAACCGTGTTCTCCTTTTTTCAAAATTATTATGGGAATCCCTTGCAGATCCATAGGAATTTGAGGACTAGCTTTTCCATTTCAGCAAAGAAAGCCATTAGGGTTCTGATAAGGATGGTGTTAAATCTGTAGATTAGTTTCGATCGTATTGACCATGACTAAGGGCTGCTACAGCTGCCCAGATGTCCATCTGGCTGGTCCCAGGATCTACAGAGAAAAGCCATGGCAGATCTAGGGCCTGGTGTTTCCTCTGGTCAGCACCACCTGCCCTGCCCCATTCCTCTCCTCCTCCCAATTTGCCTTCAGCCAGCCTTCATCTTTCTGGGCCTCTCCTCCAGCTTCTCTGCCTGGAGAAGGAGCAGCTCTGGCTATAGGTACAGGGTGCTGGGCCCCACACGGCCCTCTCCAGGCCCTGATACAGCACACCCTCCTGCTCCCCAGGTGACAGCCAAGAGTGGCCTGGACGAGCTGGTGAGTGACCTGCTCCAGGAGGCCCACAGTGACTTGGAAAGGGTCCGTGCCATCTGGATCTGGATCTGCCATCACATAGGTAGGCCCACCTGTGGCATCACTGGCTCTGGAACCCCCTGCTGCCATTTCCTGGGGGCCTCTGCTCCCATCCCATCATCAGTGTGTATGGAGTGAGATGGAAGGTAGGGGAAGGGAACGCAGATGGCTGGACTGGGTAACTAAAGACCAACCAAGGAGGGTAAAATTCACTGCTTGCTAACAGTCTCCATGAAGGTTGGTTGGGGGTGGGAGGAGATCTCACATGGCCCTCTGCACACAGCCAGTGGCTAGAGTTGGGGCCACCCAGCAGAAGCCTTCCCTTAGTCCTGGCCTCAGACTAAACCTACTGAGAGTCCAGGACAGAAGGGCGTCTCCAAGAAGGATAGCCATTGGTTGAGCAGAAGTTGCAGCTGTTTGAAAAGCTATTTCTACACCAGAAGTTTCACTAAGTACCAGCGCCAGGAAGGGCAGGCACTCCTCTTCCTGCTCCCACACTGGCGACCTCTGCCACAGGTTCCAGTCCAGTCTCCAGGGTTCTCAGAGCCACTGGACGGGACGTGGGCCTCTCAGCTGCCCATAGCTCTCCACAGGACAGCCTTAGGAAGCTCACCAGGTCAAGCCAAGCCACGGAGGTGGTTGCTAAGGGGCTACTGCCCCTTGCTGACTTGCAAACGCAAGCGAGGCAATGGAGGGCCATGTTGTGGGGTGGACTCCTGGTCCTTTGACATAAAGACCAGCAGGGCCTTTCCTGACCTGTTGCCACTGGGCATTTCCTTTGTCCTTCTGGAGCAACAGTTTGGCATGCAGCTTAGAAGATGAGCTCACTTGGCACAGGTAGGGGCTCTAGACAGAGGGCCTAGGGCCACCTGCTCCCACCCCAACCCTGTTGGCTCCACCTGTACCTTAAAGGGACAGGATCAGAAACAGAACACTTGGTAGGATTTTGTTTACTGCTCCCACCCTCACACCAACACATACACACACACACACACACACACACACGGTCCCTTTGG
>VBSM01001681.1:2965438-3021115 GCA_008086735.1 Cheirogaleus medius
CCTCTTGCCACCTGCACAAAGAGGCGACAGGTCCCAAATCTCACTCATGCCAGGGCCCTGCTTCCATTCAGCCCGCTGTAGTTTCCTGGGGCAGGGAGGGGGCCTCCTCTCACCTCCATGCCGGCCTCACCACCTCCCAGGCCCTGATTCCTCATGGCCCCTCCTCTGCCCTCCAGAGTATGACATGGCTGCTGCCCAGGAGAAGGACCGCCAGGCCTTCAAACCCACTGACATCCTGCGGACTCAGAAGACCAACTGTGACGGCTATGCTGGCCTCTTTGAGAGAATGTGCAGGTAGGAGAGGCAGGAGCTGAACCCCAGACCCCGTCCCTCTCCCCCTTCTGAAGCGCTGTGTACCTTTGCCCGCATGCCAGGCCTGAAACCTGAGTTTGCAAACTCTGCTCTGGAATCCAAGTGAGTCTTGAAAAGGTCAATTTCTCCCTTTTTAACACCAGCATAATTGACTTTGTACCATCTGCCGGGCTTCGCGATGCATTAACATAATGGCAGATGAATGCACAGAGATAATTTGGTTATAAAAAGCCCTTTTCCCGCCTTCTCCCATCTCTGTGCAGCTGAAGGTTAAAAGAATGACAGGCCTGGGAATGGGAGGACAGTGGCTGCGGATGCCAAGGGACTATGAAAGGCTGTTCTCGGGGAAAACTAAAGATCTCCCAGCTGAAAAGACTTGTCAGTTGGAAAGCTGAATAAGTAGGAAGCAGTTCCTCTCAGAGCCTTTGGGCTCCAGTTTCAGCACTCTAGGAAGTGAGCATTTGGCCAGGTTGCTGGGGTTGGGGACAGCTCTGACCTGAGCAGAAGAATGGGTCGTTGCTGGTTCCCAGTGACTCGGGACAGGCTCGGGGCTGGAGGAGGCCTGCTGACCACCCCCAGCCCCGCCCCCCCAGCATCCTGTGCCAGCTCTCTGAGGTCTGCTGATCCCTCCAGGAAACTATCAGCTAGCCCTTGGCTAAGCGCCCCTCCCCAGGGGGTGGTGAATGGCTGCCTACTTCTCTGCAGGCCTCTGGGAAATAGGTCTTCTCAGTCACCCAGATGTCAGCCCACCAGGACTTCAGGTGGCAATTCATCAAACCAAATATAAGGAACTCTGAGTCCACAGGCGGGCAGCTGCCAGGCACCAGGAACATGCAGCCTATTCCTGACCTGAACCCCACTGTACTGCCCCCACCCCCATCCCCACTGCCAGCCCTAGACATGGACCTGGCCCCCTGTTGCTCCAACCCTCCTGTTTTACTCCCTGCTCTTCCCTTTCCTCCCTTCCAAGGCCCACCCCTGAGACCACAGCCCCAAGGGCAACCAGGACAGGTCAGGGTGCAGAGAACGACACCTTGGCCACTCCCTACCCACTCCTCAGAGCAGCCCTCTGCACCCCTCCATTCCTCCTGCCACTCCCCACCCCACACCCAGGAGCCCCCACCTGCCTGGGGGCCTCCGCAGGAACCTGGATCCTCACCGGCCTGCCTGCCCAGGTTCCTCTCGCCCTGAGTTCCTGAACACAGCTAAAGGTTCACATTTCCAAACTCTGATCTCGACCACCTTTCCCACCCTGCATGTTGTGACACTGGGCACTTCCATCTCTTCATGAGCACCTGCCCTGTCCCTAATGCCCCTCCCAGGCCCCACGCCAGGAGGGCCCCACCACCTTCCCCTCCCCACATGTGCTCGGCACACGTGTACGCCCACTCATGCATTGCCTTATGCTTCTATTTAATAACATTTTTAGATTTAAAAAAATATAGTTCATTGTAGACGATTTATAAAATGCATTACAGTGAAAGGAAGAAATTATTACTCCGAATCCCACCACTTACAGCTGACACTGTTAACATGGTGTCATTTTCCTTTCCCGACTCAGGTCTATGCATATAGGCATTCCCCGTGCGCATTTCTTCTGATCCATCTTTTAGGTTTTCTAGGTCTGTAAGTGTCTTTAGCCCTCTCTCGTTCTGCTTCCCTAATGCATACCCATCTCAGAATCCTACACCCAGGAAGGCCCTCAATAGACATTTATATACTAGAATGACAGGAAATGGTAGGATATTCCTAGCAGACTTCTGTGAAACGGGCCTTACTCTCCTTTTAAATAATGAAATAACCACCAGTCAGTTTTCAGCTTTATTTTTGACTAGCTTCTCTCAGAATGTGATTTTTTTTCATCTGATTTTGCAAATTTGTTTTTTTAAGTTACAGGCTACATCCTTCTTTGTCCAGGATGAACTTTCTAGCGTACTATAGAAGGAGTGCCAGATTCAAAGCCAGAAAGACCTGGGTTTACTCATTAGTGGGGCATCCTCCTTTATCCAGCACAAGCATTCTAGCATGCTATAGGAGTGCCAAGGCTAAAGCCAGAAAGACCTGGGTTCCAGTCCTTAATTTACCGCATATTAGTTTTCTTCATTTTCATGAGGTGCTTAACCTCCTGCAGCCTGTTTTCTCATCTGTGCACGGAGAGCTATGTTACCTGCTTGGCAGGACTGTAAGACCAAACGAGAATGTGCAGTTTGGGGCTTGCTAACCTGATTTGGGGTATGTATTTTTTAACCTTCTTTGAGTATCCGAGTGCTTTTCTCTGTGGAGCTTTCCTGCAGGCCATGCCAGCCCACATAGACTCAGAAAACTGACACTTGGCTTGAGTGAAACTGTCAGCTTTGTGCCTGGTCCAGATACTTAACAATGGCCCTATCCTGGCCTACAGCGGATCATTAAAACACATCCCAACATTTTGCATCATTTAAAGTTAGTTTCAACCTGGCAATTACCACGTACAAAATTCCTCACACTGCCTGGGACATGGAACAATAGCTCACCGTTCCCTGAATTCCTTTAGCTTTTGCTTTAGAGATCAGAAGCCTATCTATGCATCACTTTCTTATTTCTCTTTACCTTTAAAACTGCCGGAATTTTGGTAAATTCATTAGCCAATTCCTTAATAACCAAAGATGTGTAATCCACAGTTGCTGATTTATTCCTGAGAGGTTGTCAGGGTGGCCTCTCAGCAAGAGCTGTAGCCCCACGGTCATCGTTGCTTCCTGCCTGTCCATTCCGCCCACCTCCCTGCAATGCCCTTGTCAAAGATTGATTTCACAAAGTAATGTGGTGGGGGATTCAGATAGTTTCCCATTGCTTGCTTCCTTCTTGTCTTTCCCATGTTACTGATGCAGGTTGTTTCTGTTACTGCCTTTGCTTGTAGCTGCTGGTCCAGTTCTTTCTGACTTTCTACCACCAAGCATGAACGTCTCCCTTCTTGCCTCAATGGCCCACATCCTTAATAGAGTCTGCCTCAATTCTTTGAGAAGCCAGGCTTCATTCCCCAGACTCCTGCCCCTGAGTCAGCCCCCTGTAAATCCTCTTCCCCTGCAAACACAGCTCCGGCACCACCAGCTAGCAGAGTGTTCAGGGACTTTGAAAAAAGCCATGAGCTTATTGCCCATTTGAGGCTCTGATGCTGAGGGGGCTGGTTGTCACCAATCAGATGTCGGTTGGTGTCACATTCATCCAGCTGTCACAGAGCACGGGTAGGGCATGTACGGGTCAGATGGCTGCTTCTGGTTAGCACGATGTCCCCCACCGTCCTACAACATCACTTGGTTCCAAAGGCCCCAAAAGATGGGGAGTGGCCTTCTAAGCCTTCTGAGAGATGCAGGTTAGCTGGATAACCTCAAATTATCGTCGAATTTGACTTTGTCATATAAGCCCTCTGAAAAGGACATCTAAACTCCCACTACCCTTACAGATAGAGTGGCACCCACAAATGAGTTATGTCACCATAGCAAACCATCGTTTCATTTCATGCTGTATACTACCCATAAGTTTATAGATTAGAACAAAATTTTGATTTGCAAAAGGGCTGATGCAATGCAAATGCTCCTGAACTGTGGACATCAGGACAACTGCGTCCCAGTGCTGCTTCAGCCGCTGGCTAGCTGCGTGTCCCCAGGCAAGGTGGCTCCCTCCCTGAGTTGCTGACTCCTCACCTGTTGGAGAGGAGGTCTCCCGAGGCTCTACACTGGGCCTTGGGCTGAGAATTATTCATATTATCATGATTACACGTTACTGACCCAGCCTTTAAGGTAGTATAAGAAAAGGGAAAGGGGAGCACATAGCAGAAATATAAAGACACTGTCATATTACAAGAAATCAAGTGTGTAAATTGTGAAAGATAAGTCATGGTTTGTTTGTCCTGCTGCAGTACAGAAACCACGATGTTGTCAACAAAATACCAAGCGAAAAGCATGCTCAATTATCTCTCCTACAGTTATGGTCCCTCACTCCTGTTTTCCCCACTTGGCTGAGACATCCTGGCAGAGGCGATCAGAGTTGGGCAAGTGATGGGCAGAGCCCACTGTTGCAGGGCACCCCTGCCCACCCACACATTTCAGTTACACTGTTGCTGGCCCTAGCCGTGGTGCTGGGGGTAGCAGAATGACATGGTTCCTATAGCCAGGCCTGGGCCATCTTCATATAAAATGACAGTCACAGTCTTGACCTGCCACGTATGTGATTAATATCTGAGCGGATACACCCCACCAAACTAGAGCACACAAATCTTTTCTAAATAATAAGGGTAATGCCTTCACAGACACCTCAGCAGCTTTGGGGACCACTAAGGATAACCTGGGTAATGACACGGCCTTTGGTTTAGCTGCACCTCTGCCTGCTCCTGCTCTGTCAGGCCACATTTGGTGGCCATGTGGTCCTTTGCAGCCCTCAGAGCCTCATGCCCTCAAGGCTTCTCTGGTTGGGTCCCTAATGCCTGCCACTTGCTGGGGAGGGGACTGCAGCCTGCTCCAAATCCTCCAGGGTGCTCCAGGGATGCTTGCTCAGGGCATCAGTATCCAGGTTTTCAAGGTGGCTTGGGACAAGCGGTGCAGGTGGCACTGGGGTTGTCAAGACTATAAAGTAAAACCAAGGGTCCACAGCCTGGGGTTGTTAAATAGATCTCCTCTCCTCAGGTGACATTTGGGCTCTAGGCTGCCTGGTCTGAGCTCTTCTGGAAGTGGAAATGTTTCTGGTCCTCTGTCCCTCCTTCACTGCTCTCGCAGTTCCTGCCCACAAAGTTAATCCCTCTCCCCTTGGGCTCCGCAGGCTTTGCTTGTACACTGGCATTTTAGTGACAGTTCGCATATCTGCCCACCTTCCACCTGTGAGCCCATCTGGGGCAGCCACTGAGCCTTATTTTTGGAGTATCATTTTATTATATTGTTGTGTTGTATTGTACCAGGTCACGTTATATGATCCCCTGGTGCCCGCCACTGTGCTTTGTACACAGCCTATGCAGTCAGTGACCTTTCGATGACATGGAAGAGTTGTGGGTCATCCTGACTAGCAGCCAGTGGCTGGACACAAAACTCCTATGAGTTCCACAATCATTGCCTTATATAGGTCAATTATTTTGCATGAGATCTATAGATTATTAACAATAATGCTTTACATTATGACTTCATTTGTCCAATTCATCTTGCACATTGCTGCCAGGTAGTAAATTAGACTCAAATCATCATCAAATATGGCATTAGCTTACAGCTGAAATCATTTCTTCATCATTTGTCTGCCCCGGGCATCCCCCACGGCCCTCCCAGCTTCTCCTTGGACTGTCAAAGGAAAATCAACCCCTGGAGATCATTCCATGCCAGCCTTTCTTTCTGCCCATGATAAGCCCTGCAAGGCCACCCTGGAGGTCACCTTTAGAGCTGGGAGGTAACCTGACTTCCTGGCTCAGCCTAGCAGCCACCACCCCCACTCAGAGCAGTACAGGTGGATATTCCTGCCACTTGCGTCTTCCTCCTCCAGCCCTTTCCGGGGGAGGCTCTCTCTGCTACTCCCCCACGTGGAGGTCCTCTTGCCTCCACTCCGTCCCCTTGCAGGGAGGATATCCCCCTGGGAATGCTGCCTGGGATGTGGCTTCTCCCAGGAGGACATTCAGGCAGAGTTTGAGCCAGGCACCACTGCCCACACCACTGCCCATCCACTTTACAACGCCAGGAGTCCGTGTGGATGCTAAATGCTTCTCCTTCCTCCCTTGACTCCAGGTGGCTCTGAGCAGAGGACAAGCATCAGTGGGCAACATGTCCAGAGGTCCACAGCACCATTCAGTCAGTTCACCTTAATGAAAAATGAGCCATTGTCCAAACCCCATTGTTCCCAGGACTCCCCTTATCCCTCCGCGGCAGCGTACTAGCAAGTGATGCACACAGACAGGAATGGGAAGTAATTCACTGAAGAATGTAATTTTAAATAGCGTTTATGGATTTTTTCCAATTCTAAAACACATAATCATTATTAAAAATTTAGAAAATATAGTCAAGTTTAAAGAAGAAAATAAAAATCACCCATAATCCCACCGCCCAGAGATCAGTGCCTTTTGCACTGACTCTCGCCCTGTCCTGCCCTACCCCTACCCCCCGATGTGTGCACACAGGTACACACGCACCGACAGTGCTGATTGGAGAGTTTGACATGCTCTTGTCAATTAACACTGTGTCAAGAGCACTGCTTACCTCACTAAGTATTTTCACATTTCTTCCCACCAATCTCTGAGTGGATGGGGCCCACTCCACCCATACTTCCAGCCCACCCGTCTGGCCTCGCTTGTGAGCCTCCCCTCTCTGCTGGCGGTTTGCTCTCAGACTCTAGAGACCTTCTGGTCTCCCGGTCCTGGGAACAGCCCCACTCAGCCCACATGTCCCCAGCATGCCACCACCCTCTGCTCCCCGACTGCAGAGGAATGAGGCAGGGGTGCTCCAGGGACGGGGCTGCACCTCCTCCCCTCCCCCGGCACCTTGGCCCTGTCTCCTTCCGCTCCAGAAGTCATTCATGGCCTTTACCAGCAGAAAACCCTGACACCAGGGTCTAGTTTCTCTTGCTGTCTGCCCCCACCCCTCTGGCACTCTGAAAATCCTTCCCACAGGGCCAGGCCCCAGCTGATCAGTTCTCGTGGGATTCCCCAGAGAGCCTGGGAGGCCTGAATGTCTTCTGTGAAGCTGCAGGCAGAGGGTGGGGGCTGTGATACTTCCAAGCTCCTAGGGAACCCCTGCATGTGTGGCCTGGACCCTCCGCAGGTGAGGGGCCATGAAAGCAGACGTGGAACATGTAATCGTTACATGCATGTGAAGTAATGCCAATGGCAGGGAGATTAAAATCTGTGAACCTTCAAGACACCACATTTTATCTCAATGACTCAACAAATGATACGTCAATATGGATCAGTAATATTTAATCCAATATTCTGCTGATTTTTAATTATGTGCTCCTTTTTATAGGGAAAATTCCCCCCATGCTTATGGTAAATGCATGGCTGTTTCACCCCATTACCCCGAGAGGCCCCATGGCCCTCTTGTTTAGAGCAGCCGAGGCTGCAGTCCTGGTCTGGGGAAGGCTCGCTGCAACAGGCCTGGCGGACGTCCCAGACTGCAGACTCCGCTCAGGCGAGCAGAGCGCAGGGTCAGCACTGGGCAGCCGGTGCAGTACTCAAAGGAGCCCCATCACAGGGTCATCACACACGTCCTAGGTTTCATAGATTTCTGTATTTACTGTACCAATTTTCCACAAGTGCAAGTGTCTTGAGGAAGGGGCATCTTTTTTTAATTCACACCAAGTCCCCAGAAGGGCTAGCACAGGGTGTCCCTAGGTCAGACTAGCAGTGGAATTGTCCGCACACTCATACCCTCGGCTATCTCACGCAGGGCAGGCGTGCTGAGGAGGTAGGCCAGCTGGCCACGGAGGGACATTCAGGGGTCTTGCTTTGGCCTTGGGGTGGTGCCCACAGCCCAGGCCTGAGCCTCCTGAGCCATTTGGGTTTCCACCCCAAATGCCTAGTGTATGTGGTCCCTAGAGGTGACCAGTGCCCATCCCCCATCCAGGTTCCCAGACAGTGGTGCCAGCTCACCTGTGAGCAGCAAGGGAGCACAGTGTCAGAAGACCGTGAAGCTCAGGTTGAATGGTCAGCATTTCCACTCCCCGCAGGACAGCTACGGGAGACTCCAAAGTCAGGGCCGGAGCAGCCAGTCAGCCAATAGCCCCAGTGCACTGTGGTGGCTCATGTGCCGTGTTCGCAGGGTACAGACCTGTCGGTCAGAGGGCACGGGCCAGTCCTCCCTGGGTCAGGGCTGGAGACCCCAGCTTGCCTGCCCCTCGGGTCCCCGTACAGACATCCTCAGGAGATCTAGCAGGGGCGTAGGGCCCCACCTTCCTCTGCACCCACACAGCCAGTACCCCCACACCTCACCCATGTCATAAGACCCATGTCTTCTGTCACGTGTCCAGAGGTGTCCTGGCTCTCCCAGCAGCTGTGCTCACCCCTTCCGTGTAGGTTTTGTCCCGAGAACATCGTTGTTTCCGTGGCTCCCATGTTCTTGGGGCTGTCTTCACACTTGCCCTCATTTTTGCCTCCTGAAGAGCTGCTCGTGGAGCGTGTCAAGTGGGCTCTGGGGAGGAACATTTCAGAAGTGATCTGAACAGTCTCAGGGGAGGAGCAGACAGCGGAGACCGCAGCCAGCCCTGTGTCCCCTGCCCCCACTCCCAATAGACACCCTCGAGGCTGTGTATATGCGAGTGTGTGAGAAGCAGGGAAAAGGAGAAACATGGGAGGACTGATGGACAGCCGGACACACCTGAGGCCTGGGGCTGCAGACAGACAGACTCGGGGCCAGCAGGAGCCCCCCTCAGACCCCCATCCTTCCCCCAGGATCGCCGGAGTGCAGTGCATGACTGTGCCTGGCTACTCCAAGGGCTTTGGCTACCAGACGGGGCAGAGCTTCTCCGGGGAGTTTGACCATGCCTGGAATGCTGTGTACCTGGAGGGGAGATGGCACCTGGTGGACAGCACCTGGGGCAGCGGCCTGGTGGACACCACCACCTCCAAATTCACCTTCCTGTAAGTACAAGCCCCAGTGTGTGTCTGCTGGGTGTCTGGTCGGTGGAAATGGAGGAGGCAGCAGGCCGGGGAGGATCTAAATGCAGTGCCCTTGAATCCCCCCCAGCTCCTGACAGCTCCCTCCACCAAGATGCTAAAAACCTCCAGCACTTGCCCACAGGCCTCATGTGAGGAAAGGCGGGGTGACGATGCCGCTTTAATTGTTAGCAGGTCTATGGCCTACTGACTGTTTCACTGTGCAGGAACGCCAGAATGTTCTCCTGCCACTTTGCCCAGACACCAGGCTCCTCCTCCTCTCTGGGCCAAATGAGACCATATCTCATCTCCCAGGAAGGGGCTGTGGATTTGTGGGAAGGGGTGCCGCGGGTGGTGCGGGGTCACTGTGAGCCACATGGGGTGTGTATCTGGGGTGCCGGGGATGGGAGAGGAGCTCTGGCCACGCACAACGTTATTTGTGGATCATGACGTCCACAGCAGCTCAGATCCCTTTGTATTCAGAAAAGTGAGTGTGCACTCTCTGATTTTTGCAGCTTAAGTCTTGGCATTCCCACACATGGGACAAGCACAAGCCACGTGCACACACACCCTACACACAGGGCTCTCGTGCTCACAGACGCCTCCTTCACCTCCGTTTCTCTGGGTACTGCTCTCCCACACCTCCACTGCCCGGCACCTGGCCTGTAGGTTGTGCCTTTGCTCCTGTCAAATTTCTGTTTGTCTTTGAGAGCAGGGGAAGCCCAGTCCACAGGACACCCAGGTGCTGAGAGCAGGCCACGGTTTCAGGCCTCAGAGCCTGCCTTGGCTCCAATTTCTGGAAGCATTCACTGAGGAGGAGTTTCCAGTGTCCATGTTAGGATTTCCATTTGAGGTGTCGATGGCCCCCCTCCTGTGGGTGTGTTAACCAAGAGAAAGCCCCCAAAGATCCCCTGTCGGCCCCCACCTCCTCCTGCACACAGCCAGGTGCAGGCTGACCCCGCACGGCTACTGACCCGCTTGTCCTCTGCCCCAGCTACAACGAATTCTACTTCCTCACGCATCCTGCTCTGTTCATCGAGGACCATTTCCCAGACAACAAGAACTGGCAACTGCTGAAACCGCCTCAATCCCTAAGGCAGTTCGAGAACAACATGTATCACAAGAGTGAATTCTACAACAAGGGGATGCTGAGTGCCCACCCAGAGACCTCCGTAATCAGGACAGGTGAGGTCAGAGCAGGTGGCCAGGCCGGTGCGCCAGTGGCAGGGGCAGAGCAGTCTGTGCCGTGCCTCCGGGAGCCCACCTGAGGCTGCCCTGCTGAGCCCCCCACGTGGCCATGGGTGTGTAAGTGTACGGCAGCTGCTGAACAACCAGGCCATCAGGCCATCGGGGCAGGGCATGGTCACGGGCCACATGAGCAGGGACAGAGGCTCACTCACACCGGCATAAACTAAGAAGGGGACGTGTCAGAAGGCTGCAGGTTTCCCAGCACGGAGGGCCGGACGCACAGCCTGGCCTGTCACAGAGCCGGTGCTGGAGGTCCCAAGCTGGTAAGTGTGTGTCAGTGCATGCAGCAGGGAAGAGGAGTGCCTCCACCCTGGCTGCACACGGCCCCTGCCTGCACACGGCCCCTGGCTGAACCGCCCAGCAGAAGCCGGCTGGTCCGCTGTGTTCTCCCCCAAACTCCTGGCAGAGAGAACGTGTGGGCCCAGCAGTTGGTATCTGTGTGTCGGTGGTTGGGAGTGAGGTCAGGGAGCAGCAGAGGTCTCCTCAGGGAGGTACAGGTGGTTCCACGCGGGACAGAAGGTTGGGCAGCTTCCTTAAGGAGGTAGCCACCGAGCTGGGTCTTAGGAGGTGGAGAACAGGTGAGTAGTCAGGGGTAGATGTGTTCTAGGTAGCGAGAGGAAGGAAGGGACACAATAAGCCCCCCCCTTCCAAACTCAAGCACCCTAAATGAGCACTGGGCTCCAGAGGGCCTGCCTGGTAACCCCTCCCACCTAGAGGCAAGACCCAGTCTTTTCCAGCCGGCTTCCCTGGGGGTGGGCAGTGCAGGACACGAGCTTAGCTGCCAACTGTGGCTGGCCTGGGCTGGCATTTGCCCCTCCACCCCACGGGGTCCATGACATCTGTGGGGCTAGCCAGGGGGCCAGAACTGTGTCCTGAGAACAGGGCTTTTTCTAGAGAGGACTCTCTCTTATGCTTCTCCAAAGCCCCAGGGCCGAGCACACAGCCGGGGTCCACCGCAGGGCTCAGTGAGTTGGGCAGCCCACTCTCCCACCCCTCAGCCAAGGACTGCCTGTCGGCACGGTCTCTGCCACCAGGAGGCCTCCATAGGTCCAGGACAGGAGGCCTGAGCTCACACTGGCCATTTTGTGGCCTGTGGGTGGGCCCAGAGTGTTGGGGGCAGCAGGGGAGCACAGGTGGCCCCCAAGTTGGTTCCAACTGATCCGTCCCTTCCACCACGCAATGGTTTCCTTAACCAGGTTGCTGAGCTCTTGCATACTCTTCAAAACTGCAAACACCTGGCAGTTCCTGATGCTAAAATAACAGCATGAGGGTTCTCACTTTGAGACCCTGTGTCTCCACGTGCACCGGAGGGAGAGCCTGTGCAGTCTGGAGTGGGCCATGGCACCCCGGGAAAGAATCGAGCAGGCCACCGCACCATCAGACTGAAATCGTTGGGTTGAGTTTGCCTTTTCAAGAGACATAAAAATATAAATATCAGACATTTTAATTTATAGTGTTCTAAAACTTGATTCCGTATTTGTGGTACACATGTAAGGAATATTTCTTTGCGGTAGCTAGTTGTGCTAAGAGTGGGGATGAGAAGGAAACAGAAGACGGAAACTGAGGTGGGCACAAAGGAGGGGAAGGAAGAGGGCGCCCAGATGGGGGAGTGGGAAACCAGCGAGATCCAAGACAGAGCTAAGGGGGGGCATGGGAAGGAGCATGGGAAGAGGCCACGGGCTCCTACAGAGGGCTCCAGGGGGTCAATGGCCCATTGTTTCAAGTCTTCCTAGTCACTCAACATACTTTTAGCAAGAACCCTCTGGGCCAGGCACCATGACCAGGTACCAGGACGTGGCAGGAAATGAGACAGGCTGGTCCCTTCCCTAGAGAGCCCGTAGCCCTGCAGGGAGGGCAGACATTATGCAAACGTGCTCGCCAGGTTAATTACAACAGGGTAAGTTCTCTCAAAGAGAGCCAAGGCCAGGAACAAGGCTTCCAGGGAACTCAGCCTCGCCTGAGGGGTCCAAGGAGACTTCTTTGCCATCAGGGCTTTATGGTGAGGCCTTATCCAGGCTTGGGGGAGGCGGTGGAGAAGGAGGACCTGAGATTGAGGGGGCATGGCCCTGGAGGGTCTGAGAGGATGCCCTGACACTGGCGAGGCAGGAGACAGGACTCTTCAGGGGTCTCCAGTTTGAGGGGCTCGGAGTGAGCCTGGGAGTGAGCAGGTAGACGTTTGCACAGGAGCCCTCGGGCTACTGCTCAGGGTGCTAGGTGACGCTCCACAATCACAGGTGAATCGCGGGGGGATCTGGACCTCATGGCGTGGGAAAGACTCGCAACCAGCTCTGATGTAAGATGGAACAGGGCAGGACTGTGAGCAGTGGAGGCTGGGGCAGCCTCTGCCTGCTGAGCTGGTCTAGAAGAAGAGAGAGGAGGGGAGGGTTTCCACCTGGAGGGGATAGTAAGTCTGTTAATCTTGGTCATTTGCCTTTGGAGGTTACCATGGAACAGATGTGGCTGAAGGCAGGCACCTCTGCCTCCCCAGCAAGAGCATCTGAGCCCAGGCCAGGGAGAGGTTACTAGTGGGCATGGCTCCCACAGCCTGTCTCCTTCCTTTGCACTCATCTGTGAACAGGGTTAGGGAGAGTTGCTGAGGCTGGCGGCAGGTGACCAGCTTCTGAGAGAAGGCAACGTCAGGCTCTCAGAGAATCCACTGCTCCTCCTGGTCCTGGGAGCCAGGGAGAAATAGGTAGGTGAGTCCTCATGGGTTGCACAGACCAGGGAAGTGACCACCTGTCTTTAAAAATCAATGACAAGGACAAAGAAAGACAAAACTGCAAGGTAAGGGGAGAGACAGAGGGAGGGGGGATGCAAAAGACCCTCCTATGTACGCACTGACCCTTCAGGGTCCCATTCCAGAAACATGGCTAAGACACAGCTAGGTGAGAAGCCGGGGGTAGGGGAGGAGCGGAGCAGGGAAGCACCCCACCCCAGTCCCCTGAGCACAGTCTCCTGGAGTGAGGCCGTCCCATCTAGATTAGAAGGTCATGTGTTGACATGACAGCTGTTGGTACTGTAACAAACAGATGCTGGAGGGAGCAGTGTGTAAGCAAGACCTCGGGCTTGGGGTAGATGGTGCCCTTCCTGCCCCTTGGTCCTCTCTGGAACCGGGCAGCCTTCATCTGATGGGAATCAAATGGTTGGGATGAGCACATACAGCTGGTGGCACATGTTCCTTGATACCCTCCAGCTTTCAGCTCGCTCAAAGAGATCCACCTAAAGGGACAGAGGAATCCTTCCAGGGGTGTGCTGCAGCCGGCTGGTACTGTGTGCAGTGATATCATATCAGTTGCTTAAAATCAACCATGGTGAAAGTGTTTACACCACAGAAATGGGCAAATGCTGCGAGTCAGGGCCATTTTCCCCCAGAGAGACAGTTGTTACACATTTACCGGCATATCAGCACGTACTGGACCCATCTCTCCTGACCCCGACTTTCTCTCCACAGTGAACGGGAAGGCCACAGTCACCATCGAGAGCTGCGCCCCGACGCTGTTCATGTTCATGCTCAACGGCAAGCAGGAGCACGGGCTGCTGAGCCTCAGGAAGAACGGGATGAAGCTGGAGGTGTACCCTCCAACCATGGGCACCCACAAGCTGCAGATCTTCGCCAAAGGCAACTCCGACATCTACAGCTCAGTGCTGGAGTACACGCTCAAGTGCAACTACGTGGACATGGGTGTCCAGCTGCCGGCTGAGCTGCACCAGCCCGTGGGCCCCAGCTGGTTCTCAGAGCAGATGGGCATCACAAAGCCATCCCATCCTGACCCCCTCATCCACACCAGCGATGGGCGCTGCTCTATCAGCCTCGGCGTGGAGGAGGGCATCAGCGTCCTGGCTTCCCTGCATGGAGACGACGGCCCCATCACCGAGGAGACGCAGCGGCGCTACATCTTCCAGCTGCACCGGGAGAAGCGGATAGAGCTGAAAGTCCAGCTGCCACGTGCTGGCAAGTTTGCCCTCAAGATCTTTGTCAAGAAGAGGCAGGAACCAGGAAACTACGTCTTTGTCTTCAATTACCTCCTGTGCTGTGCCAACACCAAGGTGAACTGGCCCATGTTCCCTGAGAGCTTTGGCAACTGGGGGCAGGACAATGAGCTGCTGGAGCCCCTGTCGGGTGTGCTTCCCGCCAACCGGAACGTCCCATTCAAATTGAAGCTGCATGGTATTGCCAAAGTCCTGGTGAAGGGGCAGGACACATGGCCCCTGACCCTGAACCATGAGGGCTACTGGGAGGGCAGCTGCAGCACGGCCGGCTGCCAGGAAGTCTACGTCATGGTGCTGGAGAACGCCAACCACAACTTCTACTCCTACATCCTGAAATACAAAGTGAATGCCCAGTGAGGGCCTGGGCCCCAGCGTACCCTCCAGAGGGCCAAGGCCAGGCCTGCCCGGGGAGGGCCCAAAGGCAGTGCAGAGAGCCCTGGGCACCACTGAGTCTGCATGAAATCACTTCTAGGCCTCTGCCTCAGTGTCCCTGCTCTGCTGCAGGAGCTGTGATATTTATGTTCTGAAGCCTTCACTCCGTTGTCGCCCTGGCCAAGGGGACAGAGGCAAAGGCTCTTTAGAAGAAAAAGGTGCTATGTAAATCCAAGGTATTGTAAACTGTACACCAGCGCCCGGATGCCCCCTTCTCGTGTTAATGCTGTTGTTGTTGTTGTTGTTGTTACAGGGTTGATGTGGGAAAGCAGGGAGATTGCCCAGGCTAAAAGCTTTTCACATGATGCTTAGAGAATGCTCCTCCACGCCCAGGAGGGACATGATTTGCAAGGCTGAGTCATCCTTGAATCGCAGAGCCCCTTTCAAGCAGCATGACAGTGTTTCCTGACAGCTCCAGGCCCCCAGGGAATGTTGGACTATCATCTCCTCCCAGACCTGACCATCTTCTGCATTCCTGCTGTCTCTTCATTAGCTGCTTCTGGTTCCTCAAGAGCCCGAGAAGAAAGGTGTGGAGAGGACGCTTGCCGACCCGCGACTGGCTGGAGGCTGAGCGCCTCCCCAGTCCCTGTGCATAGCTAGGAATGTGACAACCAGAAGGTGTGAGGAGACTCCAAAGAAAGAGCAGCCAGTGCCCACTGTGGGTGTCCTGGGGTGAGGCCAGGGGACAGAGAGACACCGCTGGCAGTCCTGCAGCCTGAGTCTCAGGGTATAAAACGTCCGGCTCTGTGCTCCTAGAGGAATGTGCAGGGCAGTGAGTTCAGTCTCAGGGGAGGGTGCACCCAGGCCCTCTGAGCCCAAGCCCTGCCTCTCCCCTCACAGGGAGCCTGTAGATAACCCTCAGTAAAGGCCCCGTGGAGACCAGGTGAGGGAGTAGTGAGTAGACCAACTGCAGCGGTGCCAGCGAGACTTGCAGGGTAGTGGGGCTCTGCCTGCCCCCGCAGTCTCTACCAGCAAAGCCATGGCTGGGGAGACCTCCAGCGACGTGGGAACAGTTTCTGTGCTCGTCCTTGCGAAAAAGCCCTGTCCCATCTCCCTTCCTCCCTTTCTCTGAGAAGAGAGACCCTGCCACGCAGAGCTCGCCTTCTGCAGGGACAGTTCAGGGCCCCTTGCTTGCTCAGGCCAGGCCTGAGAAGCCTCAGCAGAGCAGCTGGCCCTCAGCAGCGCCTGGAGCTGGCGTTGCCATGGCAACGGTGGAAGGGCTGGCTCCAGCGAGGGCAGCCTGGAGGAAAGGACAGAGAGAGGCCCCTTGTGGCTGCTGCAACACCATCCCGGCACGAAGACACACTCTGGGTTGGTCCCTACGAACCTCCTGGCTTCTCCAGCTCTATGGTCCCTGCCTGTCTCAGCGCCCTACCCCTGAGAGTCAGCACCGCCTGGCACCTCTCTCTACTGCTGTTCTTCCCCGGGCTCACCTACAGCCAGACCCAGCCAGAATCCTAATGCTTCCCCCTCTGCATTCACATCTGTGTTTCCAACAAATGCTCAGGAGACACTTAGTAAGTGCCAGGAGCCATGCTAGATGCTGGGGCTACAGAGGTGAACCAAAGCAGCCCAGCCCATGCCTTCCAAAGCTCAGGGTGGGAGAACCGCCAGGCAGCAGCAGCCTCCCCTACCCAGGCCTGTCTGAAGTTCCAGCCTCCCAACACTTCAGTCCCTCAGCTCCCTGGAGTCCCTCCCCACAAAGTCCCTACCACTCAGCATGGACCTAGCCCAGAGCCAGCTCGCAAGGGTGCCCATCCTGCACCAGGCTGGGCGCCTTGAGCACAAGGAGCATGCCTCCTGGGGGCCTGAGCTGCCCTAGCCTGGTTCAGTGCCCTCTGACAGGCTCTGCCACCTGGCCGGCACCCTGTCACTCACACCTGAAAAATGCACAAAAGCCCTGGAGACATAACTGATATGCACCGCCATAGGGAAACAAGGGGAGTTTTTACACCCTGAAAACAGCCTTTTCACACACCTTTGATTTTACAGGCTGAAAGAAATGTGCTGTGTTTCATCAAAATAATAAGTGCCTTCTGTGACACATGTCACTCACTGGACCCAGCGCTGGCTCCACAGTGAGTCCTGCTGGAGACCTTCCAATAGAAGATGTACCTTTTGATATACAATATAATTAATCAATCAGTACATTCTGGAGCATGCAGAGGATGCCACCCAGCAAAACAGGAGCTGTCCCGGCACCAGAGAGGGGGCCCCCACCTCTCAAAGCACCCGCGGGGCACCCCACCCCTCCCTCTTCATTTAACCAGAAGCCCCCTTTGTAAAGACAGCTGTAGGCGCAGTCAGAAAATCACCTGCATTTCTTTCCCACTGAAGTAAAAATACATGAAATGAAATCCAATCTTCATGAATTTTTACACGCATGCTGCTCAGGGTAGAAATTCGGGATTGCATTTTGAAGGCTTTTATTCAAATCCCCATCTTTGTTTCCCGGCCCACGGGTCCCAGCGGCCGGTGGAATGACACGGGCGCACCCTGGTGGCCGAAGCGCGGTGCTGCGGACGCCGCTCACCTCCGCGAAGCTGCGGATTTATGCAGAACTTGAAAAACACTGTTGAGATGTTTCTGTGAAAACCACTGGTGCTTCCTCGTGGCTTCTCAGCGCTTCCTTGTGTACGTGGAGCACGTCTTTGCCACGCACAAGCTGTGAGGGGAGCCTGGGGGCCTGCTGGCGTGGTGAGAAGACGGAATGGGATAGGAATTAGGAGTGTTTTGCCTGGAAATCCCTTCTTGAAACAGAAACACTGGCCATAGGACTGGGTGGGACAGCTTTGACCACACTCATTGCTATACCAGTGAATCAGTGAAACTGCTCAAACTCAGAGTACACTTGCTCACAAGTCCCAGGATGGCAGCCCCTAGGCCACAGGGCAGACAGGTGCCCGGGCACATGAGAGTGGGGGAGGGGAGGGGCAGAGGAGCGACAACCATGACTGCAATTAACTTCTTTTCAGCTTGTTTTAAAAGTGCCACCAGCACCGCGGGACTCCGTTTTCAATCTGATTATGATCATTGTGAGGTCCCCATATGTTACATTGTCCCACCAGAACAAACTCCTCACAGCCTGCTGAGATTAAAAGGAAATAAATAGATTAATTGAAGCATGAAAGATTTAGGCTAGACATAAAGAACTATTTCCTGTTGTTAAGCAGGAAGGACAAGCTGCCAAGAAAGTTGGTGAAATCCTCTTCTCAAAGGACTTGAAAAGTAGAAGAGTTTTCCCAGTGCTCTGGTGTTTTAGATGCCACTGGGACGGATTAGGTTCTGTCCATCCCAATTAATTCTTAAAACACACTGGTCCGCCCACAGCAAACAAAGGGTTAACGGGTATTGCCAGCTTGTTTGCTATTGACAACCTTTTCAAAGGTGGTGTGCATCTGTGGCCCACATCGGTTTATCTGAGGTCTATAATTTCTTTTCATTTGGAATAAGTAGTTGGAAACTTGAAGAGGTGATTACTTCTCATAATGTGTGCATTGAGTTGTGTGGGCCGGTGGCTGTTGAGTGTGCTTTCCCCACATTGTTGCTGGTGTTGTTTTTCAATAAAATTTATATTCATTTTTATCCAACAATGTAATTATCGATTCATTCTTATCACTGCTCTCACAAGGTGTGGGGCGGGGGAAAGAGGAAAAAGTACTTTCATGTTCAAAGGGAGCCCTGGAAAAAAATCAATGTCCCAGCCATTTAAATGTGATGGCGAGATGCAAATGAATGTCAGGCAAATAGTTATTTCACATTAAAGAAAACATAATTAGGTTAGCACCAGCCCTCTACAGCTCACATGCCTTTGAAGAACATGAAGGCAGTGTTTCTTTCATTGAATCTTGTTTAACTTGAAATTTTTTAAGTCAACCCTAATTTCTTTTTATAGTGGGAGGAAAAAAAAATGTACCAAAAATGCCTATCAGCCTAAGGTGTTTTTTTTTGTTTTGTTTTGAATATATATAAATATGGATTTCTTGATATTCATATACATGCAGAAACTTTCCAGCAGGTTACTTACGAGCAGATTATTCATAAATTAGACATGTAGAGAAATACAGAAAATGAAAATCTAGACACCTCCGAGAAGCTGCTGTAACCATGGAGACCATTCTCGTAGCTGTAGTGTGAAGGACAAAAAGAACTTGTGTTCCCAAATCTGGCCTCGTCATGTCTCTCACTGCTAGATCCACAAAAATGAGACCCAGCATGCTTCTCCTTAGGAAGGAGGCGCAACCGCGTATTACAGGGAAGACAGAAGAAACAGTCTGCTGCACAAAAGGAGGAGTAACTCTTGAGTTATTAGAACAGTCTGAAAATGCCAACCCGAGGCTGGAAGGGATGACCTCCAACGTCCCTTCCAGTCCGGAGAGTTTGTGATGCCGTGTCTCTGTGAACAGATGCTGGCAGGTGGTGGGCCTGCGGTTGTCAGCGACGGAACATGTGAAGGGCCCTGCTGAGGAACATCTGAAGGGGCCTGCTGTGTTAAGAGGCTGCCCCTGGAGCCCCCGGCAGACTGCACGGCTGGCTCCTCGCTCGCCTGAGGGCAAGGGGCTGGAGAAAAGCCCAGCACAGGGACCGGAGGGGAAGCAACAGCCTCTGACAGGATGCTGGTTCTCTCCGATTTTGCAGGCAGGACTAGAGAATATTAAAAGTCAACTGGATCGTCCTCTTTTGCTTGTCCCACAGGCAGCTCTGAGTCAAAAGATGCTAAAATGAAGCCATTTTTCTCCCCCAAATTTCTTCCAACTCCTCTTGGGCCCCCAATTCAGCAAATGCACCTCTGTCCACCCAGATACCTAAGTCAGACTCATAGTGGTCACTAGTGACTCCTTCATCCCACTGAGTAATGAAATGAAATCTGGTCCCTTCTGGACGTGTCTCATGTCCGACTTGCTCTCCGAGCTCTAGTTCCTCTTGATTCCCAAAGCCTGCCGAAATTTAGGCCCTTGTCATCTCAGCTCCACTGTTGGGATTGCTTCCTGTGACCAGATGAAGCCCATCTGCCCTGTTACTGTCCGTGCTGGCCTCTGGTAAGAGCACTAGAATGATTGGGTTGTGTTCAGACAAGGCATACATGAATGTTTCCAGAAGAAGCTCACCAACTCTGGAGAAGGCACAATTGGTGTTAGGCACTGGTAGAAAAGGTAGGTCTTCAGACAAAAACTGGTTTTAATAGGGAATCTGGGGAAAGCCCAGTCCCCTCCTTTTTATCTAAAGAGACGAGGTGCCAAGGTCCTCACTCCTGGGTGATGAACAAGATGGCTCTTCCCACCACAGCCACATGGGGGACTGTGGCAGGGTCCAGGGCAGAGCCCAGCCTGCAGGTGAACAAGATACACCTTGAAGTCAGATTCTGCACATCCATGGCTCATAGATGACTTCCCTCGTGTCCTCCTAGATGAGCAGCACACTGCTCACATGTCCAGGTGTGCTGGCTGGATCCCCTGGGAAGCAGACACTGAGACACAGTTAGGAACACAAACATGCGCTGGAGGGCACCGCCTCGGAGAGGTAAAAGGGGGAGGAACCAGGACTGGACAGAGAGACTCTCAGACCATGGTGCAAATCTGACCAAGACCAGTCAACCCAACAGTGAGTTCCAAAGCAGGGATTTTTTATTAGAAGAGTCCCAAGCTGTGCACAAATGGCCAGGCCTTAGAGAACTCATTATGCTCAGCCATTGGCTGGGGGCTGCTGGCAAGAGCTTGGCCTCAGTACAAAAGCTAAGAAAGACCCTAAAGGTGCTAACAGCTGGATACTCTCAGGTAACTGCACTTCTGGCTGTTAATCAGCAAGTTCTTTCCAGGAGAAACACCTGCACAGTGCACTTCCTTGTTTGCCACACAAATTTATTTGCCTAGGCTACAGGGGACTTAGGGAAGATTGGGTGAAGGCTCTAGGGTGGAGGCAGCACCGCCAAAGCCATCTGGGATCAAGTGACCACTGGTGAGGCTTCATGACGTGGTTTGTGGAAGGGACAGAGCAAGGCTCCAGGTCTTGCTGCCTCTGCGTAGGAAGAACGCCCTCCACCGGCCTGCCTTCCGGGGGCTACAGACTACTTTGATGGAAGGCAGCTTCTTTCTTACTGCTCCCTTGGCCTCTTGCCCCTGCCACCCAGGGCAGCCTCAGTGTGACAGCCAGAAGGATCTGTCCATGTTACACTCTTACTTAAAACCTGCCAATGGCCCCCATTGCTCCAGGATGGGGCTCAGATCTCCACTCTGGCCTCACATTGCTTTCTGTCTTTGTCTCTCCCCAAGCGCCCTTGAGCAAAATTAATTAACCACATGACACTGGGCCAGCCATGGACCTCCCGCCAGCATGCTTGTGCACATGCTGTCCCCTCTTAACCAGGGCTCCTTTCCCTCCCTCTCTCCCTGGAGAAGCCCTGCCTGGCCTTCCTGCATCGGTCCAGCCCCCACTCTGCCAGCCCCTCCCAACTCCCCCACTTCCAGCCCACCCAGAATCATCTGTCCGTACTATGCACTCGCTCACCCTTGGTTGTCTCCTCTGTTAACCCAGCACTTTCTATGAGAGTCTGATGGAGGAGGTGCTTGGAGGTTCTGCCCCTCATTGTGAATTTCTTGAACACACACACTTTGGTTCTCCTCTGGCACAAAGTAGGTGATTGGCAAATGCTTAGCAAGTGTTTCACTAGGAAAACTGAGAAGAGAGAGGAAGATGGGGCCAGGGAAGTACCATAGCTCAGTCGTCTGTCACCATTCGCTGAGCACGTATTAAAGCAGCTTCCCTTTTTACCAGGATTGGCCCTAAGGCCTTTTGCCCAACTCTGGACGCCGCAGCCTGGACATTGAGGAGAAGAACCCCAGATTCCCTTGGGGCAGGATATACCCCAGGGAAGGGCTGGGAATGTGGGGGGATCATCATCCTGGAAAGGCTCAGGGTGCAGTTAGTGGTGGTCTTCAAGGAAGTAAGGGGCCCTTTACCAGGAACAACTGTCCAGACTTGGTTATGTCCAAACAGGACAAACACTCCGCAGCACGTGACCTGAATGCAGGCCTTTGGCTTGACCAGAGAAGAATGGCCACCCTGCCTGTGAAGGTGGGCGTGGCAGAGGGTGGTCACAGACTCTTTGGCTGTGAACATTTTTATGGAATTTTCTCTCCTTTATCTAGTTTGGTTTCTGCCCCAGATCTTCCCCCATAGCCCTGTTAGAAGGAGAGCCTATAACCTAAGCTGGATGCTTCCTTTTAACCCAGAGGAACACACAAATACAGCTAAGGGCGTCTGCCCATCCACCCCCACCCACCCAAACAGAGACCACCAAATAAATCTTTCCACAGGAAAGCTGCTAAAATCCCAGAAGAACCTGTTGTCTTATGAAAAAGCTACAAAATAGCGAATTTGATTATTCAGGACCTAAAAGCATAAACATTTTCTGCTGGCAAAGCCTGAGCATGTGGGACTGTCTTCAGGAGGGCTGATATTTTGGAAAGCAGTGCTCAAGGGAACACTCAAAGCTCGTGGTTTCTTTGAGCATAGCTGTGCTCCAGGCTGACCCTCTAAAGAGAAGCCCCTGCAGGACAGACCTGCGAGGTGCTTGGTGCATCCAGTGACAAAGCTGAGCCCTGAAGGTTTGAGAAGGAGAAGGCAACCTGGACAGTGCCCCCAGAGAGATTTCATCTCTCGGCTTAAACCAGCTCTCTAGCTGTTTAGTCCTTGCTGCCTGGAGCCCTGGGTTCAGAAGGATTCTGAGGTTATGTCTGGGCTCAGTAGGAAAGAGGGTCCTGATTAGCTAGTGATCCCTAGACACAGGGTTGGAGGGTGAGGTGTGCCATGTATTTGCCAATCCTGACTTAACAGCAGCTGAATCAGAGCTGAGACCAAAATAATGAAGAAGATTACTCAGACCAGTGGGGCTCCCTGGCTTCCAGCAAACTAGCCCACTGACTGACACCCAGTCAGCTGCCTAACTGTAGGTCCAGGGTCCTCTGGAGGCCTCCTGACCATCCCTGGGCTCCACTCAGTATACAACCCACCCAACTCGGAGCACACAAATACCACTCCAGGGAGAACTGGTTTGCTCATTCATCTCCACGATTAAACAGTGCCTTGCACTTAGACTAAGTGATCACTAACATTTTGAAGTGGACATTGACTTGTCATTTCAAAAATGAAATGATAGATCACTAGGTTATTTCCATGGCTGTTGACCAAAAGGTTGTTGAGTTACAACATCCTAGGTAGTCATTTCCTTCTTTCGCTCAGCGAAGAAAGCATACGCACAGCAGCAAGCTTCTTTACCTTTGCGGGAAATGTTTATTTACAGGAAGAGGAAAACCGCCACCTGGCTGGGGGTGCTTTCGGGTGTCGACCTCCGGGAAGCAACCAGGGCTTGGGCGGCCAATCCATCAGAGCAGTGCCCTTCCCGGGGAGTCTGCCGCCCTGAGCTTGTGCTGGGATTGCTTTGTTTCCATCAGGCAGAACGGCTGACTGCCTCTGTGACACAAGGAATCAGCCATCACTTCGCCCCGGCTGTGCAGGGACCAAGGCAGTGACGCTCCGCTCCAGGGTGGCAGGGGCAACTGCGCAGAGGCTGGTGGCATGTGGACAGAGGAGCGGCCACAGCTGAGAATGCGCAGGAACAGTGACTAGTGCCGTGCAGATATCAGGAGCGAAGAGCCCCTGGCAGCTCCTGTGTGGGTGAAGGATGGTGATGAGGGAAAATGAGGAAGCGTTTATTTAAAACGGAATGACTGCAGAATTACACATTGCCTGGTGAACACTTCGCTGATATATGTACACGTGTGTATTTGTTTGCATGCGAAGACTAAGGAGATCTGGAAATTAATGTTGACCATTGCATTATAAAAAATTAAATGAAGCCAAGACACTAGAGGTACTCGAAGGCTGTTCCCTCCTCTCATCCCCTGGGTGACAGTCCCACCCTGGGGACTGGGGGCAGGTGTGGGTACCATGACCCCTGTGGCGTCCCTTTCACAAGCATCAGCTCTTCTTCCTCGTCTCCTGGGAGAAGTACAGTGGGGAGAGCATGGGAACCTGATCCAGGGAAGGCATCCACTCTGGCAGTAAAAGGTTCCCTCGACATTTCTAAAGCGCAACAAGAGCATTGAAAGTCTGTTTTAAAAAGAAGCAAATGGGCTTCTTTCTAGAAAGATGGCATCTTAGCCACTGCTCCCCCGTTTGACTGAGAGTTGTCTTGCATGGCCAGGAGCCATTAACGTACGACGGAAGCCTCGAGTTTCGCTCCGTAAACATGGATCTGACTTGGGGAAGACTTGCGGCCAAGTGGGGCCCAGCCTCACGGAGCTCTGGCTGCGGCGAGGCTGGGGAGACCTGTGGCTCAGACCCTGTCTGACAGCAGACAGGATAGCATGCATGGACCCTACTGGCAGCCGCCTGCCTCCTGGTCCCAGTTCTGCCAACTCCCGACTGGCTTTCGCAAGGTACTGAAGCTCCCTGTCTTCATTTCCTCATCACTAAAATAGGGATAATCGTCGCACCCACCACGTAAGCTTCTTTTTTTATATATGACGGCTAAGTTTCTTATGGGGATCAAATGAGTTAACACCGATACAGTAACCAGAAAAGTCCCTGGCACATGGTAAGTACTGGGTAAGCATCAGCTGTCATCATTACAGGTCATGGCTACCGTCAGCATTATGAGCATGGTGTCGATGTGCTGCCTTGTTCCCTAAAGAATTCAAAGGTCTCAAGCCTCTCATAAAATCACAGCAGTCACTGATTTTAGCCTCTAATTCAATGCAGAAATCTGATCTCCAACACTTGGCCACCCTGCCTCTCCTAGAACCCTCCCAGGGGCCGGAACTCACCGTCCCACGAGGCAGCCATCCCATCACTGGACACCTGTGCTAAAGGCCTTGCCTATACGTAACTGCCTTAAATTAGAGCCGTGGAGCCAACCCGCCCACTGGCTCAGTGAGCTTGCCTATTTATTCTGGGACCACCATATGGCAGGAGCCCTGAGTCACCAGTACGAAACCCAGCCCCAGTCTGGGGGTTCTGGGGACCAGGGAGAAGCAACCGCAATAGACAAGAAAGGGGACCCAAAGAGCAGAGAGAAAGAACAAGAAAAGCTCCTATTCAAGACAGCCTGCATACCAGCTTCAAACCCCATGAAGGAAATTATTGGCTTAAAAAAATTAACGAAAGGTTTCTAAAAATACAATCTGCATACTGAATGGTGAGACCACCCCACACCCTGATGTCACTTAACTCCCCAAACGTAGCCGTCTGGATTTTATCATCCAAGCAGACACTGGAGGACTCTTCTCTGGGAAAACTGATCAAGAAAAAAGACCCATAGGTACTATCTGTGGACAGCACCCCAGTGAGAGGGCCAGGATTCCATGTGACCACCTCTGGAAACCGACCAGTCAATCCCCCTGTAAACACACACACACACACACAGCTTGCAAATGGCATTCGTGGTGGTTTAAAAAAATATCCATGAATTCTTCGGAGCTTCCAAAAGGTAGAGCCCGATTCCCATTCTCTTAAGTGGCAGCTATACTTAATGACTCTCTTCTCAAAGAATGTGGCAAAAGTGATGGTGTGTGACATTCAAGATTAGGACATATGAGGCATTATAGCCTCCTCCTATTCTTTCTCAGGTCACTTGTTCTGGCAGAGCCAGCTGCCATGCTGTAAAGACCCCTGGCATCCCCCTGGAGAGTCCACATGCGAGCGACTGAGCCCTCCTGCCCACAGCCATGGGCTGTCTTGCACAGGGCTGTCTTGGAAGCAGTCCCTTCTGCAGATGCTGCAGCCCTGGCTGAGTCCTTGACTGGAACCTCAGGCAAGAACCTGAGCCAGAACCACCCACTTACACCATTCCTAAATTCCTGACCCTGAAACAGTGAGGTCATAAAAGCTTATTGTTTGAAGCTGCTAAGTTCAGAGGTAATTTGTTACACTGTCATAGGTAACTAATACAGCATTTTAGTATCTCAGTCTTAGACAAGAGAGGACTTCCAAAGATTCCCAGACTTGAGGGAAATGTTTGGCCTACAGGAGCTCCAGGAAGAGAAGAATAATACTAACAAATACTGTCATAGTGCCTAGTTTGTGCCAGAATCTGCTGAAGATTAAATTATTGAAGACATCATTTAATTAAATTTCCAACTCACTCACAGAGTGATGAATGAAAACAGACTGATTCCAAGACTCACAATTATGAATTTCAGAGCACTGGAGGAAAACAGGTCCTCCAGGGATGAAATAGTACAAGTCACCTGCAAAGGATCAGGAATCAGAATGGATTCACACTTCACAGCAGCACTGCATGTGAGAAAACAGTGGAGCCAGGTCTTCACATTCTGCAGGAAAATTATTTCCAACCTGCAGTTCTATCCTCAGTTCAAATCTCAACCAAGGGTGAAAGTAACATAAGAACATTTAGAAACATTCAAGGTCTCAAAGAAAATCTGCCTCCCATGAATCATTTCTCTAGCGGAGCACTCCACCCAAGACAGGATGTAGACCAAGACAGAGGTACTTCGCGGACCAGGAAACTCCTGCACAAAGGAGAGACAAAGGGAATTCCTCGGAGGTTAATGGGGTGTGTCTGGAGAGTGGCTATGCCGTGAGCAGGATGAGCACAGTCCAGACAGGAGTGGGGCAGACCTGTCCAGGAGGCATAGCAAAGGGAAAAATAAAATGGGACTGATAAAGTGGTTACCTGATGCAGTTGATATTACTGAGGGAATCTTCTAGTGCCATGGAGGAGTTTGAAGGACTATTTAGCAAAAAGTATGCAAAAAACTAAGCAAATGCTAACTCCATGTGGAAACCCTGTACAAAAAAGTAAATGTGATTTATAGTATGCTATATGTAGATATTTACATGGTCATAATAATGTAAACGCTGAATATTGATGTGTTAGACACAGCGTTTGCACATGTGACCTCCATTCCAACCCCACCCTCTCTCTTTCCCATCTCCCACTCAGAGGGAGCAAATTCCCCCTTTCTCTTAATAGTGCTTGGAAGATTTTTGTAGAGTCTTGCGTATCTTTTACTAGATATATTTCTGAATATTCATAGGTGTATGTTCGATGATGTGGTAAATGGTATCAATTTTTAAGTTCATTTTCTAGTTGCTTGTTTCTAATCTGTAGAAATACAACTGTTTTTGCACATTGATCTTGTATCCAGTGATCTTACTAAGTTTACTTATTAATTCTAATAGTTTATAGGGAGATCCTTTCGGATTTTTTACACACAGAATTGTGTTGCCTGTAATTTTTTTTCTCCTCCCTTGTCATTCTACCTTTTAATTCTTTCCCTTGTCTGATTGTGCTGGGTAGAAATCATGATGATAGTGGGTATTCTTGTTCCCAATCTCGGGATAAAAGTGTTCAATATTTCACCATTCAGGATGATGTTAAACAAAACTTGCATGCTTGGAATACACTCAACTTGGTCATACTATATTATCCTTTTTATATGTCACTGAATTTGATTTGGTAATATTTTGTTTAGGATTTTTACATCCATGTTCACAAGAGAGCCTGTACTTTTCTTTTTTTTGAAAAGTCCTTGTCAGATTTGGTATCAGAGTTATGCTGGCCTTATACAATGAGAAGAAAATTGTTTCCCCTTTTGTCATTCTCTGAAAGAGTTTGTGTAGGCTTGTTTTTTCTTTAACATATTTGGAAGCATTCACTAGTGAAGCCATCTGGACCTCCTATTTTCTTTGTAGGAAGTTTTTCAATTATGAATCAATTTCTTTACATTATATATGACAGCGTATTTCTATTTCTTCTTGTGTCCATTTTGTATGCTGTGTTTTTAAAGGAATTTATTCATGGTATTTAAATTTTTACATTTATTGGCAAAGAGTTGTTCATGCCTTTTTGTTAGTGTATGTAAGATCTGCTTTTTATTCCTGATACTTCTTATTTCTACATTTACATTTTTTTTTCTTAATCAGTCTAGTTAGGGGGTTTATCAATCTTATTAGTCTTTTTAAAGAACGAACTTTTGACTTTGCTGTTTTCTCTAAGGTACATTCATTTTCTAATTCATTAATTTCTGCTTTTTATATCTTCCTTCTTTCATTCATTCTTTGGGTTTAATCTGTTCTTTCTTACCTTATCTTTTTAAGATAGATATTTAGATCATTTATATTTATTATCTCAACCTTTTTCTTTTCTAAGATATTCATTTAAGGCTGCCAATTTCCCTTTCAGCACAACTTCAATGGCACACCAAAAGTTGTGGTCTTTTCATTATAATTCAGTTCAAAATATTCTCTAATTTCAATTGTGATTTCTTTCTTTCACCTGTGTGTGTTTACAGACTTACAGCCCAATTTTCAAACATTTGGGTATTTTTTAAAATATATTTTGAAATTTATTTCTCATTTAATTCTACTCTTGTCAGGGATTGTATTATTTTAATTGTTTGAATTTGTTGAGTCTTTATGTCTCAACATATGTTCAATATTAGTTTCATGTGTACTTGAAGAGAAGCATATCCTAAAATTTAGGGGTAGAATCTTCTTTATGTGTTCATTAATTCAAGTTTCTTAATCTTGATTTTCAAATTTTTCACATTCTTTTTTATGTTGTATCTACTATTTCTAAATGTTACTGAGAGAGAGGTGTTGAAAACATACATCCATTGTGGTTACAGATGTATTTATTTTTCCTTTTATATCTGCCAGTTTTTGCTTTTCTGAGGCTATGTTATTAGTTTTATATAGATTTAGAATTTTATATCTTCTGGTAGATTGACTCTTTTATCATCATTAAATCTTTCCTCTTTTTACCTGATCGTGCTTTTGTCTTGAAGTCTACTATTTCTATGTCTGGTTTAAAAACAAGTGCTTTTATGAAGTATTGAGTTTTGTCAAATGCTTTTTCTGCATCTATTAATATTAAGATGATTATATAGTTTTAAAAATTCGGTTAATGTGGTATAGTAGTTTCTTATTGCCACTATAACAAATTACCAGAGTTAGTGACTTATAACAACACAATTTTATTATTGCTAGGTTCTATAGTTCAGAAGTCCAAAATGAGGTTCCCTGGGCTAAAATCAAGGTGTTAGCAGGACTATGTTCTTTTCTGGAAGCTCTAGGAGGAATCCGTTTTTGTGCCTTTTCCAATTTCCAGAGGCGTCCTGCATTCCTTGTCTCACGGCCCCCTTCCTTCTCCAAAGCCACCACTGGTCAGTGGAGTCCTGCTCACATCACATCACTCTAACACTCTCCTGCCTCCTTTTCCACACCTGAGGCCCTTGTGATTTCAGGGGCCCACCCAGATAATCCTGGATAATTTCCCCATTTTAAGGTCAGCTCATTAGCAACCTTAATTCCATTTGTTACCTTACTCTCCCTTTGCCATGTATGGTAATCACAAGTTGCAAGGACTAGGATACAGACAGTTTTGGAGGACCATCATTCCGTCTGCGTGAACTCCATTGTTTTTCAAACAATGGTATGAAGTATTATCCTTTTGCTTTATTGATGGATTTGATTTGCTAATATTTTGTTAATGATTTCTCCATTTATGTTCATAAGTGATGTTTGTAAGTTTCTTTTCTTATCTTTGTCAGGTTTAGATATCAGGGTTATGGTAGCTTAATAGAAAAAGTTGAAAAGGATTCTTTTCTATTTTCTGGATGGATTTAGTTACGGTTGGTATTATTTCTTTGTGTGTGTGTGTGTGTGTGTTTCCTGCCTCAGGTTTATTCATACAGATAGCATCGAAGGACCTTAGCCCCATGCAGACGGCAACCCAGAGGGTCACACCAGTCCTTCCGTCCTCATGTTGGCAGACAGATGCCTCTACTCTGGAACCTTCATGGGGGCTGGGGCATCTTTGAGAGTCTGAGCTAAAGCCAGAACTGAAGCTGCAGCTGAAGCCACGCCTGGGCTTTGGTTTGATCCTTGGTCTTTGGCCGGCAGAGCCTGAGACGCTTGGCAATGTGGGCACGAGCAGCTGCCCAAGCTTGGGTGGGCAATGCAGGCAAGTCGACTGAGCCTGTGGCTGACACCCTTTGGGATCAGGGGCTTAACTTCCTTGGCCTTGACGAAGGCCTTGATAGCCTCTGTGTGTGCACTCAGGACTTTGGTGGTGTTGGCCTGCGTCTTCCTTAGGCCTTTCTTGATGTGCTTCTTGGCAAAACACATGTTCATCAGGAACTTGGGGTCCACCCCCTTAAGAGATTCATCTCTTTGTGATCAGGGTTTCTTGATGTCGTTTCTGTGCCACTTTCGGGACTGGTTGCGTGCCGTGTGGTTCTTGGATTTGGCCATGTCTGCAGCTGCCAATGTGCCTGGGATTAGAAGAGAAACATGTGTGTTTGTTTTTAAACAGCTTTATTAATATATGAATTAGAGAACATAAAATTCACTCTGTGTAAGTGCACACTTCAATAATTTTCATAAGTTCTTAGAGTTGTACAGCCATCACCATGATCCAGTTTTAGAACATTTCACTTACCCCAAAGAGCATCCTCATACTCACCCAGAGCTCCAGGTAAGCCCTGATCTATAGATTTGTCTTTCTAGATTTTATATAAATGGATTCATATAACATGTAATCTTTTGGCTTCTTTCACTTAGCATGTTTTTAAGTTTCATCTATGTTGTAGCATGTTATCAGTACTTCATTCCTTTGTACTGCTATATAGTATTCTATTGCATGGATACCTCATATTTCTGTTTACTTACCAGTTGATGCACATTTAGATTTTGGCTGAGTAATATTGCTATGGACATTAAAATCATGTCTTTATATAAACTGGGCACGGTAGCACACTCCTATTATAATCCCAGCTTCTCAGGAGGCTGGGGTGGAAGGATCACTTGAGCCTAGGAATTCCAGGCCAGCCTGAGTAACATAGAGAGACTTTGTCTCTACAGAAGAATTTAAAAATGAGCCAGGGATGATGTCACATGCCTGTGGTCCCAGCTACTCAAGAGGTTGAGTCAGAAGGACCACTTGTACCCAGGAGTTCAAGGTTGCAGTGAGCTATGATGGAGTCACTGTACTCCAGCCTAGGTGATACAGCAAGACCCGGTTTCTAAAAATAATAATAATAATAAATTAATGTCTTTATATAGACATACATATATGGATATATGCTTTCATTTCCATTGTGTAGATATGTAGGTGCAGAATTGCTGTGTTGAACATACTATATAAAATACTCTTACCCCTTGATAATAAGAAAACAAACAATTCAAAAAGTTTTGAATATGCATTTCACCAAAGAAGATATATGAATGGCTAATAAGTATATGAAAAAATGGTTAACATCTTCAGTCATTAAGGAAATGCAAATTCATACCACAGTGAGGTATCACAACACCCACTATATGGCCATGATCTGAAAGACTGATGGCTGTCAAGCAGCAGTGAGGACATGGTTAAACTGCAACCTTCAAATGTTGCTGATGGGAATGTAAAATGGCTTAGCCACTTTGAATAACAGCCTGGTATTTTTAAAAGTTGAACATAAACCCAGCAATTCAGCACATCATTCCAGGAAAAGTGCAAAAACAAAATCTGTATAAGCCAACGTTACCCCCAGGACCTGTAAGTAACTTTGCAAGGTGCTCATTTGCTGGTTGCAAATTTTATGTGTGGTATTACCATATATACTTCGTACAATACATGAAATCACGCTATGTGTGTTTTGTGGATATGTACACGTATAAAAATATGGTTGTGAAGTGTTAACACCATTACCAGCCTAACAGTTGTTTCTGGAGATAGAAGAAAGGGTGTGGAATTAGAAAAGGCCACAAAGAAGTTTTTGGTAATCTTTTATTCTATATAAGTTTTGAAGCATAGATGATGAAATGTTGACATTTGTTAAGTCCAAGAGAAAAAAATCATCCATTCCACTATTTTTAAAAAGGAATCTTTGCCTAACACAAGGTCACAAAGATTTTCTTTTATGTTTTTTTTTTTAGAAGTTTTTCAACTTTAGTTCTTTATGGAAGTTACTCCATTGTAAAACAAGCCCCATTCTCCCTAGAAGATTGAAGGAACACATGGCGACAGGGCGGGTGGCCAGCTTCTGTGGCTCCAGTGTCCCTTGCAGCCCTGCAGATAAGGAAGATGGCTCTCCTCCTGCCCACCCTTTCCTGGGAGCCTGGACTATGGTAATGGACCATGGCCCCAAGTCATCCTTATTTCCCGACACAGGTGTGGACAAAGGTTGCAAACTTCACTATTCAGCCTGCATAGCATTAAAAAAAAAAAAGTTAATTGGTGTTCACATTTAAAAATTAGAAAAACTGGTGTTAAAAATTTCACCAGCCAGCTTTTCCACAGGGAGCCAAGTTTCAGCTCCTCCCTTGGGATGGGCTGCCTCTCCAAGTCACCCCACGCCCACCCCTCTGTTGTCTCCCAGACCGTGAGGCCAGGGTCAGCTGCCTGCACAGGTGCTCTCTTACAGCTGCCTTCTCGGGTGGCTGATGTTACCTGCAGGGTCCCATCTACAGCTTTTCCGTTCTCTGCCCAATTCAGCATCTCACCTGGCTTTGTGACAGCCTTGATGAGTTAGGATCATAGTCCACATTCTGCATATGAAGAAACTGCCCAAGGGCGTACAGCTGCTAAGTGGCAAGCTGGCTTTGAGGCCCTGCCTCCCTGCACTGAGACTCACTCCAGGAGGCCCATTGCCGTGGGCACTGGGGCTGTCTTCAAGCCCTGTTGATGCAAATTGCTAAGGGCACAGGTGTGTTACTAGTCCTACCATGCACACTTTTCAGACGTTCTGGGAGCAGAGAGGGAGCTGGCATCTGTGTCTCCTGTGCTGGCATCTTCAGGGAATAGCAGGAGTTCAATCTTCTAAGATGAGGGGTTTGCTTGATTAATGTTTGATGAATGAATTAATAAATGGATAAACTGTCATCTGAGTAGCCCGCATATGTTTAACCATTAATCAAAATAGATTTTAACTGCAGAAATATTTTAGCAGCGTTATGCATAAAGGAGGAGGAGAAAGGGCTGGCCTACAGTGTCCCAGAACCCATGCCAAGGCCCTGTCACCCAACGGCTCAACATTTAAAAGACTTCCCCTGTGAAAAGCATAGGCAATATTTGCACCTCTGAGGTAAACTGGAAAGAATTTAAGGGAGTCTATATAGCACAAAATTCATTACATTTTCTCTGCAATATGTAATTATGAAGATAAAATTAAAATCTAAGTATTAGGAAAGACAGAATTTATATGAAACTTCCAATACAATCTTTGCAAAAAAAGATGTCTTTAGTAACAATATCTTTAAATTCTTCATAGTCCTCATTGATGAGAAGCTTTGCGAATTAGTGTTAATTTTCTTTACATGTATTCGAAAATTACAACAATACAGATTGTATGTAAAGACCCCAATCGACATTCCTCTTCTTTCATTGACAAATTGTTGAAATTCTTAATAATACTGTGGCTAGATTTTTAATCCAATCAAACACTTTTAGATCCAGTATTTAAAATTTATGAGAAACACTTTCTTTTGGAGCAAGCTCCCTATAGCTTGCTTGGGGTGGAAGGCAACAGAGTACACCAATAGCAAACAGACAGAATTGACTGACACGGTGCTAGATAATACTTTTGGCCTTATTTGTAGTATTTAATTTTAGGCCAAGGATCCCAAATACATGTCTTGAGATTCTGGAAAGATTCAGCAACTATTGGATTGTTTTGTAAAGACAGGTCTGGGACTACCATCTAGAGCTGCACCCACCTGAGGTCTGCCTGGTCTCCCAGCACCAACCTCTCCCCTTTCTTCCCTCACCCCAGTCCCAAGGGGCTGCACTTGGGCTGTGCACAATTCTCCTGGGTGCACAGGGCCCACTCCTCCTCCAACAGTGCTATGGGTCCCTTGTCCACAGTGGACAGTGGCACCATCTTTAGCTCTGCCGGAGGAGATGTCTGAATGGTCCAGCTTCTCCTTGGTCACACGCAGCCCACCCAAGATGCTCCATATCACTCACTGGGCTTGTGACTGGCCCCTGGGGAATGCAGAGTCCCAGGAAAGGAGTTCTCACCCTTCTAGGCTTGACCTTACTGCCCCAAATACTGAGGGTTTCCAAGACATCAGGGTCTACCTATAATCCAGGTAGAATGCTCTGATTATTGGATGCAGAACAATAGTTCTCTAAAATTCCCCAAAGTATGCCATGAGTGAAAAAAAAAAAGGATCCCTCACTTGGATAAGTCAATTTGTTATCTCAGCCTACTTAAAGACTAAGTCCTTAGAGTCATGGTTGACCTTAAGCCCAAGTACTGCCCCCTCTAGACAAGTGTGTGTTCACAGGAAACCAGACTAAGTACTCAGTAAAACATAAGTAAGCCTCTAAATTCCTAACCTGGAGTCCACAGACAACTCCCAAGGCATCCGAGGATACAACTGTGGGCTCCATGAACTTGGATGTCAAAAACTGACATCATTATTTTCAATAACTTCTGAATGAAATTTAGCTTTTCTTCCATTATGAATATAGGCCATAAACTACAATAGTGCCAGCAGAACCTGTGGCTTTATTCCAATAGAAATCACAGATATTTTCATATGTTGCAGACATCTCAAAATATTATTTCATGCATCACTGCTTAAAAAGCAGGGTAGGTGATAGACCTGCTACTCTACCACTCTGCCAGAGGACTTCCTGGCACACACAAGGTTAAGCACCTCTAAGTACCTAAAGCCATCAGCTCCTAGTCCATTTGGGAAGCAAATGGGGAGGCCAGGGAGGGATCCTGGCCAGTGGGAGGGAGAGAAGACTCCCTCGAGTCCATCCAGGGGCTGACCTGGCCCTGGGAGTATGGCGTGCTGTGTTTCCCATTCTGCTTTGGTATGTTCTTAAAGAAAACTTATTAATACTTTAAGTATTTCAGATCTCTGGAAAACAGTTTGAGAAATGTGGATTTAAGGAATGACTTTACCTGGGAAGATAGTGGAATTACTTGGTGTTGTTAAACAATATGTTAATGTTAAGTCTTTTTGGAGCAAAATTAACGGACCAGGTGATGCCTTCTTTCTTAGTTTACAAGTCGTAGCTCATGCAGGAGGTGGCGAGTTGAACACACCAGGAATCTGGACATTTTCCCATCCTTTGCTCAGGTCCAGCATTTATTAATGTGCTGAGGCTGCTGCTGAGGTTCCACACAGGGCCAAGGGGCATTTCGCCCAGGAGAGGGGATCACTGGGGAGGCCACGGGGCTCCTGCCCCAGCCGCCGCCCCCTTGGGTTACAAGGAGCCTGCAGGGTTGCAGTTCTTGCTCCTGTTGGGACCAAGGGCTGTTCTCAACCATGGCTGAAGGGACTAATTAGAAGGTAACTCTTCTGGTCTTGCATGTGGTATTTGATTTAGGCTGAGAATCTGAAACACGTGTCCTAGATGGCAGAAAGATTGGGGACCTGTGGTTGTTTATGCTACACATCAAGGGCAAGACAACAAGCCGGCCCACCTAGAGACCCCGATTATTTCCAAAGCCAGTGCCATGAGATTCAGGACAGCTCTGGGACTGGCAATGAGCCATCCACACTGGATGCCTCTCAAAGGAGTGGCTATTCCAAAAAAGGACTGGGCAGACTAGTGTCGAAAGGTGTCTTAGCTGATCTGTTTTCCAAAGCTGAAGAAACAAAGCAGTTTGAGGTCATGTACCTGGCTTTTCTTTCTCTACTCTGCCCAGTCATGCTTGTAGAGACATTGAGGGACTTGCCAAGCAGTCTTAGGGCACAAGTCCACTATTCTCACATTTCCACATCAGTGGTCTTTAACCCTCTCTAAAGCATTCTGTAAATAGCCCTCCCCCACCACTGAGGTCAATGCCAAGCATCCTTCAGCCCCTCCTTAGAATATGCTTAGCCAAGGAACTGCCAGGCTGATGAGTGGACTTTGCTGCCTGCACCCTTGGTAACTCTGGAAGCTGCTCCCTAGCAGGCGGCAGCAGCAAGCTGTACTCCTGCCAGGACAGCAGGAGCCCTGCGTGTGCAGGCCCGGCCCTCTGACCCACGTTCTCTTGGGTGCGGAGCCGCCCACACTCCCAGCGATCATTCCCAGGCGGTGCTTCACCAGCCACTCTCTCCAAGAGGGGTACCACTGATACTCCTCAACATGAGCTGAGAGCTGAAAAAAGGAAATTTAGAATAGCATGTGCTATATGTGCTGTGATGTTTTCTGAATATAAACCTGATTTTTTTTTAAGGTGTTGCCATGCATCAGAGACTTTTTTGGTAACAGAGTTATTAAGATATAATCCACATGTCATATAATTCAGCCATTTAAAGTGTACCATCCAATGGTTTTAGTTGTGTTATATTCAGAGCTGTGCTATCGTCACCATAATCCGTTTTCGAACATTTCCATAACCCCAAAAAGAAACCCTATTCACTTTAGTCCTCACCCCCCAATTCCCCTATCCACGCCCCCACCCCACCAGCAGCTCCTAGTAGCTACCAATCTAGGATACTTTGTCTCTACAGATTTCTCTATTCTGAGCATTTCATATAAATGGAATCATACAAATTGTTATTTTTTTGCGACTTGCTTCCCTCACTTAGCATAATGTTTTCAAGGTTCAATCATGTTGTGACATCAGTAGTACTTCCTTCCTTTTCATTCCCAAATAACATTGTATTACATGGATATACCACACTTTGCTTATCCATTTATCAGTGATGGACATTTAGGTTGTTCCCATTTAGGGGCCATTATGAATAATGCTGCTATGAACATTTGTGTACAACTTCCTGTGTGCACACGTGTTTTTATTTTGCTTGGGTATATACCGAGGAATGGTATTGCTGGGGAATATGGCAACTCTAAATTTAAATTTTTGAGGAACTGCCAAACTGTTTTCCAAAGTGACTGCACTGTTTGATATTCCCATGAGCTATTACAATATGAATATTGCAATTTCTCTACATGCTCAACACTTGTTATTGTCCAGCTTTTTATTATAGTGGGTGTGTAATAGTGCCTCATTTTGGTTTTGATTTGCATTTCTCTGATGACTAATGAAGTTGAGAATCTTTCACCTGCTTATTAGCCATCTGTATATCTTTGGAGAAATGTCTATTCAGATGCTTTGCCCATTTTTAAATTGAGTTGCCTTTTTATTATTGAAAAGCTTGAATTTTGAATGACTATTCAATTGCACTTTAAAACTCAGCTCCAGCAGGAGAGTTTGGACTTCTCCAATTTCATGTCTTTCCCCAGGAAACAAGATACCTTTCTGGGAGAACTCTAGTCCCTAAAGTTGTGCTTCTTAAACTCTTTTTGGCTCACAGATATCTCTAAGAATCTAATGTAAACTATGAGCCCTTTCCTCAGAAAAATGTAAGCATGCACATTTATATATTTTGCATTTAATGTCAGGGAGTTCCTGGACCTTCTTCCACCATTCAATCATTGCCTTGATTAGGTTCCTTCTTTTCATAAGAGGAGCACAAACCCACTTCTGATTCGATGATTATCAAATTATTGATATTGTTGCCCTTAATGGGCAACAAAAAATTCTAAGTTTCCATGGGGAAAAAAAGTGTGAACTGTGTTTGAATTACCAAAATAGCTTTCACAGAAAATTGCTTTAAAGTCCATCATTCCTCTCAATTTGCCCCTTTGATCAAGCCTAGCCACAAGAGCTTCATACCGTAAAGTACAAGACCCTCTCAGAATAGGTTCCTCCTGAATTGGACTTCTGCCTTATGCCATCAATCCACACTGAAGAACACTACAGGGAATCTGTAATGGTTATTTTATTCCCAGTTATGAAAGTGTTGTAGGACCTCTCCTAATGTTCATACACCTTACCAAGTGCTTATATGCACACTCAGAAAAAGCTGTGCTTCTCTTAAACCTATGGCCTGTTTTGATCCTGTGGGTGCCGTGAAACTTTTAAGTGTTTTCTCTTCTGCACTTGCCCCTCAGAAGCTTAGAGGTAACTTTAGTGCCTGCCTCTAGCAACTGGACCAGACAACTGGAGTCATTTGTGAATCCATGTTTATGGCCTGCAATTTCCCTTTGTCCTGATTCCACTGTTTCTTTCTGATGCATTTTTATGCACTATTTCAAACTGTTTTGGGAGAAGCTGACAAATTTCTTTTTCTAACCTCCATCATACTGCATTTCAATGCTGTTCATGACAACTGTTTGCTTAACCTATGTCCTCACTGACATGGAGCTGATTTTATGGTTATTTTTCTCACCTGTAACTTTTAGGCATTGGACTCTAGGGTATTTTGCAAACAGAAAACCATCACCCATAGTTTACCAGGTATTATGTGGATATATGAGAGAGAAGGTAAAATTGTTTGGAGTTAAGTAGACATCATAGAAACACAGAGCGTTGTAGTATTTTTTTCTATTCAACAAGGTACTTTCATAGTATAGACTATGCCAGGCAGTGTTCTAAGTGCTTTAAAAATATTAACTAATTTAATTTTCATGCACACAAAAAACTATTTTTATTGCCCCCATTTTTTTTTTTTTTTTTTTTTTTTAGAGACGGGGTCTCACTGTGCTCAGGATGTGCTCAGGCTGCTGTCGAACCCCTGAAGCAGCAGCTATCCGCTCGCCTCGGCCTCCCAGAAAGCTAGGACGACAGGCGTGAGCCACCGCGCCCGGCCCTATTGCCCCCATTTTACAGATGAGAAAATTGAGGCACGGAGTGGTTAACTTGCCCAAGGTCACACAGCTAGTAAGTGGCAGAGCTAGGACTGGGAACAGGGTCATCTGCCTGCAGAGTCCACACTCTCTACCTCCAGGCTCTGTTAGAGCCAGGGCTATGGGACCCTTCGCAAACCACCTAACCCTCCTCATCAGATGGAAACAATGACACTCATGCCTCCCAGACTTACTGGATCAAATGAGGCTCCATGGGAAGGTAGTATCCAGCTCACAGTGGGAACTCAACTTTGCCCTCCTCAACTAAAATCTGCATAGGAATCCAGATGAAAATTCACTGGAAATCCAGGGCAAGAGAAATAAGATAACTCACCCAACAAAACATCATCTGTAAAGACCAAATTACAGACCCCTCATCTTCTCCTCTCATTTGGGTAGCCTGATTACTAAGGGATTTTGTAAAATGTGCGTGAAGAAACTAACTCAAATTTAGTTTTGACACATTTTAATATTTGGCATATCTTTGTGAAAAATGGAGTTATTAAATTACAATCAGTTGTCCTGACAAATTTAGATAATTAACTACTTCCACTTTAGATAACACAGTACGAATTTAAGGAAATACCTCATGATTCCTTAAGTATTTCCAGCGGCTGCAGAGTCCGTCGTCGTTCCTTCGGGTCAATACATACTATGCACATTTCAGAAACAGGTCGTAGCCTGCAGATTTTAAGCTGAAGCCTGGGACCATCTGCAATTCAGAAATCCCCTTACAGCAATCCACATAGGCACAAAAATACTTTTAGAGTCTGCAAAGCCCTTTCAGAAATACATTTTCAGTAAATCTTCTCAATTCCCGTTTTACAGATAAATACAACAAAGCCCAGAATGGTAGTGGTTTTCATCCACCCGGTATTTGCTCAGCATCCATTATGAGTTAGGCAGCACACAGTGGCTGATGGAGGCTTTAGGCAGGACCCAGCCCCTGAGAGACAAGTTAAAGATGGCGGCAGCGTGGTCAGTGCTTTGGGAGGAGCACACACAGGCTGCGCTGAGAGCGATGAAGAGAAATTCTCCCCGAGTCTGGTCAGGGGTGAGGGAAAGCTTTGCCAAGGCAGACAGAGTGGCTAAGTGAACGGGGTGTTCTGGGGCACATGATAGGATGTGGGAAGAGGAGGCAAACCCAAAGGACAGCATGGTGCCCCTGAGGAAGGACACTGACCCATAAGTTCAAACTATCTGAGCCTCTCCTAAGTGCTGGGCTTGTGCTGGGCAATGAGGCTCCCACCACAAAGCAGACAAGCAAAGTCCTTGCCCTCGAGGAGTTTAATTCTAAAGGTAGAAACAGACACGATGAAAATATAAACCAAGTACCAAAATGATTTCAGACAGTGGCGAGTACTATGGAGGAAAGAGGCAGGGCAGTGAGCTAGAGAAACGGGGAGAAGCAGGCTTGGGATGCAATAGTCAGGGAATGCCAGAGTGCAGGCCTGAGACGGGGGAAAGGCAAGGGGAGAGAGAGGAAATAAACTGCATGTGAAAGACCCCAACAGGTTAAAGCCTGCTGCCCTTAAGAAACACAAAAGAGGCCAGCATAGGTGGAGCACAAGGAAGGATGATGCAGTGGGTGATGTAGGCAGGCTTACTGAGGCCCTGCAGGCTATGATAAGCGATTTGGACTTTATTCTGAGTGCAATAAGTCTTGTAAGAGTTTTAAGGAATGTAACGGTGACATTGTTTCATTTACATTTCTAAAGGACAACTCTGGAGGCTCTGTGGAGAATGAATTATTGGTGTCAGGAGTAGGAGTAATGCCAGTTAGGAGGCTACTGCCTGAATCTAGGTGAGAGACTGAAGCAGTCTGGATCAGGGTAGTGGCAGTGGAGGAGAGAAATTGTTGGGTCTGAGATAGATTTTAGATGCTAGGATCTCCCAAATGATTGAATATGGAGATGTAGGTAAAGAGGGAATTGAGGGTAACTCCTAGGAACTGGAAAACATGCTGCTGTGTCCTGAGATGGAATATTAGCCAGAGGGAGGATCAGGAATTCTCTCTTAGAAATGTTGAATATGTTCATCAGACATCCAGGTGAAGATACCTCACAAGCAGCTAGGTATCTAAGACAGCAGCTCCGGGGAGAGGTCAGGATTAGTTATGAATGTAGGGGTCACTGTCCCACAGATGGTATTAAGAGCCTGAGAATGGAATGGAAAATTCTAGGGAAAAGTATGTTGAGAAAACCCATTTCAAAGCCCTAGGGGGCCTGGACATAGAGGTTAGAAGAGGAAAAGCCATCAAAGTAGAATGAGTCGGAGTGGCTGGTGAGGTGGAGAGGAAACCAGAAGTGCCAGGTCTTGGAGGCCAAGCGAGAGGCCAACTGTGTCAAGTGATGCTCAGAGACTGAGTAGGTCTCTGGTGACCTCGAGAGCAAGAGAGCTGTTTCCTGGTGGGGATGAAAGTGGGGTTGCAGAGGGTTAAGAAGAGAATCGGGCTGGAGGGGAGGTGAAGAACTGGAAACAGTTACTGCAGACAATGTTTTCCAGAAACGTCTGTGTGATGGGGAGCAAATACATATAGACAGGCATATGGCACTGAGATTGTTGATGTGCTTTTAAAGAAAGGAGAATCGCAGGAGCCACACCCTCGAGCTGGCAAGTACACTACACTTCACCTGCTTGTCTCTAATTGCACAATCTGGTTATTTTGCTGGATCTGTTTCCTGTGATCCTCAAATGATGGCATCCTTCAGGGACCCAAGCCCAGCACCCTGCTCTTCTCTCTCCAAGCCCTTCTTGGTGGATCTTATCAACTCCCACAGTTTCAAATGCCTCTGGCAAGTTGGCATCCACACCTTTGTCTCCCTTCTGAAGTTCTGCTCAGCAGTACAGATGCTCAACATTTATTTCCACCGGATGTTCCATGGGCACCACGTGCTAAAACTAGCCCCTGCCCCTTCCTCCTCCTCTCTCTTCTACTTGAGTTTTGAGCAAGAGAGTGCTGCTTGCCAAGGTTCTTCAGCACAGCCCCCTTTATCCACTGCCAGGGCGACTTTACATGTCACCAGCCCCGTTGGCTACCAAGTGGCTACCCGCTCAGTAAACAACCAGCTTAATTGGCTAGTAAGTGGCAAAATCAGTCTATCAACCCAGATCAGTTTGACCCTTAAAACCATGCTGCTACTATACATTTCTCTTAAAGTTAAGCTCCTGCAGTTACTTTATTTTCAACGCGCATCATTAAATCTTTATTTTATTAGCACATCGCTATTCACATTTAAGTCAGCAAGATAAAGTATAACTTTATGATAAATATTCATATGAGAAAAAAGTCTATCAAACTGGTTTATTCCCACAAATTATTGCTGGAAGAAGTCCTTCAAACAAACCAGTGCAGTGAAAATGTCTGAGGCAGTGTCAATTTTTCAGATTTCTTCACCACTGCTTTAGCATGTATCCTCTTTGTAATTTTGTATGCTCACGTTTTTAAGAGCTGCTACTTCAAAGGATAGTAACTCTTCGGTGTTTATTTTTATTTCCAAGTTTGTGATTTTTTTAAGGGCTACTTTAGTGCTGTGAATTGTCTCACTGTCTTTTCGCTCTCTCTTTTTAGTTCTTCAATATGAGCATCCAGGCGCTCCAGAATATGATGAGACCTCAGCTCCTCCTCTTCCAAAAATTTGGTAGCTATTGAACCAAGGGGAGACAAAGGCAAGGAACACTAGAAGAGAAACAAATGTTGACATGTATAGGTAAAGAAGAAAATTGTATTTCTAACACTGTTCATGATATTTTCTAGCTAGCAATATTAAGATGATTTTTCTCCTTGAAAACATATTTTTTATTTTCATTCTAATGACAAGAGCAGTAAAATAAAAAGATCAGTAAGTTCTGCAAAAATAAACACAGATCTCTCCCTTCCTGACCCAAGTTATATCAATGTAAAGTGTCACATAAACATATTAGGTATTGGTCTAAAGAATATCTCAATTTAGACTTATATATCCTTCTATACCCCAGAACAGACTATAGTTAATGCCTATTATTTCAAACTCACTTTAAAACCTGAACATGTCATTTTCATTTTAAAGTACCGAAAATTTGCCAAAAATATATTAGAAGATGCCGGCTAAAATCAATATTTTCTTTTCTCCAGAATTCCAGTCCATAGTCTCTTATCTGAAACCCTTGGGGCCAGTGATGTTTCAGAATTCTGATTTTAGAAAGGTAATATAGGACATATGCCATATGCAGTGAATCTTCATCCATAGTTGTGTTCTACAAAGTCACCCTGAACACTGAATTAGCGAATACGGAATGGTTGGCCCCAGGGAAAATACACACACACACACACTCCCTTCATATAGACTGTAATGCTAAATCCTAGAGATAGTTCTGGTAGATTCTGTATTCTTTATTTTATAAAAGAGACATGAGGTTCATAAGTGATAAATGCCACTCCTGAAGCCACCCTACTAACCGGTGCCAGGGTTGGGATTAAAACCCTGTCCAGCTGGCCCAGAGCTGAGCTGCTTGCACTCCACTGGGCTGCCCCTGCCATCTCTGTCCTCTGGTCACCCCTGTATGAGCACTGAGACAAGAAGGCAGAGCGCCATCTGGCTCCACCTTGGCTGGGAATGTGCAAGTCAGTGACTCAGACATTTTGCCTCTCTGCACATGTCCACAAATGACTGTAGAAGTGCCACGAGTACCCATTTGGGAGTTATGAATAAAGTTTAGGGAGCAGGAGAACTCACAAATACAGAATCTGTGAATAATGAGGAACAACTGTATTGCCCTACTGCAATCTGAGATAACATCGCATAATCAAACACATTGATATTTCTGAAGCAAAACACACGGATACTCACACTACGTGGGATAAATAAAGTCTATACATATTATCATATCAAGCTCAGGTCAGGGATGGTTTTGGTGCCCAAAAGTTTTGCTGCTAAACTTGGGAAAAAGGTTAGCTTTCAGGGCTTCTTTGGATTTCAGAATTACATACAAGTGGGGACTTATGAACTTTCCCAGGTATATGACCATAGCTGGTGATAGGCAAGGAAAAACAGTGAGTTGCACAGCAATGGAAGGAACAAGGGGCTAGCAAAGCGTCAAAGGCAGCCTCTGCCACCAGGACCACCGTCTGTGGTCCCCAAGCCATGCTCTGCACATGTCAGAGGTCCTGCCTTCCTCCACCTCTG
The DNA here is from genome assembly GCA_008086735.1 of Cheirogaleus medius. NCBI lineage: Eukaryota > Metazoa > Chordata > Mammalia > Primates > Cheirogaleidae > Cheirogaleus > Cheirogaleus medius. The sequence goes on from VBSM01001681.1 coordinate 3,008,826, forward strand.
CCCACCCGTTTCCCCTGCCCAGCAGCTCCTCTTTTCCTCCTTCACTGTCTATGCCTCAGCACCATCTTGGCTTCCAGAGATACTCCTTGAACCAACCATTCCAGTGGAAAACTGAGCCTCTCTGTAAAAGGCAGGAAGGGAATTTCCAATTAGGGTTAAAGACAATGAATATCTATAACTTATATTTCAGAACTAGGATGTATTCTGAAAAGGAATCTTGGCCAAATGTGCCTTTACAAACAAAACCCTATGACAGAAATACATAAGAATAATAAATGGTACTTAGGATATGGAACCAGTAAGAAAAAAAATCACCCTCTTCACCCTTAAAATAAAAAATAAAATTGAACTAAAATAACTAATAAACTAGTAAGATCAGAAAGTTTCCATACCGAAGACATAAATTCTTCTTGGTCATTCATACTCTCAGACACAGTGTCAGAAAAATTGGCTTCGTTTGTATCTACCACTGAAGGCAAGGAGTGAGTTTTACACAGAAAGAAGGAAGGCAAAGAGTTGGTGGAGCTGCCAAGGCTGATTTGAGGACTCGGGGGGCTTAAGACCCTGGACACAGGGTCTATACTATCCGATGCTTGTCCTCTGGGAGAATGAAGACCAGTTTTGTAGTGCTCAGTCTTTATTCCATCATTTCTGTGCTGGCCATGGGTTGGCCTGGATAGTAAATTAGAAAACAAAACAAATAAAAAATTGTAGCAACTTGTCTCTTTCCAAAAGAAATGTTGTAGGAAGTTCACTTAAAATAAACAAGCTAAGGCATAAGGCTATAATTTACAAAATGAGCAGCCCACTAAGACCAGGTGTTCTTTCATTCATTCAGGCCCCTGCCCTCACACATTTATAATATTTCAGGAAGACAGCAAGCTGCCAGCATTATGTAGTATGGTTGGTGCTGGGCCAGGGAAGGTACTCTGCACATGAGAAGGCACCTAACCTCACTGAATGGTGGGGGTGAGGGTATTCAAAGACTTTTGGTAGGAAAACATGTAAGGCATACAGTATGAGCTGAAGCCAGGTGGCTTTTCATTGAATGCTTACTTCTTATAGGTAACAGCCTACAATTGATTGACAAAAAATACAAAGGAAGCTTAAAAAAATAAATTCTATTTCTTATGGGGCAAGCACGGCTGAGGAGGTGGAAGGCAGCACGAAAAAGCTCAGGGGAATACAGATGTTCATAGCGACATCCAGAGTGTATAAAACTAAAGCTTTAATGAAAATGCTATACAACCTCCTCTCCCCCATTTCTTAATCTGTTTGTAGCTTTACTGATTGTGCACACTGTACTTCAGAATTAAACATAGAATCCTTTTGATGAAGATTTAATTTCTGTCAGAAATTATTCTCAACGAAATGAAAAGTATATTGCATCAATACACATTTTAAATAAACTTTTAAGAAATTTTACTTGAAGTCTGTATTCTTGAATTCAGTTGTTTTGCTGTGTGTTGGCTTAAAGATCCTGTTATTTTGTTTTTTGCACATCTGAACAGAAATCTCCAGCTGAGATTTGGTATTCATCAAATCTTTCTGTAGTTGTTGATTTTCAGACACTAATTTATTTAATGCCTCAATATAATTCTCCTGGAGGTCTGCTAGTGAAATCTCTTTTGCCTAATAAAAAAGAATACTCCGATCATTAATTTGTACAAGAATATTTGTGATCTGTGATACTGTGGCTTGAAAAATTCCCTTTTTTTTTAAGTTGTAACTAGTTAACCTATGGCTTTGTTTTGGAAAAAGTGAAGATTTTATTCCTCCTAAGACTAACACAGAAAAAGTGTTCTGTTTCTTAGAGTAAATGGTAGTGTTAACGTCCTCAGAGTGAAGGTTTTTTCAGGTTGTGGCATTTAATCAAGTGTCTGATCAGGCAAGACCATAGTCTAAGTTTTGTTTCTCTTGGGTCACCCTGTCTATCCTTATAATTCTTCCACAAGAATCTAACACAAGCACAGCAAACAAGAGGAGCCTGGGTAACATTAAAAGAGCAAGCGGCGTAAGGGTATTCCTGCCTTGCAAGGTGGCATATTAAGTTGCAAGCGTCTCGTCCCCAAATATGGAGTAGTAGTATAGAGAGAAGTAAGAATGAAGCCTAGCAGTAGAGGCTAGGCATGGAATTGTCATGGCTTTGAGAGTATTTGGGCTTCTGCATGGCACGGGGAAATCCCCTGCCAGTTCCCTAAGTTAGTGTCACCCAGTTTCTGGCTACTGAATCTGACTGAATTTGTCACCCCGGCCAGGGGGAGCCACAGTCAGCCAGATGGAGCAAGGTTATGTATCTGTAACTCACTGAGAGACTATAAAAGCGGTGAGACACAAGAATGTGTTTACCTCAAAGTACAATATAACAGTCAAGTCGAAGCTTACACGCTGTGTCCAGTCACGGTTGCCACGGAGATGGTACCATCCTCTGAGCGGAGGTTTTTTCAGGTTTTTGGTGATCATGGGAAGAAAAGAAGTTTGGGATGCACTACGTAAGCCAAAAGCAAGCAGCTTTTATTGAAAGTGAAAACGAGAGAATTTGCTCTAGAGAGAAAGTGGCAGGCTCGAAAAGAGCTGCTGTCCATAGAGGAAGGGGTTTTGGTCTTGTGAAGTCTCACTAATTGAAGGGAAGAATATTGAAGGCTAAGGGGTTGGTTTTTATTAAGAGTTTGGGTAGTAACTCCTAGAACTGGGTTTCCTCTCATTTTTCTACTTTATATATTAATAGTTGTTTTGGAACTGTCGTCATGATTTCAAGGGTGGAGAAATTTTAAAACCTCAATGCAAATGATACTGTAATTAGCCAAAGTTTATGTAAAGTGACCAAGAGAGCTGACAAGCAAGTTAAAGCCAGTTTTTGTCTGTATTAGCCCCCTCTCGCCCTTGGTTAGACTTTAACATCTGTACCTACTCTGCAAGTCCCTCTATCCGGCTCCTAGCCCAGCAGCTCAGGTAGCTTCTGTCTGAGGGTTGTTTATTTTAACATCTGCACACACTCTGAAAGCCCCAGCATCTGGTCTCAGCCCTGTCTCTTACTCTTACTCTAACAGTAGTGGAAAGTTAGAAGTACAGTGGGCTTCCTTATGTGCCAAGAATATTCATGGAGCTGGAGGAAGGTTGGAACTAGGATGGAGGAAAGCTATAAGTGAGAATCAGAAAGAGGGAAAAGGAGAGAAAATAGCAGCCATGGTTCTTCTGCTATAACTTAAGAGTATTCTTTTTTTTGGTGGGGGGCCAGGGACTCAACTCTGTTGCCCAGCATGTGATGACAGCCCACTGCAACCTCAAACTCCTGAGCTCAAGCGATCCTCTTGCATCAGCCTCCCAAAGTGCCGGGGTTTCAGGCATAAACCACCATGCCAGGCCCAAGAGTATTCTTATATGTAAATGTGGACAGGTTAAAGCAGGATTCGAGTATATGGTGAGAATTACTACCCTGATCTGGTCTTAGTTTTGTGCTAGACTCTATTGCTCTTCAATTCTAGGTGTTTCCTGGTAATACACTACCAGTATTTTCATTTTTTTCAATAGGGAGATTTATTTCCTAATGACAAAATATTTTAATTAGCATTCTGCAAAGTTATGGTAATCTTCTTTGGAGTTTAATATGATGTTTAGTTTGGTCTTTTCTGTAAAACAATTTCTGAAAGTAGGTGGTAAAGAATGGTCTGACAAATATAATTTTCCTAACAAAAACATAATCTTTAAAATATACCTGTGAACTAGCTATACAATGAGTTACAAAATCTTCCAAAAAGTTATCAATGCCAACATTGATAAAATTGATAAAATTTCCAAGACGAACATTTGCAGGACAGATGAGTTACACAAACTACTGTCAATTTTTAAAATATGATAAATAATTTATCACAGCTGTTGCTTTCATTAAGATAATTGGATAATTTATTAAAATAGATATTTAACCCAAATGTTCATGTATAAAAGTAACTCCACCTTTCTAGGTGATAAAATGCAAAGGAGCACTTTCTAATAATTATTCTTAACAATATGTACAACATGTTCACACTGTGTGTAACTTCAAAACCAAAGTAAGTAAGAACTGCTCACAGGATTTTCACTAGCCAGTTTGATGTCTGATGTCATCAAACATACTTTTAAAAAAAGATAATCTTTGACTTTGTCAGGTACCTTTTAACAATTTCTCAACGCTATTATTTTATTAACAATTACAGATAAACAAATGTGAAAGGGAATATTAAAAATTGAGTAGCAAGCACACACCAAGCTGTCTAAAGAAAGAACACTAATACCACTATTAGATGGAGATTTCAGGAAAAATTAAACTGAACAAAATCTCTGATCATAGTCTGGTTTAAGCTCCCTTGAAAGTTCTCAACTCTTAAATATGGACAGGTAATCACTACGCAAGAGTCTCTCAATCAAGTATTGCTGAATCTTGAGCCTTTTGAGGAATCTGTGGTGTAAATCAGGCTAGTTCTTGGATTTCTCCACTACTTAGTATTGGCTTTATCAGGGCATATAAAGTTATCTACCATTCATCCACTCATCCATTCATCCACCCACTCATTTATCAATCCACCTAACCATTCATCCACTCACTCACTTATCCATTGCCCATCTTCCCCCTTACAAAATATTTAGCTGTTATCTCCTCTCCTATTTTTCCCATCCTTGTAAGTTTGTGCTTTAAAAAAATAAAATAATCCCTTCATTACAGTTTTAGAGGAGTCTGGAGAGGGAATAAGATTAAATGTTTTCATCTGCCATCTTAAATGACAGCATAATATTTCATAGTATAGAGAGTCACAAACTAACCATATAAATAAACATTTAGCTTATTTCAAAATTTTGGATACTGCAAACAACACTGCAATAATTTTTGCACATTTGCTCCTATAGCATAGGTTCTTTGGGAATGTAAACTGGTGAGATCATTCTGAAGAACAATTTAGCAATGACTATCAAAATCAAAAATACACATGACCCGGGAGTTTAGAAGCTATATGCATTTACATGTTTGATCGATATTGCTAAATTGTCCTCTAGAAAGGCCTTATCAGTTCCAGTGCATGAGAGAGCCTGTTTCCCTATATCCTTGCTAACACTGGCTATACAATAGTTTTTAAAAGTCATTATCAAGCCAATTAATAAAAAAAAATCTATTTATATTGTTTTGAATATTATGAAGGTTGAATAGCTTTTACTGGATAAGTGCATTAATTCTATGAATTATCTATTTATGTCCTTTGACCACTTTTCGAACGGATTATCTTTCCTTATTATCTTTGTGGGAAAACTTTATATATTAATATTTTATATTAACCTTTTTCTGTTTATAGATTGTTTTCTCCCTATTAGTCTTTTTTAATGAGGTCTTTTACCATCCAGAAATTTTACATTTTTATGTTGTAAAATCCTTTATGGCTTCATGATGCTTAGAGAATCTTACCCTTCTAAAAGATATAAAAATTGTCCCCCATTTTTCTAGTTGAAGTAAAGTATTCTTCTAGCCTTTTGCATGTTCTTTCATCCCAGCCTCTACAATCTAGGATTGCGGAATTAGAACTACTTGGGAGCAAATAGGCAGCATCTTTTGGAGGAATATACTCTCTGGAAATGCAGAAAAAAAGCATTTATACAATCTTTTAACATTTGACCTACATGGAGAAAAAAACGGGTCAGAATAAATGAGTCAGTTAGCCAATTATGAGAATTTCATAACAAAATAGTTAAAAGAGCATCTATACTGTTTATAACTCACTGTTGGCTAATCACGTTCTCTCTTGGTATCATAGAAGCTTATATGCATTTCTTTTTTCTTTTCAAGATGGGGCCTCATTGTGTTGCCCAAGCAGGTTTCAAATTCCTGGGTTCAAGCAATCCTCCTTTCTCAGCCTCCTGAGTCTCCAGGGTTACGGGCACATGCCACTGTGCCTAGCACTGTACACATTTCTTATTCTCACTACTAGATTAATCTCTTAAAAGCAAGAATCCTATCTTATTCATCTCCCTGTTCATTATAGCACCTACTAAAATTCTTTACACATAAAAGATTCTAAAATATTTGATTAAATGAGTATTTTGTAGAAATATAATTAAAACTAAATTAGTTAAAATATACTTTAGAATAAAAAGATATTGTGAACATAATAATTACAACAATAATAATACCAGCATCTAGCATTTACTCCATACTTATTAAGTGCCAGGCACTATACTAAGGCATTCGTTCGTTCATTCATTCAATCATTCATTCATTTATTTGAGAGACATTTATTTGCTCTGTCACCCCAGCTAGAGTACAGTGGTGTTGTAATAGCTCACTACAACATCAGATGCCTGGGCTCAAGCAATCCTGCCTCAGTCTCCCAAGTAGCTGGGACTATAGGCGTGCACCACCATGCCTGGCTAATTTTTTCTATTTTTAGTAGAGATGGGGTCTCGCTCTTGCTCAGTCTGGTCTTGAGCTCCTGACCTCAAGTGATCCTCCCACTTCTGCCTCCCAGAGTCCTAGGATTACAGGCGTGAGCCACTGCAAGCAGCCTGCTAAGGCCTTTATATATGTTTTCCCACGAAGAACACAGACTGTACACATATTTTATCACATACATAATATTATATAAAAAAAAATCTTCCTACTGCTGGAGTGGAAAGTTCCATTTTACTCATGTCCATCATTGTTTTGACTTCATTCTATTTGAGAAAATTTCTACAAGAAAATCATTCTACTAGTTTGATCTTAACTCTTTCTTTATAATATCAATATTTACAAAGTAATTTTCTAAAAAGGCTTGCATAGTAGAAACTTGAGTTTCTATTTATGTACCTCATGTAAACCCAATTCCAACTTCATCACCACTTCAGAAAGACGTTTGTTTTCTAACTTGAGTGACTCTAGCTGATCCAAAATTTCCTGAAAAGGAAAAAGCAGATAAAAATAAATCTAAAAAATCAAATGCATCTTACAAAATTTTTCCACATGTAATTTTCATTAGATTAAGTTATATTCTTCATTCATATACAACATATATATAAAATAAATATGTATTATCTAAGAAGATTTTTTTAAAGGTGTTCTCAAGGGGAATTAACATGCATGTGATTAAAATATCCTAAGATGATAAATCAGGTGAAACAGCAAAGCTTCATTCAGTTCACTGGTAAATACCAAACCACTCTCCTGGGTTAGCCTTCTCTCATTTGGCTTCTACCTCTGAAACCGCCTTTACAAATTGATAAAGGGGTGCAAGGCAAGAACTGTGGTAAGGGCCTAGCTAAAAATAAGGCACAGGCCTAGCTAAAAATAATAATAATAATTAGCCACTGTCCCCCTGTTTGCTTCTCTATAAATGTTACTCTCTAGTCACATAGCTGGTGGTCACAAAGATTCTTAGCTTTCTCCATAGATAACATCACCTTTTTGAAACTTATGGGTAGTTTCTGAGATATCTTTCAGGTCCCTCATTCCAGCGGAACAGCTGACCCACCCAGACCAGCGGCCCATACCGAGGAACTGACTCAATTTGTCTGTGGCCCCCACCCAAGAACCTGGTCAGCAAAGACGACGATTTCTACAACCCCATGGTTCCACCTCGAACCCAGCCATTTAGCAGACTCAACTGCCTGTGCCAAACTGTCTTTAAAACCCCTGTCTCCCAAATTCTCAGGGAGGTGGATTTGAGAAATTTCTCCCGTCTCCCCACTTAGCGCCGTGAGGATTAAACTCTTTCTCTGCTGCAAACTCAGCTGTCTCCGTGCATTGGCTTCCTCTTGGACAGCAGGCAAACAAACCTGGTTGGGCAGCAACACCTCCAGCATCACATGGAACTGCACTTCTTTCACAAAATAACAACTTATTTTCAGTCCTCATTGTCCTTAGCCTTTCTGCTGGACCATTCCCACTTGAAAAGATTCCTGCCTTCCTTGGCTTGGCAAACACTATCTGGTTTCCTTCCTCACTAACACTTTTTTTAGCTTCATTCCAACATCTTTTTTACCCTAAATGAGAAGTAACCTAAATTTAGTTTGAGTCACTGCTCTTTATCCTTTATGCTTTCTCATCATAATCTCTAAGTCTCTCAGAAAGTTTCAAATGCCAACTTCACGCAAGGACTCCCACAGCTAAATGCCTAACCCTGATTTTAATCTTGAAATCCAGGCCTTCTGTGGAATTGACTATTAGATATTTCCACATAAAAGTACAGCCTTTATCTCCAACCAAATGTGGCAAACCAATGTCCCCTCCACCAGCTTCCCTACTCTGTGTATCCTTCACACAAAGTCATCAACTTCCCCCAAACTTGCTCCCTATCCTTATTTCATCACTCTCAGTTGCCCACACTTGGATCCTAAGTGACATCTTTCTTTAACTCTGCCTATCTCACCCTCCCTGCTAATCAAATACAAAGCCCAGTCAATTTCACCAGCCAAGTATCTCCAGAATTCATCCATTTCCCTCTCCCTCCCTTGCCCACTGCTTAGGCCCTCATCTTACTGCTGTGACAGCATCTGGGTGGTCTCTTGACCTTCTTGTTTAGTGTCCCTTCAAGGACCATCAGGACGCTGTACTCCTGAATCAGTAGGCCATTCCCTACTGATCTCAAGATCAAACTAGAACTCCTTCACCCAGCTGACAGGGCCCTTCAGGAGCTAGTGCCTGGTGTCTAGTCTCATCTCTTCCACTTACCCCATCCATATTCTAGTTTCAACCAGGGCAAGCATGTCCCACTCTCTCTTAGAGGCCTCTGTGTATACTCTTCCTTTGTGTGAAACACATTTCCTCACCTCCCCTAGCTCATTCCTATTCGGTCCTTAGTTCCTAACTTAGCTACCATGACCTCTGGAAAGCCTCTGCAGTGAGTGGTCTAGATCCAGGCTCCTTGGGTGCCCCCTAGCCTCTCACCACATACCCCTGGCACAGGCACTTTCCTTGTCTGCATCTACTCTCACCTCCCCAACAATCCACATTAGACTGCTTGTTAACCAGCATACCCTTAGCTCAAACCAGGTGCCTATGAAAAATTTACCGAGTTAAATGTCATAGAAATGATATCTTTAATTAATTCCATCTTCAAAAACAAACTTCAGTAAAAAGAATATTTACTCAGGCTTCACCACCTTATGCTCTACTGCTTTTTCTTCTGACTTTTGCATCTCTGCTTTGAGTCGCTTTTCCATGTCTGAGGAAGAACCTTTGGCAGAAGCAATAGTAATATCTCGCTGATGTAACTCCCGAGTTAGCTGGGAGATTTCCATCTTCATTCCTTCTAGTGCAGAACTGTAACTTTGTTCAGCCTGTATAATCTGTTCTTTCAACTACAAAGAAGCAAAAAGGCAAGCACCAAAGGTTAAGAGAAAGCATTTAGATAGAAAAATATATTAATAGCTAATAAAGTAAATTTTACCTTACCTCAAAACATGAAATTTCTTTCTAGATTAGATCTGCAGAAAATTAACAATTTACCAAGATGTATGTCTGTACTGAAGGTCAGGTAGTTATAACTACAATAATTTATACAATCATCTCCCTCTCAAAACAGGGAGAAATGGATTATTCAAACGCGGAGGACCAGTATCAAAGTCCACGCACACCATTCAAAGGACAGAACCTGTCACCTTCATTCTTTTAGTAGTTACAAACCTGTAAATATTGCTTATATGGTTTTCTGGCCTACAGAATATAATAAGTAACAAATAGAAGGACAAGAGGAAGAAGGGGCTAGAAGTAATCTCAAAGAAGTAATAAAAAAAATACAAACCAACAAATAGGACAGCTAGGGCTCTGCATACCTCAGTAGCTAATGAGGATACTAACTACACCGTAGCACAGAAGAAAATATATAACCATACCCATCTTTACTCATTAAGAAAATATTAAATGAGTTCATATCTTTTTACAAGCTAGAAAGTATATATCTTTTAGAGAGCTTTTCATTAAAATAAAGATTTAGCGTTCAAAGGGTACAGATTTCAATTACCCTGAAAATATTTATATGGAATCCTCAGGGTAAGAAAGAAGACACTTCCCATTCCAGTTGCTCTTCCACTCTTGAATATCAAGTGGTCCTTTGGACTACATTTTCTTCTCATTAAAAATGACCCCTATAGGAGGGGGGCATGGGCAATATACATAACCATAATATTTGTACCCCCATAATATGCTGAAATTTAAAAAAAAAAGACCCCTATAATCTTCCAACCCCTATCTCAGTCCATAAATACATAAAATTTTGCAATCCCAAGCATGCAGATTTTTACCTTCTTAATCTCTTCCCTGTAGTCATTGTTATGTCCTTCCATCTTCTTCAATTCTTCATATTTTTCCATTAGTTCATGGCTCAGCTGTTTACATGTTGCACTTACCGATTCCAAACTGCATAACAAAAATAACTTCACATATTTAAAATGAAACAAAAATTCTGAAATCTACAAATTGGACTACCTAATTTACCTTCTTGATGTCCAAGAAATACCCTGCCAATATCTTAAATATTACTTAACCCATTTAAAAAATTACTAGAAAGCCAATCAATAAAAAAGTAAATTTTTGTCCCAATGTCAAAAATAATAATCAGCTTTATTTTATTCACCCTAAAGCATACACATATATGTCGATAATAACAAAGAATATCTTAAGTATTCCAAAAGTAATAAAGCAAAAAATTTGTGTGTGTGTGTTTATTTAATATGTAGACAAAAACCAAGAAAATACTCAGTGGTTCCCAAAAACAAAAATAAGTGTGAAAACAAAAAGTGTATTACTTAAAGATAACCTAAAAAATGTTAAATGGCAACTTTGTTGTTGTTGTTTGCCTAAAGGCTAATGATTCATGTATTTTTATCTTTTACATACAGAAAACATGAGTATACAAATGATCACAATTCATGTGTTTAAAACAAAGTATCAAATTCTTCCCAGCCAAAAAGTTTAGAGGTATGACAAACAAAAAACAGTTTATGAGTATGACAATGATCCGAGTTAGCTAGCTATGGCATAGCATTACACAGGATCCAATTAACACCCTTAACACTCCAGGAAATATCAACACCACTGCAGAACAGAAAAGAAGGAGCACCCTGGATCAACTGTGACCTCTACAACAACTGTTTCAGTGAGGTGGTAGGGAAGAAAACCTAAATAAAGGGGTTCTAAACAGGTAAAAGGTGAAGGAGTAGAGACAGTATAGACAACTCTTTTGATGAATTTGGTTTTGAAAGAGAGCAGAGAAATGTGGGAGTAACTTGATGGGGATATAGGATTAAAGGAAGATTTTAATTTTTTTTTCCACAATGGGAGCTATTACAGCATATTTCATACCAGTAGAAATGATTCAGCAGAGAGGAAAAACTTGATACTGTAGGGTTAAAGGAAATAACTACAGAAATACGACACAAGTAGAAGGGTTGGCCTTAGGAGCACAGATCCATAGTAACAGATTATGGGCACGGATGCAGCAGACTGGTAGATCTGGTGGTAGAAAGATCACAAAGTTCTCCTTTAATTTTTTCTGTTTACTCAGTGAAATAAGAAGTTAATCCATTTGTAGATGCTAGAAAAAAAATTTATTTTTTACAAGATTATTTTAGTTTACTTTATCAATATGATGATCAAAAACTCATTTTAACAACCTAAAGTTTTTGAAATGTGTATGTCATTATCTACCTGCCTTCAAGACGAGTCACCTCTTCCTGCAGAAGTTCTTCACTAGGATGGGTAAAATTCAATGGGGAGAGCACATTGTCTAAGTCCTCCTGAGAGGTGTACTTCCTTTCTGTCTGAGACTCCTCCAGTGGCCTACAGAAAGACACACTATGATTGTTAAAGGCCTTTTATTTTTGCAAACAGAAACAACACACAATCAGTTTGTATTTCCCAGTTGTTTTTGGTAATTAAACTCTTTGGAACTCTTCAGTTTGTCTCTTGCTTTACAAAAGAACACTGGGAGAGTAAAGAGTCAAGAGGTGTTGCTTCTCAAAAAAGTTAGCATAAATTTACTCCTTTGTTAACTAGAATTTGCCAGTTTTTCAAGAGAAAAAGACAGAATGGCAAAATCACTTAATTAACACTTGATACCTTGAGCCAAAGAAACTGAAAGTTATAGGAGGGAAGCAAGGAGGGATGAAAACCTACCTAACAGGTATAATGAACACTATTTGAGTGATAGGCACACTTATAGCCATGACTATCATTACAAAAGTGATCCACGTAACCAAAAAATTTTGTGCCCCTTCAATATTTTGAAATAAAAAAATTTAATTTAGCGGCCGGGCGCGGTGGCTCACGCCTGTAATCCTAGCACTCTGGGAGG
>VBSM01001681.1:3022056-3046897 GCA_008086735.1 Cheirogaleus medius
ATAGATATCATTACAATTTTTCCATTTCATGAGAAAAGGAAGCCAGGGAGTCAGACTATAAGTTATATTATAGTCACAGTATTAACAAAGTTATCAATATCTGATCCATCAGCTACAGAGTAGGGAAGAAAGTATAGATTTTGGAACGTAGTTCTAAGTTAATTATTTTCTAGCACTCATACACACACTTCTCCCAATTACAGTAATTTAAAAACACACCTCTAATAGTTTTTCAGATTCCCTCAATTGTTCTTCTTTTTGCCGCTGCTCCTGCAGAACAGTCATATTGGTTCCAACCAAGTCATTGACCCTCATGGTGAGGCGCTCTATTTCCAACTCATTGGCACAGATAGTGTCATTGGCCCGCTCCAGCTTACTGCTCAGGTGCTGAATTTCTGATTGGGTGGAAAGCTCCACAGACTCTAATTTCTGTTTCCGATTGGCAAGCTGAGCCTAGAAACACAATCAACAGGAAAAAGGGAAATGATAAAAGAATAACCAATGAATAAGCAAGACTAAAATGAAACTGAGTATCATTTCCATAAAAACACAAAGCATTCGCTCACTAAAATATATATAACAAATATCTTCAGAAGGGGTAAGAAAGAATAGAGAAAGTAAAGGGATTCCTTGCTGATCCTCTACTGAAAAGACGGCTGCAATATTCTACCTCCTTGTAGAGAAATTCAACTGCAACCACAAGCCATCATATAGGAAAAGTGGAGTTATCACCTCCTTAAATAGGAAATAGGAGCTATAATGCATTCTTCCATTTCTTATGGAAGTTCAGAAATTAAAATTTTACAAATCACTAAAATTCTTAAATTCATAGTTCAAATTTTCCCCTCTCCTCACCCACAGCATGTTGTATGTAATTATTCTGTTTTAACATTATTTTCAGATACATGACAAATATATATAATTCAGATTATTCAAACTGACCAAAAAATACTGTTTGAATTCAAAGAGGTGAGGGAATTGTGGAATTTTGTTCACTGAGGAAAAAGGTGCTTACAAGGAAGGAAAGACTGGTTTTGTCATTGGTTTTGGGACATTTCCTGAACTAAAGATTTAACCAAATATATGCATCTCAAATTAGTTTCTCTCAATGATGTATCTACTAAGATACATATAAATGAAACCATTTTAGCAACTGTCTCATAGACCTGTAGTATATATTTCCTAACTTTTTAAGCTACACAGTCCAGCTATATTGGTTTTTAGCTCCCAACTTTCTAGTTTTCACAAGTTTTAAAATCGGCATCCAGACTGGTACTTCATCTATATATTGAAGATGAACATAAATCATCTGTGAAGGTAAACTTCTTTTATTCTAAATATTTCTAAAGGTAAAAGCACATAATTTTATTTTAGAAATATAAGTGGCAATGTCTCTAAGAAATCTATCTCCTGCAGATTTAAAGATTTTATTGTAAATGGTACAGGGCCAAAATCCTGTACCATATATTGTGGTCACATAAAGTAGACGCTAAAAAAATGTCCATAAGCCAGAGAGAGAATAGGAGGAGACAGGCAAATAGACAAATAGTGTTTGTATGAATTACTGATCAAGATTCCAGTGTAAAAAGCCAATTTTTTTTTTTTTACCAGATCGCTACAATAGTATGAAAGAAGGACATCAACACAGGTTTAGAATTACTAGAGTAACTGCTAGGCATGCAATTGTCTCCAAATTTTTAAATATAATATAAACATTTTTCCAAGAGGAAATCTTATACAGAATCCTGCACAGAATAAATAAATGTAGAGATTAAGTGAGGGTGAAAAGGAGAAATGGGCTGGAGCATGGCTTGCTGAACCTTCCCCAACCCTACCTTAACCTGTACAGCAGCCCTGAGGCTTAGCAGAACACAGGCGGAAAACCACATCCAAATGGCGCTCAGGAGGAAACACAATATATAATTGCAAACCACTAGCAGTATCTTCTTAACACTGCAATAGCTACTTAACACTATTCAACTCAAAACTGTAATCTTACAGTAAACACAATATTGAAGTTATATAGTTTAATTAAGCTATATCTTAACCAGTGAGTCTAGATTTGCTAGTTAAAAACAAATCAACTTCTCAGTTTTGAAGAATAAAGAACATAAACATCTTTTATTAGTTATTTCAGTCATGCAAAAATACAATGTTTTCTAAGCATAGTGAAAAGTACATAATCATCGCAAGTACAAATTCTAAATTTCCATTAACTAGAATCAATACACTAGACCTGTACTGTCCAATATGGCAGTCAGTACAGCCACATGTGGCTGTCGCACACCTGAACCATGGCTAGTCTGACTAGATTTCAAAAGCTCAGTTAAAAAAAAGAATATAAATATTCTAATGATAATATTTTTGACATACTGAGTTGATATATTATTAAAAATTTTACCTATTTCTTTTTACTTTTTTAATGTGACTACTAGAAAATTTTAAGAGATAACTGTGACTCCCATTATATCTCTATTAGTATTGCACTAATCTCAAGAATACTCTTCCAATACTAAGAAAGTCAGAAATAATCATATAAACCATTTATAAAATAATGATTATTTCTCCTAAAAATCTGGCTTTAGAGATATTTTAAAGATTATTTTTAAACTTTTTTTTTTTGCACTAACCACTAATATTTTGAACCAGAAAACAGAAATTCCTCTTAATAATCTAACATTTAGCGTTCTGACTATTCTACTGAAGTCAGTGGGGTTATTTCAACAAAACAAATCACAATATAGGTGGTTAGAAGTAAAGAAACAATTAAGAAGGCAATTTACATCAGGAGACAAATACAAAAGCCTAGGATGTGCAGCTAAAGTGAGAGAGAGAGAGAGAGAGAAGGGAAGAGGCTGGGGATTGGGGGTTGAATTCAAATCCTCTTCTGGATTTGTAGCATGTACTTCCTGGTGCTTCAAGAAAATGACTCTTCCAGATAGTGAAATTACCAGGATGTAATGTAATGTAATGTAATATGTAATGTAATATGAAGCAATAGGGCTATTTAACAATGGATCCCAGTATGAAGGTATGGCCATTGTAGGCATCAATCCCTTACCAAGCTCCCCATCACTGTCAACTCCAAATGTGTCACTGTAAGCCACAGCCTTGCAGCATTTCCACTAGGTAGCAGCTTGGAGAGCCTATTAAGAATACAGCTCCCAGTAAGATCCTCTTATGTATCACTGTTGTGTCTATGCCACTATAAACTTCTAAACAGTAGGTCTGAGTCAACTCAATTACTCTAATAATGGTACCAAAACAACAAGTTAACATTTAAGTTAGAACCATCTTTTCTTTGTAAGTTGTAACAGGAAAATATGTTTTTAAATATAATGTATACTTATAAGCATATATACATATAATTGAACAGTGGATTTAAAATTAACTTGATTATCTTACAGTGCATCCAAATATTTCAAAAGGAAAACATATAATAATGCAACCTCTACTTTTCTCACATATCATTTATCAGCTAAATATTTTAACACTTTATGTTGACTTAATATTTTAATTTTTTTCAAATGTTCTTAATGTTTCCTAAAATTTCCCTGAATGTTTTCTTTTCACAATTGTATTGTCTAGGCAAGAGGGAAAATAGCAGATGATACCTTGCCTTCTAAACAGAAATGACCTTGGGTTTTGGACTGTATTGATCCTGAAATACTGTGTTATAAAGTGCTTAGCCTAGTGCCCATCACACTGTAAGCACTCCATACATATTTAATTATGTTTCATGGAAAATTTCAAACATACAGTAAGATGATAAGCCCCTATATATTCATCACTTAGCTTCAAAAATTATCAACAGTTTGCTATTCTTGGCATTTTTAAAGTTTGCAACTATCCTTCTCTTCCTATACACAGTGTATATAGTTTTCTTCCTAAAAAACACACATAAATGTAATATACACTGTATATAAACATACAAAAAGTCAGAAGAAATTTATATCAAAAGGTTAATCGTGGTAAATCTATAAAGTATAGAATTATGGGTAATTTTATTTCATTCTTATTTTATCTATATTTTCTCATTTTTCTAAAATGAACGTGTATTATAATTTTAATAGCTAAAAGAAAAGAACTCAAGCAACTATATGACTCAAAAAGTGAGAAGTTATTTCTGAATTCCACTTTTAGATGTAAAAAACATATAAGAAAAAAAATTCATACCAGAAATTTTTTTTAATGGGGGTTATTGTTACTGTTATTGTTCAGTGGTGACCCACATATTAACCAAATGCAACGTGTCAACCCTGACTGGATTCCTACTCAAACATCCAACTGTAAAAAGATGGTTTTTAGGCAACTAGGGAGATCTGAACAGACTGGATATTAAAGTATATTGTTATTATTTATTCTATTAATGAGGTACTGATTGTAGTTTTTTTTTAAATCCTTACTTAAGTTGGGAAATAAAATGTCTGTGATTTGTTTTGTAATATTCCAGCCAAAAATAAAAAGTAGAGAATGGTTTAAAATTTCAGTTTTATAAAATGAAAAAATTCTAGGGATCTGTTGAACAACAATGTGCATATAGCTACCATTATTGTAGTATACACTTAAAAATAGTTAAGGTGGCAAATTTTGTTGTGTTTTTTACCACAATAAAAAAAAAATATTGTCAAGATAATAACTATCACTGCTAGTTAATGGGTATACAAAAGTTTATTTATATGTTTAAAATAAATGATGATCATACAGCACTGGTACATTCTGAATCACAGAAAGATTTAATTTTGTTTCATTTGCTAAGGGAGAAAGAGAAATACATTTATAAGTAACTTTTTTTGAGTTAAACAATGAGACAGTTTTACTTTAAATGAAGCTACTGGAAAAATAATTCAAATACCCTTAATAGGGAAAACAAATATTGGCTCTTAAAGACTTCTTATTCTAGCCCTAGATGAATTATGGTAAATAAAAATTGCATTTTTACTAACAATGAAGTTTTAATTATGTAGAGTCGATAATCACAATAGTTATTTGAAACAGGATAATAGTAATTTAAAAAGAAAATCTACAGTCAATAATAATACTCCACAGATAAATAACTGAGAACTGTAAAAGTTCAGACTCAATTTGTTTTCTGGCCAATCTAAAGGCAACAATTAGGATTTGGTGCTTTAGTATTCAGGTCAAAAAACCCTGGTCTAGGCATCTCAGGATTTCATTGACCTGCTCTGGCTACACAGCTTGCTGCAGCCTAGAAGATAATTTTCTTCCTTGGGGTTGCTGTACACTCAAGGGAGACAAACAAAAAAATCAATGCATTATTGAGACTTAAAGCAGCAAATAAATGTAGATTATAAAAGCAAAAAACAAAAACACCTTCCCTCTAGCTCTTTTAACTTATCCAGTCTGTTCCTTCATTCTGTAAAACTGAAATAACTACCAACACTGACAGACTGCCATGATATTAAACAGATTACACAAAAACTCATCTAGAAGTACTGAGACAGTATCAAGCTCTAGCACATAACAGATGATCACAAACATTCATTTCTCCCATGTTCATGTTCCTTTATGTTCTTGATATTAATTGAAAAGCAAACAAGCTGAGTATGTTCTAAGAAGACACATTCCTAAAGTAGGTGTCTATTTTTTGGTTTTGCTTAAGCCACTAAAAGAAAAGTTTCTACCAGTGTTCTAAAAAAGTGTTTCTGTTACCACAAAGACGCTACTTCTAGTTAGTGTGTGTACCAATGCAGTGTGACTTTCTCGGCATTTGTGTCCAAACAGGCAGATGAAATGAAGCTCCTCAGCTGAGGAACCTCAGCCAAGGTAGCCTAGCTATCACAGAGACATAGCCAGGCATGGACAGAAATAGAGCCAAGGGACCCAGGGACAGACACAGAAAAACACATGGAAAAGGAGACAGAGAGAGACTCAGGTGGGAGTGGGGTAGAGCAGAAGCAGGAAGAGAGAGAAAGCTAGAGACCAAGATTAGGGGAGTGAACATGGATGTGAGCCGACAGTGAGCAAGACAGAGAGTGAGTGGGCCAGTGAGAAAGAAGGAAGCGAGCAAAGGAGCAGGCGGGCATGAGGACATGAGCGTGTGTGCATGGGAGGGAGGAGGTATGTCTAGATGCTGGAGAGGAGAAGCCTATAAATAGAGGAGGAGAGGCTTCCTATCCAAGAAAAACAGCAGGGTTAGTAGTGAGAAGCTGAAAGAGGCTAAATAGCACCAGGAAGTTGCATTAAGCTGGTTAAAATTTAATCAAAACCTATCTGCTTCTCATTATTTTAAAACCTACCTGAATTATCTCTGATTGTTCAGCCAGGGCCTTCCTTTGTGCCTCCAGAGAAGATACCTGTTGCTGATAAATCAAGCGTTGTTTCTCCCAGTCCAGAGATTTCTGACGAAATTCCTGAGGAGGCAATTAAGGTACTTAACTTCTAAGTGCTTCTGCTCACAGTCACATCTTCCCAGACCCACTTCTACGTTAACTTTTCCCCTTGTCCCTGTGTCTGCTTGCACCTTTCTCCACAGCAGGGGCCCCATTACTCACTTAGCTGACCGAACTGCAGGGTAATACTGATTCCTCACACACTGTGCCTCTGGATATCTGTCTTTCTAAATTTAACACCCTAATGGTGAAGGGTATGAAACACAGATGCTGAATACTGGATTTTCGTAGATTTGCTGCCACCTAAGGGTTGTTATAATTTTCTAGTGATTTTTCAGAAAACTGATGCTAAGTTAACTAAAATTTCAAAGTATGATTACAGATATCCCTCACTATCCAAATTCTTGACATCCAGACCCAGGAATTGAACAAATTAAATTTTCAGTTAAGTCCCTTGGTAGCCGAAACCTTACTTCTCAGTATCTAAAACTCAGGAACAAAGTAGATTCAGGCAACACAGTATCCTTTGATATCCAAATTGTTATTATCTCACAGAAGAACTACAAAGGCTTGAATGACAGGGAAAATCTGTATTAAATTTTAACAGATATTTGTAACCAAAAGCCAAACAGTTAAAAATTAATGATGAATCAACAGTAATTTCAAATTGTATGATCAAGAAAATAAGCCCAATATTTATGAAAATGGGGCAAATTAAAGGGAAAGGAAATTCCATCTTTCTATCACTGTCTTCTAGACCCTCAAGTCCAGAAGGCTCGCGCTCCTTAGGATAATTATTGCTAACCAGATTTCTAATATTCACTCGTTCATTCTTTCAATCATTCTACTATGTATGCCAGGTACTGCTTTAGGTGTTGGGGATACAAGATTTAATAAAACAAACAAAAATCCTAGTTCCACTCAGTTGGAGGGCAATAGATAACAGTCATTCACAGTCATTGTATATACCACAATAGATGGTAATATGTGTTTTGGAGAAAACAGAGTATGGAGTGCTCAAAGTAGGGGTTGCAATTTTTTTTTTTTTTGGAGACAAAGACTCACTCTGTCACCCATGATGGAGTGCAGTAGTGTCATCATAACTCACTGCAACCTCGAACATCTGAGTCCAAGCAAATCTTCCTGCCTCAGCCTCCTAAGGAGCTGGGACTACAGGTATATACCACCACACTCAGCTGATTTTGGGGTTGCAATTTTTAAAAGGGATGGCCAGACTGAGTAAATAACGTTTAAGTAAACATCTAGGAAGATGGGGATGAAGTTATACTATTCGGGACAGAGGGAACAGCCTTGAAGTAGGAGCATCCTGGTGTGTTTAAGGGTGAGCAAGGAGACCAGTGTGGCTTTAATGGAGCAAGTGAAAGGAAAGTAGGAAGCAACAAGGTCGGAGAGTTAACTGGGGGTGAGACCATGTATGTCATTAGGACAACTTTGGCTTTTAAGAGAAGCTACTAGAAGGTTTCTGTACAGGAGGTGACATGATTTGACTTAAATTACAACAGAATCATTCTGGCTATTGTATTGAGAAAAGAGAAGTCAAAGATGACTCCAGTGCTTTTAGGCTTGAGCAAACTGAGGGATGGCGTTGCCATCAACTGAAACAGGGATTGGTGTAAGATTAGGAAGACAAAGTCAGGACCTTTATTTTGGACATGTTAAGTTTGACAGTTTTAGACAGTAGAGCAGAGAGGTGAAACAGGCAGTTGATAGTTACTCAGTATCAAAGAGGAGAGGTCACAGTTAAATACATAAATTTGGTAACTGTCAATGTATACACAGTGTTAAAGCTATGAAATTGAATTAGAGATTGAATTACTCCCCTGGTGAGTGAGCATAGACAGAGAAAAAAAGTCCCATGCCACAACCCTAGGATATTCATTCCAATGTTAAAAGTTTAGGGAGCAAAAGAGATTGAGAAAGAGTGGCCAATAATATAGGAGAAAAACAAGGGAAATGTGGTTTTTCTCCAGCCAGTCAAGAAATTGTTTTAGGGAGGGAGAGACCAGCTGAGTACAATCATGATGCAGATAGGATGTGGAAGATGAGGCCCAGCCTACAGGCTTTTGGAATGTGGAGGTCATTGGTAACCTCCATGTAAATAGTTTCTGTAGTGTGAGGGGACAAAGCCTCATTGAGTAGGTGCAAGAAAAATGGGACAAAAGGAATCAGAGACAAGTATAGATGCCTGAAGTGATTTAGTTATAAAATGAAGGAGAAAAGAGGAGCAGAGGAGGAAGAGAGAGGTCAAGAGAGGATATTTGATAGAAGAGAAATTTAGATGCTGGTGAAAAATATCCAGTAGGGTGGAAAAAACTGAGGATGCAGAAAAGAGAAGAATTGCTGGAGGGTAGGTAAGGGGGAGGGCATGGATAATTCCTCCAGGAGAGAAGGCAGGGTAATGGGCACAGATACAGATAGGTGGGTAGACACAGGGTTGGATGTCTGTGAACAGAAAGGAAGATATCACCCAAGGGTGAGGATGTGAAAAAACTGTTGAAAGTTTGAGGAGAAAAAAGTAAGTATGAATCAGTTGCTATGGAAAGTAGGAGACTGAGAGGAAATGCAGTATGATTCCAGGCAGCAAGAGGACCCATCTGAAGTTAGTGACCAGTAACTTAAGATGAGGCCAGTGAGTGTAGTTATGTTTTTCTTCAGCCATCAAGCCACACATGGCCGGTAAAGAGAGGGCAGTAAGAGGGACACTCAACCCCACAGTTGTGGTTTTGCCAAGCAAATATGATGAAGCAAGAGAGGAACCCAGGAGATGAAGGGCAAAGTAAGGAATGTAACCACAGAATTTATGGTGGATAAGGACTGATAAGTGAGGACACGAGGTAGATATGGAACCGTGAAAAGGTGGCAGAATTCAATCACTTTAAGGGATAGATAATAATTATTGAGAGTCAAAAGACTAGAAAGGTAAGCTGAAAAGATAGGGATATAGTCAGAGTTATAGACTTAAAAATGAGATTCTAGAGGGGATGTAAATACTGCTAATGACACGAGCTAAGGAATGGCAATGGAATTAAGTGGATGAAATAGGGAAGAGATCAAAATAGCTATGGAGGAAAGAACATCATAAAACTCAAAGGCCAGAGTATTGTAGGCATTATCCCCATGGACACTGAAATCCTCAAAGTTAAGAATAATGGAGAGAATGACAATGAGCTGGGAGCTGGAATCAATGAGCTGGGGAGGTAACCCAGGGATCAGAAGATAACTACTTTGGTTGCATGGACACTGGTTGGTGGTATAGGCTGATGGGGTTTTTGAGGCAGAAAGAAAATGGTCAGGAAGTAGCAATCAGAAGCAAGAAAGATATGGGGGATGGGGGAAGGTATCACTGTGAAGGGCTAGAGAGGATGCAGTATCTGTGTAGTCCTCTGATTTTGTGTTCTTCAAATGTATAAAAATATTCAGATGTAAAAGAATTAAACACACAAATTATAATTTTAATTAGTAATGATACAGTGGCATTTGTGGGTGACAGGTTTCCAAGCATAGAAAACTTGTAAGTAATCACACAGAGACGTTGAACAATGTTTCTCAAATTAGAATCAACTAGGGGAGCTGGATAAAATGCAGATCCCTAGGTCCCATGCCATACTACTGGCTCAGAATTTCTGAGAGCCTAAAAGCACCCTGGGGCTTCTTTTGTACACTGAGAACTACCAGCAAAGATAGGGAGGGCGGTAACAGCCTTGCGCTGCTCCTTCATCTACTCTTGGCAAAATTAGCTCACCACCTCCCCTTAAGTCCTCAATATATACAACAATCATGAAGTTACTCAGTCTTAATCAAAATATGGTCAGCAAAGAGGGAGGTGAATAGCTTACTATATCTAAATGGGAACTGAGGATAAACAATCTGATATGTGGAATACTCTGTACAAAAAGTGCTATGTATATTCAACATTTACTAAGCCCCTACTCTCTTAGGTGCTTGAGGTACAACGACAAGTAAGACCATGACAAGGACACCACCCATGATAGACTGCCAATAACTGCCAGTCAATGTTTCACAATAAGGGAGATACTGGCATTTTGGGTACAACAATCCTTCCTGTGTGGATTAGTCCCAGGCATGTTTAATATCCCTGGTTCCTGTTCCCTAAATGCCAATTTCAAACTCAGTCATTTTGACAACCAAAAAAATGCCTCCACACATTTGTAAATGCCTTCTAAAGGTGGTACTGCCCTGTTGAGAATTATTGATAGATAGTAACCCTGTTAACCACAGGGAACCACATGATGATAGGATGTACAGTAGATAGCCCTCCCACCTTTGAAATAGCTCAGTGACAGTCCTAGAGAGGGTAGAAAATTGGTTTCAGGAAATAACACCATTAGAAACAGCATTTTCCTACATGAAAGCTGACAATCACTATGACCAAATTATTACTAGAAACATACCTCTATTTTTCCAGTTAACCTCTCAATTTCAGATCGATCTTCCCTCGGATTTTTGGTGTTTCCTCTGAATTCTCTTATTTGCTTTTTCTGCAGCTTTTCATAGCTTCTCTTCAGTTTGCCTAACTATAGAGACAGTTACTTCTATACTTAAAATTTAAGAATTTGTAAACAGTAGTGGTGGGGCAAATTGGTATTATGAAAGCAAAAGCAGTGCTGACCAGTACTATTGAAAATAGACTGAGAACATGTTAGATTTCCAAACTAAAATACAAAACAAAACATTATATATGTAAAATAAACACTAGCAAAGAAATATATTCAAAGAAAAAATAAAAGGAAAAATAATTTTTAAACAAAGCTTCAATTTTTATTACAATAGCCTTGTACTTAAAGACCCCACCACCTACCCACCCACACACAATAAAAGCGGCAAATAAAAACTCTCTTTCTTTCCTCTAGGCCTGCAGTTCTCAAGCTATGCTCCTGTAAGGTACTGATATTCAGTAAGCAGGAGAAGAGTACTTTGGAATCAAAACAAATTAAAAGTTTTTTCCAAATCTAAAGAATAAAATTAAGTTAATGGATAGAAGTTTCTTACTTTTCTTATTTATCCCAAAATGCTTCTTAAATCTTGGGATTCTCAATTATTTAAAATCTAGTAACTGATAAAAATTAAAATATTAAATATATTTTTGATATTTCACAGTATTATACAAAAGCAGCTCTACTTCTTTCAGGTATTCAACCAAGAAACATATTTTAGAATCTCCATTCTAGGTAGTATCAGACATATAATTAGGCAAGACTTCTTGCCTGGGTTAAAGAACAGAGAAATAGATTTCCACTCCTGTAGCTCCCATGAATATGTGCTTCCCACTTTACAAAGTAGAAACTGGTTCTCATTAACAAAATTCTCAAATATAAAAGAGAGAGAACTATACAACATGTAACAGAACTAAAATCTCACTTCTTCATGTAGTTTCTTTAACTCCTGCTTATATTCCATGGCCATCTCTTCCTTGATTTTTTCATGTTCTTCTATCTGTTGATGCAACAATCCAACCTAAAAGCAGATAGGTGGTAGTATCTTTCATTATTAGCATTGAAACAATATCCCTGAAACATAAAAATAGGAAATAACCTCTGTACTTATTTGTAAATTCAAGTTCTCAAATGCATATATATGGTAACACACCCCTTTCTCAGGAAGTCAAATATCTAGTTATTTAATAATCCATAACACTGTCAAAAAACAGAGAACAAACAACTAGTTTTAGAATTTCTAGGTTTAAATGAAAACTCTCCCTATGTCTGACTTATCCTACCCAACCTTTTTCATTAAAAAAAAAACTCATGAAAAAATTAACAAAGTTTTAAGGACCTTGGAAACCAAGAATATTTTATGAAAAAATCTGAGACTTCAAGAATAATTTCTCCAAATCAAAGTGCAGAATAGTAACATCAAACAGAAAGACAATAGGAAGTTTGTAACTGCTTTACCATTTACCCAACTACAGAAAAACCAGTTCCACTAACCAGAGTAAGGAAATTATCCTAGCCCATTTTTCAATGATTTGATACAAGGCACAGCTATTTCATGCTAAGCCCTCACCTCCATAAGTATCCCGCAGTATTTCTGTTGATCTACTGATAAGTGGGGAGGTGGGGGAGAACAAGGAACAAGAGGTAATAATCTCAATCACAAAATAGAATAGTAGCTTTTTTTTTAAGTACTAGAAATAAACAAAAGAATAAGCAGTTAATGCATTCCAATAAAAAATTCTAGTGGGATTTTTCATTTTTTTGGTTAACTTGACACAAGTCATTCTAAAGTTCAAACTAGAAGAATGGCTAAATATAGCCAATAAAATGGAAGAGAAAAAACTCTACTTTTAAAAAAAGATCTAAGTGAATGTTTACTAAATTTCAAAATGGGAGGACACTTCTGAGCTTAAAACTAATGAAAAAGTCATTTAAAAATGATGAATTTAACTCTGTAAAAATGTAAAACTTCTATATTTAAAAAAAATCCAATTAACAAAATTAAAAGGTAAACAAACTGAGAAAAATATTTACCAAAAAAACAAAAGGCTTTTAACTTTTAGTATACAAAAAACTCTTACAAATCAAATTTTAAAAAATTATCAAGCCCTCAAGAGAAAAATAACCCAAGAACCAGATCAATTCCCACAAAAACATAAATGCCTAATAAATATATGAAAAAATTTAGTAATCAGAGGGAAATTTAAAATCCAATGGCATTTTACATCTATCAAATTGGCAAAGATCTCATTAAAAAAAGACTTATCTGGGTAAGTTATTTGGAATCAGGGACCCACAGAATGTTTAGAGAAATGCAAAGCACAATAACCTTTCCAGAATGCAATGTGGAGTCTATATTAAAACCCTTAAAAATATTCTTAACCTTGACCTAGTAAACTCTACTTTTAGGGATCCGTGTAAAGAAAATAAGTGTAGATGTTAAAAATTTGTGAACAGAGAAGTTCTTTTGTAAAAACTGAAAAAAATGGAAAAAATGTAAATGTTTAAAACTAAAGGAACTGTGGGGTGAATATAATGAATGAATAAATGAAAACATGTTAACATTAATACGTATCAAAATAGTTAACATGCAAAATGTTTGCCTTTTAAAAAACAGAAGAATATAAAAACTACATTAAAATCCCAATTTTGTGAAGGATTTTTACATAAGCAAGCATACATAGCTTAAAGGAAATGTATCAAATGTTAATACAGATTAACCCTGATTCATGGTGTTATGGATTATCCTACTTCTTTTCTTCCCACTTTTTTGTCTTTTCTAAGTTTTCCCCAATGGCTACGGCTTTGTGGAAGAAAAAACAGTCTTAGAAAAGAAAACAGTAAGATTGATACTAAGCCCACCTACTTGATAAAGACCTTGAGGATTTATCTGTTTGTTTAACACAAGTCTTAATTATTCATATTTCCCAGCCCACAACCTGCCAGAAGATATAAAATTAGAAAGTAAAGTAGGTAGAATAGAAGTACAATGATCAGTAGGAATGAGCAATAGCTTTTAGCAAAGATAGAAGAAAAAAGGGAGAAGCAGATTACCCTAAAAGTAGACCTGTGTCTACACTGCTATAACCCATGAAGACAAAGCACGTCAGTATGTAGTAACCATTACTCGTAACAAAGATACCGAGAGAAAAGATCCATTATATTTACTATCCACAAATACCACATACACACACGCCCCTCCCTGAACATTATTAATATTGCAAGGGAAAAATGAGAGCTTCAAGTTCCAGTTAATTGTACTACTGATTCTTATGTATCAGTAAATGGAAGTGAGAATATTAACTGTTAATGATGATAACAGGACCAAGATGTTCACAGATCTTCTAGTACTTCCCACTACAGGAGTTCTAGGATAAAACTAACAAAAGAAAGTGAAAAAAGTATGCACGTTAACAGAATACATTAATATAAAAAGAAACTAGTAAGTATAAAACACAAACGTACTTTGTGTAAATGTAAAACGATAAAGAACTTTTAGCGTATAACGTTGAAAGCAAGCATGCTAAAATCATGTGACACTCAGAGTTTACCATTACCACTAATCATTTCCAAACTTTTCCAGGCCCAGAGGAAAACAATCCAGAATACCCATGGAAAAAAATACACAAAATGCATGTTTTCAACTATTCAAGTAAGAATTGTCACTTTATTTTTTAATAAACTTAAATTGAAAGAAAATACACAGAAAAGTGTAGCTCAGTAATTTATCAAAAAGACAATCTGCCTATCAATCATTATCACCATCACTCCAGTAGATCTGCCTCCTTCTATCCCACTAGTCACTACCCCTCCCCACCTCTCCACAGGTAACCCCTAGTCTGGCTTCTAATATCATCAATTAGTTTTGCTTTGCCTGTTTTTATACTTCATATAAATGGAATCATACAGTATCTACTCTTGGACTGGTATCTTTCACTCAACATTATGTTTGCAAGATTCACCTATACTGTTGCCTGTAGCAAAAGCTCATTTATTTTCAATGCTGTACTGTATTTCATTGCATAAAAACATAACTTTTCAAAATCCTTTCTTTTCTGATGGATATTTGAGCTATATTCAGTTTCTGGATATTAAGAATTGTGCCGTTATGAACAGACATACTGTATACATATGTATTAGGAGTAGAAATGCCAGATCACAGTTTAACTTTAGTAGATAATTGGCAAACCATTTTCCAAAGACATTACACCAATTTACATTGCCACCAATAATATAAGGATTCCAGCTGTTTTATATCCTTACAATAACAGTATTAATAGTCTTTTAACTTTTAGCCATGCTGGGATGTATCTAGAGGTATGCTGTGTTTATAATTTGCATTTTTCTAATAACCAGTGAAACCGAGTACCTTTTCACATGCTTCTTGGCCATTTTGATATCTTCTTTTGTGAAATACTTATTTAAGTATATTGCCCATTTTTCTACTCAGTTAAATTCTTATTATTGGTTCCTTATCTGTCCTTTGTTGGTTATGTTATGAATACATAACAAGCTCATGACTTTAATATTATCATTAACCTTTTCTTTTATTATTATTATTAAAGAAATCCTTCCCTACTCCAAGGTCACTAAGATATTTTACTATGTCACCTTCTAAAGATTTTCAAGCACTTCACATTTAAATTTATAATCCATCTAGAATTAAATTTGATGTATACTATGAAACTAGAAGTCAAAATCTTTCCTTTTTTCCTAATATTGTTATTCAGTTGCTCCAGTGCCATGTATTGAAAAGACTCCTCACCAACCTTCAGTGCTATCTTGTTATTAATCAAATGTTCACATATGTGGAATTTCTGTTATGGCATTCTTTATTCTTTTCCATTGGTCTGTTTTTCTATCCTTGCAATAATACCACGTTGTCTTAATATAGTTTTAAATAAATCTTGTTGTCTAGTAGTACTCTAAGTCTCCAACTTAATTACTCTTCAAGATTGTCTTGGCTACTTCCATATACTTAATATACTAGAGTTTTGATTAAAATGACACTGAATCAAAAAATAAAAATAAAAAAAAAATAAAATGACACTGAATCAATAGATCAATTTTGGAGAAACTAATACATTTAAAATATTGAGTCTATCCATGAACACAGTCTATCCTTCCATTTACTGCAGTATTAATTTCTCTCCATAATTTAGAGTTTTCTGTATGAAGGTTTTGTACCTCTTTCATTGGATTTACTGTATTTTGTACTTTTTTTTTGATATTCTTATCAATGATGTCTTTTTTTAACTTCATTTTTAATTGTTTTTTGCCGGTATAGAGAATACAAAAATTTTTGTATGTTAATCATGAATTCAGCAATCCTGCTACATTCATTTATTAATTGTAACAGTTCATAGATTCTTTGGATTTTCTACATACACAAAAAAATCATGTGCTAATTACTACCATGGTATTTCTTCCTTTCTAATTCTTTTATCTTTTATTTATTTTTCTAGCTTTAGTGTTCAGGCTAAACCTCTACTATAATGATGAAAAAAAGCGTTGATACTGGGCATCCTTATCTCATTCACAATCTCTGAAGGAAAGCTTTTAATATTTCACATTAATTGTTACTTGCTATATGTTTCTTGTATATCCTTTTATCAGATTAAGGAAGTTCCCTTATATTTCTAGTTTGCTAAGAGATTTTAAAATTTTTATCATGAATGGATAATTGAGTTTTAGTAAATCCCTTTCCTGAATTGTTTGAGATGATTATGAGTTACTTCTCCGATAATGTGGCAAGTTATATTGATTTACAAATGTTAAAACAGCTTTGAATGCCTAGAATAACTCCAAATTCCTTAGTCATTTCATTAGGTCAACCTGCTCTATAGGAAGTTAGACAATAACAGCAGCAGAAATGTCCTTTAAAACCAATCCAATGCCAATATTGTAATCAGAAAACACGTAAAGCATTAACTTCCAAAATAAGTTGCTTATAGTAATGCTCCTCCAAAGTATAATCTGCAGGCAGGCTGGAGCTGATCACAAACAGCAACCCAGCAGGAGATAAGGAGCCTGAGGTAGAATGTAAATCAACTATGTCACGAAACACACTATTTAGTGCAACTGACATGCTTACACAGCAAAACTTTCTCGTAAAAGATGTAATGCACTAATTTACATTCTAGTGCAAGCTTTTTACCTCATTGTGGACCTGTCATTTGAGTAGCAGTGTTTGTACCATAGGACTAACTGCATCAAGGCTTGTAACTTTCAAACAAATAAAAATGACAAAAGCCTAAAGGCCTACTTTACATTTGTTATATCATGTACTGCTCAAATCAGATTATGAGCATGTTATAACCCACACTTGAAAAAAGTTTTAATGCAACGCAATTTCGCAAACTCTAAGGAATAAATTCCCATTACTAGTGTTTGGCAAATGTACATCACTTCTACAAACTTAAGCAACTTTCAGCAGCCCCATTGATGAAACAACAAATTGACCAGACAGCTGCAATTCTACATTTCTTGTATGTTCCCAGCTGCTTCATACTTGTAACATTCAGATCCTTACCATGGTACCTATCCATTCGATCCCTTAATTTCTTTTTAAGGCATTAAGTAATGGCAATAATGCCCTTGACATAAAAATTAAGCCACAGCAATAAGTACAAACTTAGCATCACAGTGACTATTCTCAAAATCACAAACAAAGAAATTTCTTTAATGGGTTTTTAACAAAATAAACAACCTAGATATCTATATATGTGGTGATTTTCTTCACTGGAAAACCACTTTCACTTCAACTTACTAAACAGAACTACTTTTGTTTTGCCTTAGGAGAAACAAAGAAGTGCTAGCTAAAGCAGCTTACCAGAAAAGGAACATTGACCCCACCTAAATTAAGACTTTAAAAATATCAAACATGATCATTCAGCGTACTTTTTCATCACTTTCTATATCTTTGCATGAGGTGTAATTTTAAAATATATTCCCAAAGGTCTACCCAAATTTTAAAATAAATTGCATTTTAGCAAATGGCATTAATAGAAAATTTGGATATAGCTAATATTAGCATGTACTACTTTGACCCAAAGTGTGAATGGCCAACCACTGAGAGATTTTCTTGATAAGCATAAAAAATATTTTTTTATCAAGCCTAACCCTTTCTTTGTAACATAAAACATTTCTGAACTACACTTAATAAGTTTTCTCAACCAAATCACAACCTCAGTGTGCACCATTCATAAAAGTATACTTGAATAAGCTGATTGACAGCCTTCAGGAGTGGTGATACTACTGGTAGGAAAGGGCTTTGGAGGGCTTGGGACCATTGTTTCCCCACTACTCTTCCAAGCCTTCTGAGATTGACATTCATACCAAAAATTTAGACACAACTCTTGCACTTAGAAATGCTTTCTGATTCCCTTCCTATATTTGGCGTACTTCTTCCTACTGTACCAGCTAAATGAGAAAGCACACAGCAAATATTATTAAACTTTTCTTCCAAATCACCAATAGTAATGGGTGTTAGATTATAAGTAGTTTTTATTTTCCTTTTTTCTTTCTTTCCCCCTAACTTTCAACAAGGGTAATATGATTTTTTAAAAGGGTGCTCTTCATTTTGTTTCAAATCAAACTAAAAGATGCAAATCATTGAATTTGGAACTCAACTTTGTTTTTTACACTAGCCACACGGTGAAGCCAAAAACAACTTCCAATAAAACTCAGTAAATGTTAATGTGGACATGAAATATAATGAAGGTTATACAAACGTTGTGTGGTACCCTTTTACATTTTCTTAAAGAAGTTATGCACCAATAAAGAAACTAATTAGCATATAAATGCTTTCTTCAATAAACATTTAAGAAATATAAATGATCAAGATATCAAAAAGAAGAATGAATCAACTGCTTTACCTCTTTGTGTTTCATATCCAACTGATTCCTAAGACTCTTAAGTTCCTGGTCCCGGATGTCCAAGCAAGTCTCTAGAGCATGTGTCTGCCCTTCCCATTCAGATTTTTTATGAGCCACCATTATGTCAATCTGTTTCATGAGCTCCTGTAGTTCTGCTTCACAGGATGTCAAAAATCCCCTAAAAATAAGAACAGATCATTAAAAACACAGAACATATATCTAAGTGGCTTTTCATCTTTCTCATGGAAAAACATAGCAGATGTATACCTCCCTGAAGTAGAACAATGTCAACTAATAACTTACCACAAACAAAGAACAGGATTTCTGAGCTTTTTCTTTTAATGCTCATACTAAGATGACTGCTTATTCCACAGAATATCTTGTCTTCCTCTAATGGCCAACCCAAAGTCCAAGTCCTTTGGTTAAGCATGAGACTGATGTTTTCAGTTTGGCTTGTGGAGTAAGACTTCCACAACTAACTAGCACCTTCTATAATATTTTAGGGAAGCCTTCAGAAAGAATTCAGACAAGCTTATATGTCCCATGCTCATCTAAGCCAAAATAAAAAGCCTTAGAAGAAAGCTGGCTATCATGCAGGAAAATGATAATACAATTTTAAGAGTGGCTTTAAGAAATGCATCCTTGAGCCAGATTTATTTCAACTATTTATTCCCACCTTATTGTCAGAAATGTATTACAATCTACCTTATTATTGTAAATTTACTGATGTCCTTCCAAGTTTCAGGAGTTGCCAGATATTGCAGAGGTCAAAATAGAGGTGGACATACATGTGTTAGATTCAACGAAGTTTCCAGAAATGGCCTCAGAGAGCTATCACTAAGGCTTAAATACTTTTTTAAGAAAGAACTTGTTCTTAGGGTTACAGAATCTTTGTACTTTTGCTTTGTAAGAGTAGAAAAGTCAAGGTGGGATGAAGGCAGGCATCCAACTTCACACTGCTGAGATGAAGCAAACATCCCAAAAAGAGACACTGTCCACAATCATGACATGGATCGGCTTAGCTTTTGCTCAACACTTTTGTTTCTATACTCAAAGCACAATATAGTCAGAGGCATAACTCAGATAAGCTTTTGAAACTTCAGTGAGAAGCTTAAGGTCAAAGAAAACTTACTGGCTGGTGCCTTCTCACATCCAGGCGTCTGATGACAGGCTTGCCCTTCCTGCTGGCACCCATGCACACCATCTAGGGGTCTGCAGAAAGATCGGTCCCACCCACTACTGGCACCCACACACATTGTTCAGGGCCCTAGGGATTGACCCACTCCACCGCTGCCAGCACCCACTTGCACCCACTGGGGACCTGAGGAGAGCCCAACCACCTGCCACTGCCACCACCAGTGGCTATGCACATCATCTGGGGGCCTGGGTATCAATCTGCCCTGCCCACTATCACCAGTGCCTCCACATACCATCCAGGGGCCTGAGGACATACCCACCCTGCCTGCCACTCCATCACTGGTGCCTGAAGACCAGGCTGCCTGGCATCCCCATCCTCATCAAAGCCTTGCCACAACCTGCACTAACAACTTCAGTATAAGCTACTGAGGAACTCGCAGACACCACTGACACTGATTACAGATCAAAAAATCATGCAGAAACTACAATACTGCGCCCACCAAGATCAAAGTCAAAGCAACCTACCCAACTAACACTATAGATACATCTATAGGAAAAAAATCTTTCCTATGAAAGGCAATCCATAAAATTGGAGGAAGCAACTATTATACCAGATGTACAGATATCAATGTAAGGACACAAGAAACATGAAAAAGCAAGCAAACATGACACCTCCAAAGGAACACAATAATTCTCTGGTAACAAGTCCCAAAGAAAGACAAATTTATGAAATATCTGAAAAAAAATTCAAAATAATATTAAAGAAATTCAGTGAGATACAAGAAAACACAGATAAACAATACAAAGAAATCAGGAAAACAATTCATGACCTAAATAAGAAATTCGACAAAGAGACAGATATCATAAAAATAGAACCAAACAGAAATTGTGGAACTGAGAAATTCAATGAGTGAAATAAAAAATACAATCAAGAGCTTCGACGATAGACTAGATCAGGCGTCCTCAAACTACAGCCTGTGGGCCACAAGCGGGTGTTTTTGCCCGTTTGGTTTTTTACTTCAAAATAAGATATGTGCAGTGTGCATAGGAATTTGTTCATGGTTTTTTAAAACTATAGTCCGGCCCTCCAACAGTCTGAGGGATGGTAAACTGGCCCCCTGTTTAAAAAGTTTGAGGACCCCTGGACTAGATCAAGCAGAACAAAGAATTTCTGAACTTGAAGATAAGACTTTTAAAATAACTCAGTCAGACAAAAAATAAAAAGAATAAAGAATAAAATGAATAAAGAAAGCCTACATGGCATATGGGAGACCATAAAGTGACCAAATATTTGAATTCTGGGAATTCCAAAAGGAGAAGAGATGGGCAAAGGCATAGAAAACCTATTTAATGAAATAATAGCTGAAAACTTCCCAAGTCTTACAAGAGATACAGACATCCCCAGATACAAGCGGCTCAAAAATCTCCAAATAGATTCAACCCAAAAAGGTCTTCTCCATGGCACATTATAGTCAAACTGTCAGAAGTCAAAGATAAAGAATTCTTAAAACAGCAAGAAAAAAGCATCAGGTCACATATATGGGAATCCCCAACAGACTAACAGATTTCAAAGCAGAAACTTTACAGGCCAAGAGAGAATGGGATGATATATTCAAAGTGCTAAAAGAAAAAGAAAAAACAACAAAAAACTGCCAACCAAGAATATCACATCCAGCAAAAATGAAGAAGACATAAAGTCTTTCCCAGATAAGCAAAAACTGAAGAAATTCATCACCACTAGACCAGCCCTATGAAAAATGTTTATGGGAGTGATAGCTACTAATCATGAAAACACACAAAGGTATAAAACTCACTGGTAGAGCAGATACACAAATAAGAAAGAGAAAGAATTCAAACATTATCACTACAAAAAACTACCAAATCATAAAAGTAAAAAATAAAAGAGGAAAAAATGAACAAAGGATATAAAAGACAATCAGAAAACAATTAACAAAATGACAGGCATAATTCCTCACCTATCAATAACAACCCTGAATATACATAGTTTTAATTCCTCAATTAAAAGATACAGACTGGCTGAAGGAATTTAAAAAAAAAAAAAATGCCCCAACTACCTGCTGCCTACAAGAAAATCACTTCACCTGTAAAGACACACATAGACTGAAAGTGAAGGGATGGGAAAAAATACTCTATGCAAATAGAAACCAAAAGCATGCAGGAGTAGCTATATTTATATTAGACAAAATAGAGTTAAAGTCAAATACATAAAAAGAAACAAATATAGCACTTATATAATAAAGGTATCAATTCAGCAAGGGAATATTACAACTATACATACATATGCACCCAATACCAGAGAACCAAGATATAAAAAGCAAATATTATTAGAACTAAAAAGAGAGAGACAGACCCCAATACAATAGTAGTTGGGGACTTCAGTACCCCATTTTCAGCATAGGACAGGTCATCTACACAGAAAATCAACAAAGAAACACTGAACTTAATCTATGATATGAACCATATGGACCCAACAGACATTTACAGAATATTTTATCCAATAGCTGCAGAATATACATTTTTGTCTTCGACATACAGAACATTCTTCAAGACAAAACATGTTAGGCCACAAAAGAAGTCTCAACAAATTTTAAAAAGTCATAATCATATCAAATATCTTCTCAGACAATAATAAAATAAAACTAAAAATCAATAAGAAGAGGAACTTTGGAAACTAAAAATACATGAAAATTAAACAACATGCGCCTGAACGACCACTGGATCAATGAAGAAATTAAGAAGAAAATTAAAAAAAAAATTTATTTAAGCAAATGAAAATAGAAACACAACATACCAAAACCTATGGGATACAGCAAAAGCAGTGCTAAGAGGGAAGTTTACAGCAATAAACACCTATATCAAAAAAGCAGAAAGATTTCAAATAAGCAACTTAATGTGTACCTCAAGGAACTAGAAAAACAAGAACAAACCAAACCTAAAATTAGAAGGAAAGAAATAATAATAAACAGAGCAGAAATAAACAAAATAAAGACTAAAAGAACTATAATACAAAGGATCAATGAAATGAAAAGTTAGTTTTTTGAAAAAATAAACAAAATTGATAAACTACTAGCTAGACTAACCAAGAAAAAAGAGAAGATACAAATAATAAATCAAAAACAAAAAGAAAACATTACAACTGATACCACAGAAACACAAAGGGTCATTAGAGACTATTATGAACAACCATATGCTACCAAATTGGAAAACCTAGAGGAAATGGATAAATTCCTGAACACATACAACCTACCAAGATTGAACCAGGAATAAATAGAAAACCTAAACAGATCAATAATGAGAAACAAGACTAAATCAGTAATAAAAGGTCACCCAACAAAGAAAAGTTTGAGACCTGTTGGCTTTACTGCTGAATTCTACCAAACTTACAAAGAAGAACTAATGCCAGTTCTTCTCAAACTATTCCAAAAAACTGAAGAGGAGGGAATTCTAACTCATTTTTCAAGGCCAATTTTACCCTGCTACCAAAACCAGACAAGGACACAACCAAAAAAGAAAACTACAGGCCAATATCCTGATGATCACAGATGCAAAGTCCTCAACAGAATACTAGCAAACTGAATCCAACACCACATCAAAAGTGGTGATCAGCTTGTGACGCGGGCGCCCTGGGCTTTTTGAGCGGGAAAAAGCCGTCCGGAGCTCTAGTCCGGAGGTCTAGTCCGTGCGTCTGTGACCGGCTGTTTTTGTGGAGGTTGCCCCCAGCCTAGCATGGGGCTGCTGGAGCTATGCGAGGAAGTGTTCGGTACCGTCGACCTTTACCGGGTGCTAGGCGAACAGCGCGAGGCGTCCAACAGCGAGGTCCGACGGGGCTACCACAAAGTGTCCTTGCAGGTGCACCCGGACCAGGTGGGCGAGGGCGACAAGGAGGACGCCACCCGCCACTTCCAGATCCTGGGGAAAGTCTATTCCGTTTTAAGTGACAAAGAACAGAGAGCAGTGTACGATGAACATGGAACAGTGGACGAGGACTCTGCTATGCTCAAACAAGATCGGGATTGGGAGGCATATTGGAGATTACTCTTTAAAAAGATATCTCTAGAGGACATTCAAGCCTTCGAAAAGACATACAAAGGTTCTGAAGAAGAGCTGGCTGATATTAAACAGGCATATCTGGATTTCAAGGGTGACATGGATCAGATCATGGAGTCTGTGCTTTGTGTGCAGTACACAGAGGAACCCAGGATAAGGAATATTATTCAGCAAGCTATTGACACCAGAGAGGTCCCATCCTATAATGCCTTTGTCAGAGAATCAAAACAAAAGATGAATGCAAGGAAAAGGAGGGCTCAGGAAGAGGCCAGAGAAGCAGAAATTAGCAGGAAGGAGTTGGGGCTCGATGAAGGAGTAGATAACTTGAGAGCAGTCATTCAGAGCAGACAAAAGGATCGGCAAAAGGAAATGGACAATTTTCTGGCTCAGATGGAAGCAAAGTACTGCAAACCTTCCAAAGGAGGAGGGAAAAAAACGGCTCTCAAGAAAGAAAAGAAATAATAGAATTTTTCTCTTCAAAGGACCTTAGGTGTTACTTGGTGCCATCGTAGGCAAGGTGTGGGCAAAAGTCAACCCAACCCTTGAAGGAGTTGTCTTTCCAGCCTATATTATTCAGATTGACTAAATCAAGAAGAATCTCTCAACCTGATTTTAGTATTTCCTAGAAATCACCTGACATTGTATAAGTCTCTTATGAAGGAATTTGATGGTGACAGTTGGAAGAGCAGTATAATTCATGACAGGACTTGCTTCCTTGGATCTTCTGTACATGGAACTCTGTCTAGAACGGGGGTCTCTCCATACTGTTTTCTGTGATGTGCGTATATATTAGAATTGATACTCTGCCTAGCTAGAACACTTTCAAAACACTGTGCTGAACAGCTGTCTTCCAAATAACTGCCAATTTACATTCGGTCTTAATGATCCTGAATAGATCTTTCTTTTTGTTTTATTCAGTCAGGTTCTGTAC
>VBSM01001681.1:3068281-3113339 GCA_008086735.1 Cheirogaleus medius
CTCCATTTTCGCCCTGCATATATTTTTCATTTATTTATAGCCTATCACATTCCACCAAGGATTCCATATGGATCTAAAGCCGCTTGTGAAGGGTCTCCATGCATAAGTGGATCCCCTGTCCTTGAGCCAGCAGGGGACAGGCTGCAACATAATCACACATTGTGAAGACAGCCACTCTCCGCCGGGACTTCAGTGCATCATCTCAGTTCATCCTCACAACAGTTCTGTGGCCAGGACCTTACTCACCTTACTCACAGGAAAGGAGAATTCAGAGAACCAAGATCACCCAGCCTAAGCCCAGCCTCCTTGCACCATGCCATTGTACCTGCAATCTTTATTCTGGGAAAAATATAAATAATTAGAATAGCCAACAGTTATGAAGAAGAGGAGCAAAGCACTCTCCATCAATCGGTGTGCAAATGCCAACAATCTATGAGGCTGCAAAAGTAGCTATGTGTTTCCCACTTCAAGGACACACACAGCCTTAATTTAAAAATAGGAAAGAATTTATATGATGGAAGGAAGAAATTTTTACAGAGTTATGAGGGAGAAAAATCAAAGGAGCAAAGCCATGGACCCCAGAGTTTTCTTCTCCAAGGTCTTTAGAAATGAAATGTTTAGATACCTGAACAGATCAGGGCCTGGGGCTGAAAGAACCATAAAGACATCCACTACTATAGGGTCCTTGCTTCGCAGATGTGGAAACCGAGGCAGAATTGGGACTGGAACCTGAAGTCCTGGACACTGTACAAGCTGCTTTTCTTGACAGCATGTCACCCAGGAGCCAAGAAACAAGCCCATGGGTCCATGCCTTGGAGTCCGATCGGCAGAGTTAAAATAGGAGGTAGCAACAATTACAGAGCAGAGAATTGTGAAGTCTGGGATCAGAAAAGGGAAAAAATGCATACTGGACTGACAGTCTTCAAAACTGTGATCTCGTTTCACTGTTATAACCATCAATAGTTTAAAAAGAGCCTCTGTTCTAAAAAGAGAGAGAGACTCAATAGTTAAGAAAGCAAAGAAGATAGTTTTAAATCAGCAAAGTTACATAACTTTATAACAGTTTCAAGAAACCATCTTGAAACATCATTAGCAAAAAATGCCCCTAAATAAGCCAACAGGAAATAAGAAGTGCAGGAATTTCTGGAAATGGGAGAGTTTTTTGTTTGTTTTTCAAATGGAAAAAAAGAAGAAGAAGAAGAAGTTTTTAAGGAAAAAGGAAGCCCTGACCCACATAAAGATAGGGTTTCAGTAAAACTAATTTGAGACCAAGAGGGAAAGTGTAGGACTTTCAGCAGAGAAGTGAGTACCCAGGTCCTGAGGGCTTTGTGTGGGCTGCTGAAGACAAAATACAACATCCCCTAAAATGGGCTCAAGCAATGGAGTCAATTTTACAAATGAGATAAAATCTCATTTGCTGAAAAATAACAAATCTGCATGAGATTGTTCACAGCCCTGTTGAAGTATAACTGCAAAGAAATTTAAACATTGTTTCAGCATTTAGCAATCCAGGAATTCTGAAATATTTGATTTTCCCTAAAGCTCTGTTTTGTGACTTTTTATCCTGAAAACCCAGGGGAGGGATGGGGGAGTGTCATTCATTTTCTCAACAGATGTTTTTGAGAATTTATTATATGCCAAGCCCTGAACGAAGTGCTGCTATCATTTCAGATTATTGCCCTTGGGCTTGATACCATACCTGAGTTTTTGATATTAAAATGCTGAGTCTGCTGTGAATCTGTAAGCCTCCCATAAAATGTTGTTCCTTCAAATACTATAAGTACTATGCAAGCGTAAAGAGGCCACAGCCCATTCCTAATGAGAATCTTCTGTCTATGATTCATGGATTAAACCCTTATAAATGCCTTTATGTACATGCCCAAAATATGTGGATCTACAAGAAGTCTGAGAGTATTCATGTAAGTATGTATCCGCTCGTGAGAAAGTGCGTGTGGGAGGGAAGGAAGGAGTAGAAACTGTTTCATTTAAAAAAGCCAGGGGAGCAAGCAAAAACTGTTCATTTGCATCACTAAAGGAGTGAGTGTGTCTGCCAAAGAGGGAAGAAGCCAAAGCATTTCCAAACTGACACTCCTTTAGTCCTTAAAGAGGTTGCTCTTCATTGGAAACCATGGGCTCACGCCGAGAAAAAGGTCCTCACTGCTGTTGGTTTCCACTCCGCCTCGTCCTGCAATATTAGCCTGAGTTGAAAGGGGCCTTAGAAGAGATCATCTCAGCCCAGAGTGCCCAAATGTTTGTCAAGAGGAGTGTTCTCCAGGCAGGGGTGTCCCTTTTGAACAATTCCAGATTGTCCCAGTTGTATGATCAGAAGCCTGAGTATGGACATGATCTAAGTGAAGACTCCCCTGCAAGGCCCCTTCCTGTCCCCTTCCTGTCCCCTTCCAGCTTTCATGAGGAGAACCACCAGAAACATTGGAGTGATTGCTCTAATGTCCTATATTGTGTGAAATCGAAGAGTATATCACTTCTGGTTTTTCTAAAATGCCTATGTGAAGCTAGAGTTTTCAATGATAATTCTAATGAAAACTATGAAGCAGAATCTCTGCTTTGCATTGTGCCATTAACTACAGATGCCCAAGAAAGAACCCTATATCAGGAAAATGTGCACCAGGGAATATTGTATCATTAAGGTGCTTTTGGTTGCAAGTAATATGGAACCTAACTGAAAGGAGCTCAAACAAAAAGGTGATTTATTATTTCATATGATCAACCAAGCTCTAGGGTTGGTTAATTAAGCAGCTAAATGATGTCACCCAGAACCCAGGTTCTTGTTCACCTTTAAGGTTCTCGTGTACACCTCAGCTCTCAGCTTTCTCTCCTCATGGTTGGAGATGGTGGCCACATCTCTGGGCAACACATCTGAGCAGAAAAAGGATTAGCTTTTCCCTCTGGTTCGGGGATGAGCAGATGGCTGAATAAGAGCCAATGAGAGCTTAGTTGGAAGAGTGAAACAGAGGCAAACATCCCACCCTCACCACAGGCACACACACGTGTACATACACACACACCTACATCACACATGCACACCCCAGCTGGAAATAGCCATGCAGGCTGCTGGCAGCCATCTTGTAACCATGTGGTGAGTGTGTATCTAAGAATGACCCAACTGCTCAGAGGAGAGAAGAACCAAGCCAAGAGCCAAGGTGGAACTCAACAGGAATGTCAGCCTGAACCCACAGAGGCCCCCCAACTTTTTAGTTACATAAATTACAATAACTTCCCTCTTTGATGAGGTTTTCTGTCACTTGCAATCCTGAGGATTTACTCATACACCTTACCTGTTAAAATAAAGATTTACCAGCCCTAGACTCCAATTTATTTTTCTTTTTAAAAATAGTACTGGTCAGAACATTCTACAGTATACCTGATCAGTACTCTTTAAAACTATTGAGGTCATGACAAACAAAGACAGACTGAGAAATGGTCACAAAGTGGAGGAGATGAGACGACCTGGTAACTAAATGCACTGTGGTGTCCTGGATTGGATCTTGGAGCAGAAAAAGGATCTTAATGAAAAAACTTGGAAAATCTAAATAAAGCCTGTAGTCTAGTTAATAGTACTGTGCCTATGTTAATTTCTTAGTTCTGACAAATGTACTGTACTCATGTAAGATGTTAACACTGAGGGAATCTGGATAAAGGATAACATTAGGGGAAGCTGCCTATCTTTGTAACTTTTCTTTGAATCTAAAATTATTCCAAAAAAAAAATTTTTTTAAAGACATTACTGGTCACTGATACTCCAAAGTCTAGTAACTTTGGAACCGGTCTAACTTCTTCAATTCAGAGACAAGAATGCTAGTCCCAAAGAGGCTAAGGGATTTGTCTGTGGCACCTGGCAATTGATGTCAGAGCTGAGCCTGGAACTGAGGTCAGATCACCTGGATGCACATCTCACACTGCAGCCCAGGGATCCAGGGGTCTTTCTTGAAGCATTTAGTTCCCATGGAAACAGCTCCCTACATACACACACACAATTCCCTTGCTGCTCACCATATTAGCTCTGGACTATTACATTTCAAAGTCCATTTTTTACATTGATAAATTACACAATTATAACAGTCCAGGAATGAGTTATAACATCATACAAAAGGAATTCACACTAGAAATTTACACTGCCATATGGTCAATGGATTAACATTAACCATAAATAGAAACCATCACAATCCCTGATGCCTGTAATCACAGTCATACAAATTGAGCATTTTTTAAAAGTAATACATGAAAAATGTCCCTGCAGAATAAACCCAGGCCACTATATTTTTTAAGAGAGATTTTTAAAGGGGCTATTTCTCAAATAACTTAAATGGGAGTTAACTTGATATATTCTGGAAAAAACTAAATTAGATGACTCAAAAGTGGTTCTAGGGATGACAGATGCTGATGTCAAAGACTCATTTGTAAAGTTTGAATAAAATGTATTTCATAAAATGTGAAGGAAAAAAATCAAAACAAGCCTCGGCTCTCGAACAGTAATCTTTTCTATCATCATGCATTCCTTCATGTCTGATTCGACTTCAATAATATAGCTTCAGGGTGAGACAATATTCCTTTATTCAAGTAAAAGGGAGATTCCTCTGATCTACCTGCTTTCCCAAACCATACCAGTTCTATCCTACAGGACCCCCTCCTATAATGCTTGTTGCCCATGCCCTGGTTCCCTGCACCTGGCACAAAGTCAGCCACCTGACTATATTTTATAATAATATTATTTGTCTAACAATAAATAAAAGATGACATTTCTATAATGCAGGTTTCTAATAAAGCAGTTCCCTCCTCTTCTTTTCCCCACCCAATAATTATTCCTCCTCTGTCCTGTGAGCATTGGCCCTTGGGCAGGGCCCGGGCATCCTCCCAGAGTGCTGATCACAGAATGTCAGAACCCAGGGGATCCCTGAGAAACACAGACCAAGGTCTGCTAATGAGCACCCTTCCCTGTAATTGCTGGTGACTATTGGAATTATCTGATCGAAGTTATGACAGTATTTCCTCTTCCTTGGCACAGATGATTTAGGAAGCAGATCTTGATAGAGGAAAAAGCCACAGTTTCTGATGTTGGCTACACTATCCCTCATTAGCTAATGGTTATACGACAGCAGATAAAAAATGATCTTGTCAGACAGGAATAATACACCCCAAATTACAAAATGTAATTTAGAAAGAATGTAGGCAGTGCCCTACAGTTAGGTTCCAAAAGTGCCCCACAGAGGCCCAGGAGGCAGCGTGTGACGGCAGCAAGAGCCGAGGTCCGGTCCCAGCCAAGGTCCCAGCCCGGTCCCAGCCAAGCCTCCGACCAGCTGGCCATGCTTACACGAATGACTGGTTCACTGGACTGCGGCTTTCTCATCTGGAAAACGACACACTCCAACAGGATGATCTTTCATGCACTTCTCAAATTTAAAACAATTTGTTGGCAACGATAGGAGGATGACCCAATAAAGTATGGTACATTCTCATGAGAGAATATCATGCAGCTATTACAAGTCCTGTGTTTCCCAAGAATAATTGATAACATGAAAAAGTGCCTATTATATCGTGTTAAATTAAAATTCAAAGTAGAAGGAAAAAATTAAATATAGATTATGGTTCTAGTGTTGCAAAAAGAAATGTATACCTCAGAGGACAAAAGACTAGAAAGAAGCACAAAAAGTATTAGCAGTGTTTACCATGGTGGTTAATTTTTTATTATCCAAAGCACTTAAAATTGTATTTATTACTACAAAGGCAGTACATTTTAGATTAGGAAATTCCAACAATACCCAAGTATAAACAGTAAAGTTTCTTTTCTCTCACTTCCACTGCCACTCCCCAGATGTAATCTCTGTTAACACTGTGATATAAATTGGACTTTAGAGTTTGAAGCTGAATTTGCTAAAAACATCCTTTGTTTCAGGCAGTCTGCACAGAGAAAGTTAGAGGACATAGTTGGTTCTTATTTTCTTCATTGTAACTTAATGACTTTCCCAAATTACCTTTAATAAATATATTATTTTTGTAACAATAAATAAAAGGTGGCATTTCTAGGAAGCAGCTTCCTAATGAAGCAGAATTGAGGGATATAGTGAACCTCCCAAAAGAAGATAGGTAGAGATGGGACCTATGCCTTGGATTCCGCAGTGAGTTAAATGACCAAAGAGGGAAAGGATTGGAGGTCTCTGGGACAAGGGAGGCTGGAGCCTGTCCTGGCCCAGCCTTTACAGGTGGTGGGGTGACTGGCAGAGTGAATGGAAAGAGCTATAACTTGTAAAGTAGGAAACACTGTAGGGGCTGATGAGACCACAGACTATGGAAAGAAAACACAAACTATGAAAAGAAGGCAAAGTGATGTCTTACACTGGAAAAACCAGGGCAAATACGTTCCTTTTAAAAAAAAAAATCTTTAATTTCTTTTTCCAAAGACAAAACAAAAGCCACACTTTTGTTCTGCAACTCTCCTGTGCATTCCTAGTGCCCAGACTTTGGTCCCCAATAATAACGAAAAATCAGGAAGGATGTAGAACATCTTCTAGTTGTTGCCAGAAGGCAGGGATGCTTTCTGGGATGTGTGAAGCAGTGGTTTGCTTGAGGGGCCTCCCGTGGGCCAAGCTGGGACACTCTGAGAATTCAATGGGGAATAATTAATGTGGCTGGTTGAAACAGTTAGGGTATGTGAAAGGTCAGAATACAGCAATGCTCGGGAAAGAGTTTAAATGATACAGAAAGTATAAATGATATAATTGAAATAAAAAAGAATGAATATAATATAATCTCCATTTTAAATAATTTTCATAAATATGGTAGAGAGAGAGAGAGAGGGAATATGAATGTATGCCTATA
Source organism: Cheirogaleus medius (assembly GCA_008086735.1). Lineage (NCBI taxonomy): Eukaryota > Metazoa > Chordata > Mammalia > Primates > Cheirogaleidae > Cheirogaleus > Cheirogaleus medius. The sequence continues at coordinate 3,075,116 of VBSM01001681.1, forward strand.
TCCACATATCCATGCCTATGTATATTTAATATATATACATACACACATGGAGTTATTTTATTTCTTGTTATAAAGTAAGAATATGTTCTTTAAGTATAAATTTTAAAAACACAGAAATTGTGACAAAGTCAAGTAAAGCTGGAAAAAGTGGTGGCTGCACCAAGAACAATACCAGCTGACCAGGACCAGAGGGAGAAGAGATCCCCAAATTGGCCAGCCATGGTGGGTCACCCACACTAACCAGTTACAAAAAAGTCAAGTGTGGGTTCTAAGGTAGCAAAAGAATCAAATGTCCCAAAGATGATGCCAACTGCCCAGACTTGACCTCAAGCTAATCATCATCAAGACTTACCTGTAGGGATCCTAACCAAGTTAAAGTACCTCAGTGGCAGGGCAGAGGGTCAGCTGAGCCAGTGTGCAAAACTTAAAGAGTCCATCATTTCTGGAAAAAGACACCTCCCTTCCTAAAATTAAAATCTACACCAATTCCAGGGGATTAAAAATTAAGCTAAATTATCAAAAGGCTCAGCCTGATCTTCAGGTGATAGGATTTAAGGTACCAGTTCTTGATCCTGTTCAAGAATTTATAGCTCACGTCCCATAATCTTGGACACTCTAAATGGCTGGGTTTTTTTCTTTTGGGGGGAGGTCGAAACCCTAGAAAAAGAACTTAAATGAGGTTTTAAAATAAGAGTAAGAATAAGAACATATATAACAAATCCAGATACTAGCACTTTCATGAATGATTTTAATATAAGTCTAATAATTGGTTTTATAATCACTGGAATATTTGGTGTGTTTTTGTTTTTTAAGATATTTGAAGCATTTAAGAAAAACTGATTTAATGGATTTATAATTTTAGAATATGATAAATGTCTAGAAGATTAAATAATTTTCAATCAATGGGAAAAATAGGAGAATTTAAGTCAAGTTTTAATTTACTATTGTGTGAACATGCTGAGAAATATGGAGCAATTAATGTCAATGGAATGTTAATCATCTGATAAACTTAGACCATTAATGAGCAAATCATTAGAGTACAAGAGTAGTAATTCTTCTTCTTCTCCAAAAGCCCTCAAACATTAAAGACTTGTTTATGCATGCTCTTGGAGCCTAGGCTATACCTTGTTGAGGACCCCACTGGCTGAGCCTATGGCACCAGAATGTGTCGAAGGGGAGGAACAGTAAATCCACCTCCATCCCAATCAGAGAAACCCCTGCCTTGTCCAGAGGCAGCAACCTGAACAGGATGCTCAGTTCCAGCTTGTCACAGGTTTTCATATATGACCACTGGTATGACACCCTTCTGTGGTAAGTGCAGCAGCAGAAGCTACAACAGCAACAGCACAGAAATCTCCATGCACCTCAGAGGCATCAACTCTGTTGCTTGATCTCTGGCTTCTGGAATAGGTCTGAATTCTACTTCCACCCCAAATACCATGCAGTGTTTCCAGCAAAGATGAAGCTCAAGTAAACACAGGTTAACACCTTGGACATTTCTTGGTTTATCCCAGAAGGGTAGACCCCAGGAAGAAGGAAAAGATGACTTGGGATTGAGGATTTGAAGTCTTTAATTGGAAGACTGCATGGAGAGATATGATTTTAATTGTACCCCACGCTGATGAAGTGGGACCTATTGGTTGCTTTTAGATCTGTGGCTCAGTTGGAGTGCTGTTGTTTTGTCCCCAAAGCGTCTATTCACCTTTTTCTCCAGGTAGGTGTACCCCACTTCTCCTCCATGCGCAGTACATCTCTGCTCCTGATGCAGTTGATCCCTTCCCCTGCTCTACTGTGACAATGTGATCAAGACTGGCCAATCAGAGCATCATGTTTAAACTTGAATGTGAGCCTAGCGCTCTGAGGGCCCCCATAGGGGATGGGAGAATGAAACCAACACAAAGGAAGGCTGAGCCAAAGACAAGGAGAAACCAGCCACTGGACCAAGACCATCTGGAGCATTCCCCAGACTTCTCAGTTTTGTGAGCCATTAAGTTCCCTTTTTGGCTTAAACCAATTTGATTTGGATTTCCAGTCATTTCTTATCAAAAGAATCCTAACTGACCAAAGTGTATCTGAGGGCTTCTAAGGATCTGGAAACTTCACAACGGAGAACAGCTGAGGAACTGGTGATGTTATCCTGGAGAAGGGAAGACTCTAAGACCACAAGATAACTCTTTAGAAATATCATGTCAATGAATGTCACTGGAAGATAAACTCAACAGGTAAATGAGTTTTCTAATAACGAAAGTTGTCCAACAAAGGCACCAACTTCTTCAGAAGGAGGTGAATTCCCCAGTAGAAAAAAACAATTCAGTCAAGGATGTACAACCACCTGACAAGGATGTTGGCACTGACATTCCTTCACTGAGAGGGAAGCATGAATCTCAAATGACTCTTTTGGCTCTAACAGTCAACAGAAAACAGGGGAAGAAACAATCACTAGGAAAATGAGCGATGATGTTGCAAAGCTCTGCAAAGCCCTGGCTTGGTCGATGAGAAGCTTTGGTGTTAGTTCTTTGAACCTGATTTGATCTGTAACCCAATGCTGCTTAACAAGAGGGTTAATGTGGAAATCAGAGGCATCACTGGAAAGTAAAGGACTAACCACTTCCTGCTCACGTAAAATGAATTATTGAAATGGAAATTCTGGAATTGACTTGGAATGCTGAGTTTGCAAAGCCACTTCTATTGCCTTGGCCAACATGAAAACGAAATATGTCAGAGACCAGCCAGAAGCTTGGTGGGAATGGAGTCTAGATACACATGCATATATGTGTGATGGCCAAAGTGACCAAAGTCATCTCAGCCTATCACCACTTAGTGATCCCTGTACAAACAGAGACCTAGAGTCAGGTTCCTAGAGACTGAGATGCACATGGAGCTGATGATGTTTTCATTGGTATGTCAGTTTGGTCATTTTCACCACATAATCTGGCCCCTTCTACTTCTCTGACCTCCTCCTCTCCCCCACGTCCATTGCATTTCAGTCACTTGGACCTTCCTCCAATTCCTCAAACACACCTAGCTCATTCCCACCTTAGCACCTTGGCTCTTTCTAAGGCTCTTCCCCTCTACCTGGAAAGCTCTACCTCTAGGTCTTTGTGTAGTTGGCTTCTTGAGGTTGTTCAGGTCTTGGCTCAAATGGCCACCTTCTTGGTGAGTTCTTTCCTAACTACCAATCCTAATGAGCAAACCCCTCCCAGCCTGTGTTTCTACCCAAAGAGAACCCATCCTATCTATCACATTATCTTGTTTTATGGTCTTCCTGGAACTCACCACTATCAGAAATTGTCTTTTGCATTTATTTACTGCTCGCTTATCATTTTGTCTCTCCTCTCCATTAAAGCACGAGCTTTGTGAGAGCAGGCACCAGGTCTGTTTTGTTCACTGCCACATCCTTAGCTCTTATAACAATTCCAGGCACAGGGGACACATGTCATGAATGTCTGTTGAATGAATAAATGATGGAATAATATACTCTGTCCCATCTTGATCTTAGAGAAATTTCCTTCTATATAATGTCTTCCGGAAGACAGAGACAGTGAGCAAGTGAGTGAGACTCAGAGATAGACAGAGAGATGCTTTCCTTGAAAGGACTCATCCCTGGTATGGTAACTTGTCCTGAGGTAATCAAAGGAGGAAGGGATGCAGAACTTTATCCAGAGCCCAGCCCCCTCTGTCAGCACATCTAACATACTCTGTAAGAACAAGCTAACCTTATTTTTTGAAAGAGTCATGGTTTGGCAACAACCAGCCCAGGAGTGGCTTACTGCCCTTTCAGCTCACAGTCTCTGTTTTGGTCCTCAGTGAAGAGTAGACAGAGTCCTTGCTCCTCTTCTCTGTGAAAGCCCAGCAAGTCTTGCATTGACTTAACTCTTAAGTATGGCTATTGTTTTTCTCCTAGTCATTGACAAATGATTACTTGCCAGCTTGCCCAGTTCCTGAGATAATGGATAGGGATGGCTTTTCAAATATGAGTACACATCATCAACAATGGGCTTGGACCACCTTCCAGAGGACTTTGCCCCATGGGGAAGTTCTTTCAGAACCTTGGGAGGAAGAGACCTATAATTATCTAAATGAAAGAAGACAGGGGAGGAGTACTCTGGAATGTCATCTCACAGGCTTTCCTGGAGTTCAGAGTAATCTCAGGCACCCTAAACATGTTGCTCAACACAAATAGAGCTGGCTTCAGCCTCTTGGGGAAGTCTGGGCACAGGAGGTATGGAAACGGGCTTCCCATGGGGAAAAAAGAAAACCGTCTTGAATACAGGAATGCCATCTCTAGGACAGGGACCACAAGGACTATGCCCATGAGAAACGTAGTCATGGGAGACATATTTTTTGGCTAGAATACTAAGCTATTGGGATGGCTTTTATTTCTTGGTTTATTTTCATAGCTGCTGGAAGAATATAAATATGGTCTACCCCATACTCATTCACTCATTTATTTCATCAACCAATATTACTGAGTACCTGTTATGTTTCAGACACTGTTTTTAGTTCTAGAAAATCAACTCTGAACAGGACAGATAGGGCCCTCTTACTCACAGGGCTTATATGCTAAAGGAGAAGATAGACATTGAAGGGTTGTTTGCATGGGTAGTTAGCAACAGGTGTGAATTTAGTGCAGGAAAGTTGGCCAAATGGAAAGAGAGCCTCGCTGCCAGTGCCCTCCCTGTTGCAGTCCACATGTTGCAAGATCTCGCGAAAGTAGCAGGGCCAGGGGGTGAATAGCAATCAAAAGGAGAGGAACATGAACCCTGGATCCCAGGCTCCCTAAACCCTTTACAGGGGCTGGGCCAGGGAAGCACAGCAACCCAGGGGCCCACCCTTTTGCCCTGTTTTACTTCCTGCTCAAAGCATGCTCTTCTGGGCAAGTGGCTCTGGGCATGCCACTGTTGGCCCAATGGACCCTCACACCACCTTTTCTCCCTCTCTGCCAGTAGCTGAAAAGCCACACGTGGCTTTTCTACACAGACTTTCTCACCAGTTGTGTCAATTCAGGTTCTCCAGGACGTGGACACCAGGGTGAGGTTAGAAGGGCAAGAGACATATGGGGGGAGATGACTGTGGAGGATGGAGGGAAAGAAGGAGCAGGAGGCGGCAGGCAGACCCTTTAAACCGGAGGGCAATTCTGACACCGGCAAAAGGAAAGGGGGAAAGACGGAGGAGAGGGTTGGAAGAGCCTCAGAGAGGTACAGCCCCAAGAGGGCTCCACTGCCATGATTGACACCCAGGATAAGGTTCTCCATAAGCACAGCCTGTGGCCTCCAGGGGGGACAGTTGGAGGAGGTGGGGAGATGGGCAGAACAGGGCACAAGCAGGCCCCCTGAGGGGAGGAGACACTGGAATGTCAAGGCTCCAGTGGCACCAGCTACAGTGGCTGAATGGACAGCTGAGGGCAGAAAACACAGGGATGGGGAGGCCAGCGACCTAACTCAGAGGGTGCTGGCCAGGGACAAGGGAGCTGCTGACCACCAGGCAAGGCCACAGCAGACAAGCTAGTGACGGGGCTGCAGGACGGGCTGTCCCACCTGCTCCTCACGTACAGGCAGCCGCCCACAAGCGTGGGGCCTCTTCCTTTGTTCCCTGTCTTCTCCTCACGTGAAATCTAGATGCCCGCCTCTATAAACACCCATCTGCATCCAGTGGTGTCGATCCTCCTGATCCTCGATCAGTTATTAACTGATTTTGAAGAAGAACCTGAAAACTGTATTTGATCAAAAGTCCAGGAGTTAAGCTGAATCTATCTTATACTCATTTTTAAGTTGTATTTCTCAAAATAGATGAGAACTGTCATCTCAGCAGTACATTTAGTCCAATTTGATAGTTCCCTTCATCTCTTTGAAAAGCTTAACCTGAAGTTTATGTGTCACATTAAGAGGTCCTTGGACACAGCAAAGATTTTTGTGTGTCATGCACTGAGGAGTGCACTCAACTAAAATCTCTGTATTTAAGATCCAAAGATAAAATAAAATAAAATAAAACAATGCTGACCCAGCAACAAGACCACCATGCTTTTGAGCACCCTACATATTCCAAACACAAAACCTAAATATCCATTCTCTCAATTAGCACCATTTAGGGCCCAGGAAAACCCAACTGCAGAGTTTTTGCTCTGTGTCCTCCAAACAAAGGCGACTGAATGCTGTGGAGGTGTGGCATGTGGCATTGAAGAGGGTCAATGTGCTCAGTTGGAGCTGGAGGTGCTTAGATGGAGAAAAGACAAATTACCTTTCCCAGTCCTTCCTCTCAGACAGCACGAGTGCCGTGGGCCACACAGCAGGATGTAACAGCACACATTTTCCCTGCCATGCTGAGTGCTCACTTCCAACGTGTGATTCCCGAGGCTCTCAGTAACCAGTGCTGTATTCATAGCGGCTGTATATGGTGGCTAAGGAACACTTTGCAATATTAAAAAATTCCCCTTGCTCTTACATTTGGTCGTAAGCCGAATTTATTATGTTAAAGTATGTGAGCCTCCATTTGCATTCCTGGCGTAGGCCCCACACAAATGTTAGGGACAGGCCTGGACAGTGGCACCCTGGTTACCAAGCAGAAGTCAACAAAGGGATCAATGTAAATTGGGCCACAGTTCATGAAAACATTCCCAGGATGGCTCATTAGCAATGATGATAATCACAGCAGCAGTTCTGTAAACACACCCAAGGACACCGGGCCCTGCACATTTTGCCCTCGTAGTCAGCCTTTGCCCCCTTTTGCGCAGTGCCTCCGTGGGCTGTGGGGCAAGCGCTGTGAGGAGCAGCCTCTGCCCAGGCCTCAGCTGCCCTCAGCTGCAAAGGAAGGGCCACTTCTAATGCTACCCCAGCCCTCGCCCATCCAGTGAAGAGAATCTGGGCTCTCTGATGGTCTGCTCTGAAGATGATTCCAGGGGGTTCCCAGGTGCCATCTCCACGGGCTCTCAAGCAAGGCCTCCGACAGCTTCCAGACAGTCTCCTTGCTCAGTCTCGGCCCCAGCACTGCTGCCGCTTCTGCCCAGTGTCTTTGTGAGGTCATCTCTGCTGCTGGCTGTGGCTGAGCCTCGCCAGAGAACTGCTGTGGGGCCCAGTTTGGGGATCTGCCTCCCTCTTTGGCCCCTTCCTTCATGCACAGAAATTCCTCCCCCACCGCTGCTCCAGCACATCCTCAGAGAGCCCCTAGCTCAGCCCTGTCTGCAGAGTCCCTGTTGCACTGGCTTCTGTCCAGCTCCCAGAAGTCCTTCAAAGACAGGGTCCTCTCCCTACACCCTCCACCTGGCTGTCCACCATCACCCCACCCAATTTCCAGGAATCTCCATGGCACACCCTTAGCCCAGAGAGCAGGTATTTCACATCCCACATCATCAGCAGGAGTGCTGAGTGGTCTCTTTCAAAACAAACATGTTGTCTGCCCTCAACATGACCCTTTCAAAATAGTCTTTTTATTTTCAGCTTTAAAGGAAAGGAAAAGAAAGCAAAGGCCATGCTGAGGTCCAGTTCCACATAATGCTCTATTACACATCCAACAATCCACCTGCCATCCTCTCAGCTACTAAAGCCATCTTCATTTCCAGCCTGTCCTTGAGAATTGGGCACACTCCAGGAGGAGAGGTCAGAGCCAACACCTACCAGGTGTTACACACCTTTGGGGATAAAAGGGTCCTCAAGGTCAACTTCTGGAGCCTTCCCAAAGGGACAGAGGCTGTTGCACATGTCCAAACAGTCAGAGATGGTAGATCAAGGAAACCATATAGTTTGATCCCCTAATTTTACAGGTGGGGAAACAGGTGCATAGAGGAGCAGCAGCTGACCCAAGGTCATTCTGCAAGTCAGCAACAGGGCACAAGCTCTGCCACAGGGTGCTGTCCATCACAGAAATTCTATGGACTCTGTTCCTAGGAGACAAGCCTACACTTTCTCAGTAAATAGGAAGGGATTTCCAGGGCCTTTTCATCACCTTGAAGGAGGATTGTGGCCAGGAAGTGTGGGCAGGGGATCTTGGACAGTCCCCAACTGAGCTGGCTAGCTCCAGACTTGTTTGGGCCTGGAGCAGGGGAAGGAGGTGTGACAGTAGGAGGGAAGGAGCTTTGGGGAACCCCAAGCCCCTGGCCTCTGCAGCTCTCTGCCCCCACCCCATCCCCCTACCTGGATCCACATGCCCCTCCTCCCCACTGCAATACCTCCTGTCTGACCTTCCCCACTGTCTCATCACCTGGGCTTCCTCATGAGTACAGTAAGAGCAGCTCAGAAGAAAGATGCTCAGGAAAAGAAAGGAAGGGGGTGATAAGAAGATAAAATACACAGAGCACCTGATAGACTCCCCAGGGAAGAAGATCCACAGCCCCCATGCTGCCATGGAGCACCTTAGAGCAGTGGTCCTCAACTTTGGTGGAACCAAAGGAGCTTTAAAAGACACACACTGATTAGTCCAGACCCATCCCACAGACTGATTTATTTTTTCAGGACAGCCTGAGCACTTTTCAGGATTTGTAAAAACTCCCTTGATGATTCTAATATGTAGCCAAGGTTAAGATCTACTTTTCAGAAGAAAAGTCCCTCGTCTATCTCATATTGGGTTATCCTCTTCAATAAGACAAAATAATGTTTACATAGAAATATTCAAATCCTTTTCCCATTCGATTCCCAACCCACACACCAGAAATCCCAATTGTTCCAGCCTGAGCTGTCAGATTTTCTGAGATCCCTTTCCTGACATCCTGGGCCTCTGTACCACTATAAAATTGACAGACCTCAGATCCTCCAAAGTCTCACTCAATTCTCAAAGTCCCTTGTTGTGAGGCTCTATGAAAAAAAGTTTAGAGTCACCACTGCTGTGAATGTGATCTTTTTAAAAGCCCATCTTTCTCTTCTAGTTATGGTGGGGAGGAGGGGCATGTGGATTCAGGTAGGGGGATGGGGTGGGAGCAGAGAGCTGCAGAGGCCAGGGGCTTGGAGTTCTGGAGTAACTGGTACCAGACTTGTCCTCCCATTTAAAACAATGAGAAAATTGGACAAAATATATGAAACAGCTATTTCCAAATCTTATATGACAAGCAGTACAGAGCTATGATCAAGAGAGTCAGGAAATAAACAAAATAAACCTTACAAATGCCCTTGCTTTCTGCTAGGAGCCACTTTTCCAGACAGTGGTGCAGAAGAAGGAACACAAGTACAGCTCTACAATCTTGCCAAGTTCAGCAGGCAGGGATCAGAGTTAAGGGAGGCTGAAGCATCTGGAATGTATGGGGCAGAGTCCTGGGAAAGAGAGAACTATGCAGAGAAAGAGCCAGGAATCTGCAGGGGGTCTCCTTGACTCTGTTCTGAAAACTAAGCTGCAAATGCTTAGCGTGAAACTCCACAAGGCTATGTGAAGACATACTAAATGCTGAACAATCCCCAGAGCTTAAACAGGCTGAGATAGTAGCAATCCAGACAGAGAGAAGAAACCTCTGGCACTGAACACTCAGGGCATTCAGTGGAGATCTTAGAAGAGTGACATCTTAGTCATAAAACTAAATGAAATAGAGCTAAAATAAAGGCTACCGTAGACTTGCATTAGCAAAATTTAAAAGCTCACCTTGAAAAACACTGAGCTGATCCTAAGTTCCTTAAGCACATGCCAAAAGAAATTTCAGTACTCTTTAAAAGTAAAACACAAAAGTTGTTCACTCAAAAAGGTAACTGTGACAATGCCCAGCACCCAATAAAAATTACTTGATATACAAAGAAGCAAAAAAATGTGACCCATACCTAAGAAAAAAAATCAGTCAATAGAAACATATCCAGAATGACAGAGACTTTGGAATTAACAAAAAGGATGTTAAAACAGCTATTATAAATGTGCACAGACATTGTAAGAAGAGAAATGGAAAATATAAAAGAGAACACATAAAAATATAATATATGAAATAAAGTCTTTATTGGATGGAATTACTAGTAAATTAAACACTGCAAAAGAAAACCAAGTGAATTTGAAGACATAACGATGGAAATTCTCCAGACTGATACGTGGAAAGAAAAAAAAGGACTGAGAAAAATTAACAATGCCTGTGAACTATGGAAACATATCAAGGGGTTGAACATATGTGTAAAAGGGTAGGGGGCAGAAAATTCTTAAAGAAATAATGTCTGAAAATTTTCCAAATTTGATACAGTTTCTGAAACCACAGATTTTATAAACGTAACTAATCCCAAGAAGAGTACACACAAATAAAACTACATGAAGGCATATTGCTAAAAACCAAGGATAAGGAGAAAATCTTAAAAGCAGACAGAGAAAAAATGACACATGACATATAGAAAACAAAAAGAAAATTGCAACAGATATATCATAAGAAAAAATGCAAACCAGAAGACAATGGACTGGCATCTTTAAAATGCTGAAATAAAAAACAAATCAATCTATAATTCTATAGAAAGTAAATATATCCTCCAAAACCAAAGGTGAAGTAAAGATGCTTTCAGACAGACAAATGCTGAAAGAATTCGTTGTCAACAAACCTATTCTACAAAAAAATATTACTTTTAAAATAAGTAGAAATAGAAATTTTTTATAAATATAAATAGAAGTTTTTCAGGCTGATGAAAAATGATTCTGATGGAAACTTGGGTTTATGCAAAGGAATGAAAAATGTCAAAAATAGTAAATAGCTGTGTAAATATGCAAAATTTTTCTTATTTTAAAATATAATTAAAACATAACTGTTCAAAGAAAAAAAATAATAATATATGTGGAATTTATAACAGAATTAAAATGTATAATAACAGTACAAATGATTGGGGAATTAAAGAATACTGTGGTAAGGGTCTGTATTATACCTGAAGTGATATTATATTATTTAAATGTAGACTGTGATAAATTAAAGATGTACATTGTAAATTCTATTGTAACCACTAAAAATAAAACAAAGATATATGGCTAAAAACCACAAATGGAAATAAAATAAATATCAACTAGATTTTTTTTAAAAACCCAACTATATGCTAACTATAAGAACCTCACTTTGATTATAAAGACACAGGAAAGTTAAAGGTAAAAAGATCTTTCATAGAAAAAGATATATCATGTGAGCACTAATGATAAGAAAGCTAAGATAGCTATATTAATTTTATATGAAGTAGACTTTAGGTCAAAGAATATTACCAAAATATAAAGGGACTTATCATAACAATGAAAGGGTCAATTTGCCAGGAGAACATAACAATCCTAGATGTTTATGTAACTAACAATGAAACTTCAAAATACATGGAACAAAAAATAAAAGAACTAAAAAGAGAAAAATAGGCCGGGCGTGGTGGCTCATGCCTGTAATCCTAGCACTCTGGGAGGCTGAGGCGGGCGGATTGCTCAAGGTCAGGAGTTCGAAACCAGCCTGAGCAAGAGCGAGACCCCGTCTCTACTAAAAATAGAAAGAAATTAATTGGCCAACTAAAAATATATAGAAAAAATTAGCCAGGCATGATGGCGCGTGCCTGTAGTCCCAGCTACTCGGGAGGCTGAGGCAGAAGGATTGTTTGAGCCCAAGAGTTTGAGGTTGCTGTGAGCTAGGCTGACGCCACAGCACTCTAGCCCGGGCAATAAAGTGAGACTCTGTCTCAAAAAAATAAATACATAAATAAATAGAAAAATATTTATCCACAATTATATTCAGATGTTTCAATATTTCTCTCTTATTAATTTATAGAATAAGTAGACAGAAAACTAGCTAGTATATAGAAGAATTGAACAATACTATCAACCAACTTGATCTTTTTAACATTTATAGAACACTCCACCTCAAAGCAGCAGAACACATATTTTTCTCAAGTGCACATGGAACATTCACCAAGATGGACCATATTCTGGGCCACAAGACAAGTCTCAACAACTGTAGAAAGATTGAATTATATGTTCTCTGCCCACTCATAATTAAATTAGAAATCAATAACAAAATCCCCAAATATTTGGAAATTAAAGAACAACTTTCTTAATTACCTATAAGTCAAAGAAAAAAATCATGAAGAAAACATTTTGAAGTAGGTGAAAATGTCAAAATTTGTGCAAGGCAGCTAGAGCTTTACAGAAAAATTAATAGCTTTAAATGTTTATATTAGAAAAGAAGGTCTAAAATCAACTATCTAAGATTCTACCTTAAGAAAAATAAAACCAAAGTAGAAGAAAGGAAACAATAAAGATCAGAGTGGAAAGCAATGAAAATGGACAAAAAAAATAAGAATATTAATTTTTTAAACTCTAGGTTTTTTGAAAAGATCAATAAATTTGATGAACTATTACCTAGATTGATTAAGAAGAAAAGAGAGAAGACAGAACCAACTAATATCAGGAAAGAAAGAGAACACATCCCTACAGATCCTACAGATATTAAAAGGATAAAAGGGAATATTACAAGCAATTTTATGCCTTTAATAAATTTGACAACTTAGATAAAATAGACAGCTTATTTGAAAAATACAATTTACCAAAACCAAGAAAGAAGTTAAAAAATACTTATCAAAGAAATTGAATTTGGTTTTTTTGTTTGTTTGTGTTTGTTTTTGTTTTTGTTTTTTGAGACAGAGTCCTGAGTAGAGTGCCGTGGCATCAGCCTAGCTCAAATGCAGCCACAAACTCCTGGCTCAAGCAATTCTCCTGCCTCAGACTACCAAGTAGCTGGGACTACAGGCACACACCATCACTCCCTGCTAATTTTTCTATTTTTAGTAGAAGCAGGGTCTCGCTCTTGCTCAGGCTGGTCTCTAACTCCTGAGCTCAAGCGATCCTCCCACCTCGTCCTCCCAGAGTGCTAGGATTACAGGTATAAGCCACCGTGCCCGGCCAGGAAATTCAATTGGTAAATAAAGTTCTTCCCATAAAGAAAACTCCAGGCCTACATGACATCACTGATGAATTCTTTAAAACATTTCAGAAAGAAGTAGTACCAATTCTACATAAATCCTTTCATAAAACAGAGGAGGTAACATTTCTCATTTTTTTTAATGAGAACAACATTACCCTCTTACCAAAACCAGGAAAAGATATTATAAGAAAATAAAACTAGAGATCAACATCTTTCATGAATACAGGCACAAAAATATCTAACAAAACATTAGCAGAGTCCATCAATTTCTAAAAGGAATAATATATTATGAACAGAGTTTATCCCAGAAATGCAAAGTTGATTCAACATTTTAAAAACCAGTCAACACAATTCACCATATTAAAAGAATAAAATATAGCAACTACATGATCATCTCAAAGATGAAAAACAAACAAACAAAAAAAGCAAACAAAAACATTTTGACAAAATTCCCCACATCTTTTCATGGTAAAAACTCCCAACAAACTAGGAACAGAGGGGAATTTTCTCAACTGATAAATGGCATCTATGACAAATCTACAGCTAGCTTTATACTGAATGGCAAAAGATGCTTTCTTCCTAAGATCACGGGTGAAGCAAGAATGTCTGCTGTCACTATTTCTATTCAACATTGCACAGGAGGTTCTAGCCCATGAAAGAGGCAAACAAGAGAAATAAAAGGCATACAAATTTGAAAGCAAGAAGTAAAACTGTCTTTCTCCTCAAAAGACATGATTGCATACATAGAAAATCTTAATGAGTCTACAACAATGCTACTAGAAATAATAAGTTCTAAATCACGAAATACTAGATCAATATATAAAAATCGAATGTATTTCTATATACTAGCAATGAACAATGGAAAATAAATTTTATGATACCATTCACAATAAGATCAAAAAAGCATTATATATTTAAGAATAAATTAACAGAAAACTGTGCGATACTTGTGCACTGAAAAGTACAAAACATTAATGAGAAAAATGTGAAAAGATCTAAGTAAATGGAGAGACAGTACATGAATTGGAAGAGTCAATACTTGTAAGAAATCAGTTCTCCCTAAATTGATTTATAAATTTAATACAATCTTGACAAGTTGATTCTTAAATTTATACGAAACTGCAAAGGACCTAGAATAGCTAAAACCATTTTTATAAACAATGAATTTGGGGTACTTGTCCTATCTGATTTCAAAACTTACTATAATTCTATAGTTTTAAAGACAAAGTGGTATTAGCATAAAGATAGATATATAAATCAATGAAACAAAAAGCCGGGTTCAGAAATGGACACACGCATATGTGATCAATTGTTTTTTGACAAAAGTGCAAAGGAGGAAGGGAAGTTTTAAAAAAAAATTCTGGAACAATTGAATATATGTATGTGAAAAAATGAATCTTTACTCATCTCATGTTATACACAAAAATTGACTCAAAATAGATCATAGACCTAAGGATAAAGAATAAACTATAAAATTTCTAAAAGAAAAATTAAGAGCACATTTTTGTAAATTTGGGACAGGCAAAAATTCTTAGTATACCAAAAAGCACATACCATAAAAGATAAAGTTATTAAATTGAACTGTATCAAAGTTAAAAATACTTCTATTTTTGAAAAACACCATTAAGAAAATTACAAGGCAAGCCACAGAATGGAAGCAAATATATCTGATTAATACACACACACAAAAATCTAACATAGGACTCATATCCATAATATTCAAAGAACCCAATAATAAGAAAACAGACAAATATGGGCAAAAGATTTGGACAGATCCCACAAAACAATATATACAAATGGTGAAAAACACAAGACATGATGCTTAACATCTTTAGTCACAGGGAAACACAAAGTAAAACCATAATGAGATGTACAACCTATCTATTAGAATGGCTAAAATTTAAGACTGAAAATACAAAGTGCTGACAAAAATTTGGAGCAACTGGAACTCTCATACATTGCTGGTAGGAACGTTAAATGGTACAAACACTTTGGAAAATAATTTGGCAGCTTCTGAAAAGTTAAAAATACACTCTTTATACAATCTGCAATTCCATCCCCAGGTATTTGCCCAAGAGAAATGAAAACATTGTCCACATAAAGACTTGTAAATGAAAGCGCATAACAGCTTTATTTATAATAGACAAATACAACCCAAATGTCTATCAACAAATGAATGGATAAACTCATTGTAGTATATCCACAGGATAGAATACTACTCAACAGTAAAAAAGGAACAAACAATTGCTCACCACACACACAAAAAAAGAATGAATCTCAAGAGCAACGTTATGAGTAAAAGAAACCAGACAAGGGTACATACTTTACAATTCCGTTTATATCAAACTCTTTAAAAGCCACATTTAACCTACACTGACAAAAGCAGATCAGTGCTTACTTAAGGCTGGAGTGGTGGGAGGGGATCAACTGCAAAGGGATACAAGCAGTACCAGCTGCATAATTTGCAGGGTTCAGAGCAAAATGAAAATAAGCTGTACATGGTGGCTCATGCCTGTAGTCCCAGCTGCTCAGGAGGCAGAGGTGGGAGGATCACTTGAGGCTGCAGGGAGCTATGATCACACCACTGCACTTCAGCCTGGATGAAAGAGTGAGACCCTGTTTCTTAAAAAAATAAGATGCATGACCCCTTGTTAAGAAATTCCTAAGATTTTCAAGATAGCAGCAGCAGAGCATTAAACCAAGCATGGGGACCTTCTGAGCACAAGTCTTTGTGTGACTGCACACATCACACACACCCATGAAACCAACCCTGAGCACAAGAGAACACTTTTATGGTGATGAAAATGTTCGATATCTTGATGGTGGTTACACGTTTGTGTACATTTGTCAAAACACATCATCGCTTAAAATGGCAGGAATTCCCCCGGCCATTGAGGAGAACAAAACTGCAGATAAACCACTCGACAATCCCAGTGATTTGACATTTTCATGAATCTACTAAAAACAGCCCTTTCCCCTTGAGATTTCAACTATGCCCTCTCCAGAAACCTCCCAGAACATCACCTTCTTTTACTGTTTACTTATCAAATATCTACTTATCTAATTATACAAGGACCTAGACATATAAAGTTTTTTAAAAATACAATTCCTGCTATCAAAGAATGAATGGTCTGGTGCTGCCGTGTCCACTATGGTAGCTGTGAACTACAGGTGGCTATTTAAATTTAAATCCACGAAAATTAAATTTAGTTAAAAATTCATTTCTGCGTTCACCCTAGCCACACTGCAAGTGCTTACCAGCCACACATGGCTCACCGCGATCATATTGGGCAGCGCAGAACATTTCCGTCTTAGCAGAAAGTTCCAATGGACAGAGTTTGGCATGGAGGCAGGAAATGGGAGATATCTAGATAGTTCCAGAATTCTCCTGGTTTAAAAATACGTGCTGACACCAGAGTCTTTGGTATTCCATCACCTATAAACCAGAGGCAGCCAGGCAAAGTGGACGCAGCGGGGTGTAGGGTCTTACTTGCATGGGGAAAAACAGCCAACCCTTAGAAAGTCTGCCTTCTGTCAAAGGCAGACTGAACTCAGCTTGCCGTTCTGGACTAAAATACTCCTAAGCAGCTCTTGCTGAGTATTTCTCTAGTCCATTGCAGTTAGCTAAGTATTTGTTGTTACCCCAGGTAGCCTGGGTGAGAACATCGGCACAGAAGTCCTAATGGCTCCTCCCCAACAGCATGAGAGACACCACGCTTCGCCACCATGGATGCTGTCTGAGATTTGGGGGAGGGGCAGATCAGGGGCTCCAAAAGACGATAGTAATTTGCTGCTCACTTCCACCCTGGGATTCAGAAACACTCTCTTTCCTTTGCTGATGAGAATAACTTGTCTATTTTAATCCTCCATCTGATGCAGGGATCCCTTTTGCAGCATACCTGACAAGGAGTTGCCAGCCTCTTAAACACTTGCAATAATGAGGAGCTCACTGCTTCCCACCCCAGCCCATCCATATTGGGTAGCACTCCTCCTCTGATTGGGTCAGAGAGACGGTAGCTATGGAGACTCCTCCCATGGGTCCTGGTTCCCTGAGGATGCCAGGTTCCCCACCCAGAGCCTTGTCCTCCCCTACCTGTAAGTCCTCACCCATCAGCATCTCTTCACATGCCCTGTGTGGGAGACCCCAGCATGTCCTGCTCCCGCACCCTTTGTAGTAGGGAGTGCTTATAAACGGTGGCCCTCTCAGAATCACTAGTCCAGAGTCTCATTTAAAATCTCCTATTGTTCTATTAAGTCCTTTTGTCAACAACAACAAAAAAATCATTTAAAAAATTACCTTTGTATCTATGGCAAAACCATTGTTAAAGATACAAGTCACTCAGGGTTTTCTACATAAACTACATACAAGACACTTCCTTTTAGAATGAAGCTCAATTTTTTTTTTAAGAGACAGGATCTAGCTCTGTCACCCAGACTGGAGTGCAGTGGCACAATCATAGCTCACAGCAACCTCAAACTCTTGGGGTCAATCGATCCTGCCCCCTCAGCCTCCTGAGTAGCTGGGACTACAGGTATTTGCCACCATGGCCAGTTTTTTTTTATTTTTTATTTTTTATAGAGATGGAGTCTCGCTGTGTTGCCCAGGCTGGTCTGAAACTCCTAGGCTTGAGTGATCCTCTTGCCTCGGCCTCCTAAAGTGCTGGGATTACAGGTGTGAGCTACCATGCCCAGCCTGAAACTATATTTTTTTAAAAAGTGTCCAAGACACCATTATGTTTCCTCTTTTGTTATGAGACTTCTGTGGGTATTTATTTATTTACTTCTCATCAGACCACTTGGAAGCTCATCACCAACCCAGCCCCCCTGACTCTGTCCCTCTGTTGCCACACCCCTTCTCTTACCTGACACCAGATCCTGGTGACACCAACACTTCTGTGGCTGCTGCCGTGCTGCTGCTACAGCTGTTTTGGGACACTGGATGAGAAAAATGGGGAAGGCGGAATCTATTTATGTTGATCCTCCCGGCTCCTCCCTCCCGCCTCAGCCTTCCTCCTCACCGGCCCTCCTGAGGATTGGGGACCAGCCTTTTGGAGATGAGAAAGGCGAGTCAAAGGACCACAGAGTCACAACCCAGATTTCTATGTGGAAGTAGCTTTGCAAGTCGGCCTAATTGAATGGATCTGTTTTTAAAAATGCTATCGAAAATGTTTTAATTATTAACACTATCTCAAGTGAATTATCATTTCATCCAGGAGGATGGCTTTCCTAAGAGCTTCTCTCCCTCTTTGTTATTTTGCTTCCCAGAGTCCGTGGAACTCCCCTGAGCATTTATACCCCGGTTCCCCTGCCGCCCAAGTGTGCCCATACAAAGAGCTGCAGCCTTTCCTTGGAGCCTCTTCCACTGCTTACACCTGAGTGTCCCACACTGAGGCCACCACCAGGCAGCCTGCCGAGCACTCATTCTCAGCTGTCTCCGGAGGTAGGTGGGATCTGTCTACAAACCTGGGTACCAGATGTGTTCAGAATCTAGAACTTTGTGGATTTTAGAAAGGTAATGTAGAGCACGTTACCTGTATTATGTAAAATGTGGTGTGGTGTGGGGCAGTGCTGGATAGTCAAATACATCAACATTTCTGTATCAAATGTTCAAACGACATGGAATAAAGATGACAAAGAGCTTCAGGTCAATTCAGATCAGGTTATGCTGCCAAATGAGTTTTTTTAAAAACTTAGTTTTCAGAGCTGTTTTGCCTTTTAGAATTGCAGATCAGAGATGGCAGGTCCACCTTGCCTCTCCTCTCTCTTCTTTTTATTGATTATTTCCCAAACTGGTCTGCCATAAAGAGATTCCTATTGTTTGTAGGCAAAGCTTGAAAGGCAAAGTTTGTGCTTGGCCCAAACTTAAATAGAAAAAATCTTTGTTTCACCTGGGCACCTCCCTTTCACAATGACCCAACACCTGCCCATCTGTCATCCTATGTGTTCCCTAATTTGTCTTCCCAGAATCAAACCATCTGCTACCTTCTGGCCCCAGCCACCTTGCACCTGCACCATCCAGATGGCCACTTTCTCTTCAAAAGAGTCCAATCCCATCCTTTAATCCCCCCTGACATGCAGGGTCAGGGTGCATTAATTGTAGAGTTATGGGGCAGCTTCATCCTCAAAAGAAAAATGATAGGTACTAATTGTTTGAAAGCCACTCACAGACTCCTCTTAAATATAATCAGTGTGGGATCACAGAAAATCTCTTGATGAATTGCAGAGAAAGTTCCTAGAAGGCCTCCCCCAAGATATAACCTTCATTGCTTTCAGGTTGACCAGATGCAAACATGGTGTTTCTTCCACCCGACACTGCCTTTCCACAGAGCCTTCTCTGGCCAAACGTGCAGGGTTCCCATAAGCCGCCCCAGCCTCCCTTAGCAGGTGGGGATAATGGTTTAGAGAGGGCTGGGCATATGTACTCATATTTCTGCTCTTTTTGTAACTGAGAAGTTGGCCATCTGGATAGCCCTGCATCCTCCAGACATTTTAATAGCTCCAATCTCCATCTCATGACAACTTGGAGTGCCTCAGGGCACTTCCCTTTCTCCTGGTCAGCTTGGTCTAATTTTCTGCTCCCGCTGAATTCTGCATCTCTTGCCTCTGAGCATGGCTGGCAGTACATTAACTCAGATGTAGAACACAGTCCCTTTTCTTTGATCAGCTCTAAACGCTTATCACATCAGGCACTGGGGACAATACACCTTCCACTGAAGGTGCACTGAGTGGAGTAGGGCTGTCTATACTGCAGGCCTGGGCATTAGACAGCTTAAAAGTGACTATCTGACCTCTTAAAAAGAGACTTTGAACTCAGGCCCAGTCCCCTCCCTCTCTCTGCAGCCTCCCTCCACATGCCATCTCAAAATTCTGCTCATTTGAACGAAACTGGACCAGTCTCAAACGGTGTGAGCCCTACCACACCACCCACCAGCAGGGTGTTGACACGCTTCTCTTAGGTGAGCACCTGGACATTGTATCTGTGGTCAGGTGTGGGATTTGTGTGTGCTTGTGAATCTGATTGTTCTGGGTCTGGGTGCATTTGTGCCTGCATATGTCTGTGTCCTGCTTGGGTTTCTAGCTGTAATAATAATCATAGCTAACAAAAACTGAGAGCCCAGGCTGAGCCAGGAACTGTCCAAGTACCTCACGTGTAATCCTTACAGCATCCCTATGTTACTGTCATCCCTATTTTACAGACAAGAGACCTGAGGTAAGGAAATGGTAAATAACTTTACCATGTACCCAAGTGTCTGGGGATCTCTGGGTTTGGGGTCCCCTACCATGTCACTCTTTGTGTGTATTACATAATTACATGTTCTTATGTCTGTCCATGTTCCCGTGTGTGTGCCTGTGTGTGTATTTATGGCTCCAGAAACTCTGTATCCTTTTCCTGGCACCTTGCTTACCTTGGAGTTGGTCTGCTCTGTCCTGGTCCTGGGAAAGTTTAGTGTCTAAAGTGACAGGTCTTGGTGTGCGGGCCATGGGCAGTGATGGGAGAAGGTGATGTCTGCCTATATTTCTGACATGATTTAATTCAGGCAGCTGACTTGCTGTTTCAGCAGGACCAATGTTCTATGTCCTCTGTGAGTTCTTCTGTAGAAACTTCTGTAGAAACTAGCGGGAAAGGTCCTGTGGGTGGCAGGGTCTTGGCACCTTCCTCTGGTAATGCACAGATGTTGCCAGGCTCCAGCTGTTAGGGCAGATCAAGGGGAGATGGACTCCAGCTGCCACGCAGTGTGACACATGCAGATTAGACACAAGGCGGGACTTCCTAGCAGTGAAGGTTGACTGATAAAGGACTATTATAGGGCACTAATGGCAGGAAAGGCCCGCCTTGTCATGAGCACAGGTGAAAAACCACCTCTCTCAGATGGTTTGAATGTTTTCCTACTACCAAATACCCAGAGGGCTATTCTTGCCTTCTGCTGTAGCATCTCTAATCCTTGAAACAATTGAATAAGGGTAGTTTGTTGCAATTGTCCTCCTGTTACAGATGAGGAAATGAGGCTCAGAGAGGTTAAGTGATTTGCCTAAGGCCACACAGCTAGTGACAGATCCAGGATACAAGTCCAAATTTTTCTGGCTCCAAAGCCCAGCCTCCTTTTACTACATCAAGGTATCTGTGGGCTTTTTGACTTGGGATTTTTCTGTTTCCTTGGGTAAGGTGCCACCTAATAATGGAGGGGCTGCAGTTTCTGTAAGCCCAAGGTTTCTGGTTTGGAAGGGGGCAGTCAGCAGTCTTTTCCTGGGCAGGGTTATCCATTAAAAGAGCACAGGGCTGCCCTCAGGCAACCACCATTGTTCATCCTTACAGACTCCAGACGCACTGATCCAAGCCTTATTATGCCCATGTTACAGTGAGGGAAACTGAAGCACCTGCCCATTGTCAACCACCGTAGGCCTGAGAGGGAAGACCCTGGAAGCCCCCTGGAAGCCAGCCTCCCAGAGCAAGAGCCTGGTCCGAGCCTCCCCCACATCACTGACTCTCAGCTAAGCGGTGTGGCTGATGGTTAGGGGGTCAGAGCTCTAATGCCCCACAGGCAGAATGGCACAACTTCCCTGCTGGGGCAAGGGGGACCCAGTTCTCCACCTTCCCTGCTTAAGAACTGTTCTCAGGGTGAAGCTCTGAATCCTCATCGCAGCTTCCCAGGCCCTGTCGGACCTGAATCCTCCCCCTTCACTTGCCTCTCTGGAGCCATACTGACTACGCTGCCTCTTAAAGTCATAGAGCTCTCAACTTCCTCTTCTCCCTCATCTTGGAATATTCCTCCCTGGTGAACTTCCCACCCTCTCAGTCTCCTCTTACGTGGACTTTCCCCAGGGAAGTCCTCCCTGTTCCTCCAGGTCCTGCCAGGACCTCTGTTAGATGCACTCAGAGCCCCCTGTGCTAGTCATTCATAGCTCATAGCAAATTGCAGGTAATCATTGGTGTGACTGTTCAGTGTCCTTCCACCCTAGACCACAGGGTGTGTGACAGCAGGGACCACGTGTGTCTGGTTGATCACTGTGCCCCCAATCCACGGTGCCTGGCACAAAGTGGCTGTTGATAAATATTTGAAAGATGGATACAGACATGATGGAAGGAAGGAAAGTGGGAGGGGAGGGTGATCGGCCTCTGACAATCCACTGCAGTTTGGCTTGAAAGCCGCAGCCGTGCCTTGTGAACTCCAGTGCACACTAGCTCATTTAGCCGTAGAAATGTCAATTGCAAAGCTGTCATTCCTTTGAGGCCACTTACGGGAGAAAATACATCACAACAAGGCAGTAAGAGGAAGCCATTCCCAGGAATGTAGAGACTCTTACTCTGCGGGTCCCTGACTCACCTCCCAGACGCACCCGTGACGTTGGCCACAGTCAAGCTGCTCATCACTCACAGGCGTGACTCCCTGGGCTCCGTCGTTGTCGGAGGTGACTCAGTGTGTCCTCCAGCCAGGCCTCCCGCTGTCTCCTAGGCTGTGCCGCTGGGCTCCCAGGCCCTGACACTGCACGTGTGGGGGGCTGAGGTCGCCGTCTCCACCACAGTGCCTCGGCCCAGCCCTTGGATCTCAGTCGCTGGGGCTCTCTCTTTCAGCAAGAATGCTTCATTTGTCACCTCTTTCTGGAGGGAGGAGGGGAGGGGCTGGGAAGACTAGCTCCACAGCTCTGACCATCCTGCCCCGCTTCCATTTTAAGGGCCAGACAAGGTGTCCCCTCAGACCCACCAGGAACTCTGACAGGGTGGCCCCAACAGGCAAGGCAGAGCTCCCCTCAGCCCCATGGTCTCGTCTGAGAGTCACTGTGAGTCTCCCCCGCCCCAGGGGATCTTGGGGAAACTGGGGGCGGAGTGAGAAGGGCCGGGATGAGGCGCCTGTCTGAGGCGGCAGGCGGTGGGACACCCGCTTGCTCATCACCGTGGATGGACCAGCGGTGGCCCTGAGTCCAGACCGGGCTATCCACTTAACCACTGTGGCGAGAGCAGCTCGGCCAAGGCAGGGATGTGACCACAGGTCTCCGGTCAGAGAGGGTGCTCAGTCCCTCACATCCCCAGGGTGGTGGTTTCCTTACCCCATCCTGTTTTCCTCGTACCCCAGGCATCTCTGCCTGGAAAGGGCCTTCAGAAATCCACAGCTGGCTTTTCCCAGAAAGCTGCCGGCAGTACCCTCAGCAAAGGGCTAGCGTTCCAGCAGGGGCGGGCGGCCCGGCTTCAGACCAGATGAAGTGCAGCCAGCAGGGCCTCCCAGGATGCTCCTGCAGACATCAGTGGCCTGCGAATGTATTGGCCAATGTACCGTTGTCCCTAGAGCATCCTATGGAACTGCCGTACATGGCTAACACCTGGTGGAATGCTAATGTAAGCCAGCCTCCTCATTTTACAAATGGGGAAAACAAGGCTGGGTCACACTGGCAATGAAAGGGTGAGCTGGACCTGAAAGTAGGGCTCTGGTTCCAAGGCCAGAGGTTTCCCTGCAAACTCCCTGAGGGTGGAGTCCTGTCTCTTCACCCCTATGTGGCCTCCAGGGCCAGCACCCCGCCTTGCTAAGATGAATTCTAGTTGCCTGCCCCAGAGAGGGCCCAGATGGGGGAGCCAGAAGGAAGAAAGGCCTGAAAGGGAGGCTTTGCCATAGAAGGAAGGCTGTTTTAGGTTCTTCTCTCTCACACAAGGTAAGCTGTTCCCCTGAAACCCCAACCGGGAGCTAATCAGAATGTTCCTGACCTTGAACTCTTGACAGACTTGATAAGCAACTCATACCTGGACCTATTAAATATTTATAGTTAAGTAAGAGGGTACAATGGGACAGAATACACATTTACAAGTGAAAAAATATGATGGATTTCTTAAATTTTCTTTCCTTGTATTAAATAACTAAATATGTGTATATATTTCTTTGCCTTTGCATTTTGGAAATGCTTTTTGTAATCTCTGATGGATAAAATAAATTAATGATGCTATGTTTCATTATTATGAATAAATTTGAGAGAGCCTTGATCTTCGATCACTGGTGTGGTATTTTCAGAGACTCTCTCCATCTTCTTAACGGAAGCTCTGTTCAGGAGCAGCTCCCAGTCCCAGAGGCAGGGAAGGGCAAGGCCCCGGGGAGTAAGCACTTGCCCTGGCACCAAAGACCATGTCTCATAGGCTGCACTGTGTGCATCTGTTGCCTTGCCTTCCCTCCTGCCATATAATAAGCTTCTCACTGTGGCAGATGTCCTGCTGTCACTGAGAGCTTAGTGCCTGGCCCAGGGTCTGCAAGAAGCAGAGTGTGAGAGTGCATGCAGCATGGCTGGGTGGATGACCGAGCAAAACGGTGAGGCCCTCAGAGGAGAGTATGGGCTCCTGAGAGTAGCACTGGGCATTGAAGAAATTAGCATTTCTTGAGCACCTACTAAATGCCAGGCAACACATGACAAGAGGAATCAATTATGAGTGCCCTGTAATTTACCAAGTGTTTTCCTCCTACCTTTCTCTCCCTTTCTCTCCGATTTTTCATAGCTCTTTTCACTTCTGAGCATTAGATTATACATTTATCTACTCATTTACTTATTAATTGTCTCCCTCAATAGAATGTGAATCCACGATGACGACTTCTGTAGGTCTAATGCACCGCTGCTTTCCTGGCATCTAGAATGGAGCCTGGCACACAGTAGTTTATAGTCTAATAAACATTTGCTCAGTGAATAGACAAATAAAATCATGATTGTAACAACTGCTTTTGACAGGAATTAACATCCCTGTCTCCCAGATCAGAATCCTGAAGTCAAGGAGGTTGAAACTTTGCCCAAGGTCAGACAACTAGTAAGTCACAGAGCTGAAATCTGAAACCAGGTCTTCTGACTTCCTTCCAGTCTGCCATCTGCCTTAAACACAAGCATTATTTCATCTAAATCTTTACCACACTGTTGTAAAGATAGGTCCTCTTTTTTAGAATAAGAAGGTTTGGACTCAGAGAGGTGAAGTGACTTGTTCAAGGTTACTCTGCAAGTAACTATCAGAGACCAAATTTGAGCCTAGGACTTGCCATCCTTCCCCACAGAGAAGGCAGTTCAAGGGCACAGTGAGAGAAGCAAGGGCAGTTGACATCTATTGCTACAATTGTCCCAGACAGTGCTCTGCAATGGTGGAGAAGAGTGCCAGTGGGACCTGAGGATCTGTGGAAGTCCCTGAGCCCCTGAGCACCAGCCTTCTCATCTGCAAAATGAGGGCTTCAACTAGGCAATGGCTAGAACCCCTTGTAACTCTGCATTGCTAAAACATTATCTCCTTTGTGACCATGGACCCGAGCCAGAGGACTTGGGCACTAAATTCCACCTTCCTCCTTTGTTCATACATAGTGTCCAAAGTCCAGCTCATCAGGACCTTTGTCACACAGGGGCATGGTGGGCTTAGGGTAGGCTAAATCAGGGGCAGAGAGATGGGACCACAGTGGGGACAAGGATGAGAATTGAGGCAGAGGCAGATGGGGGTCGTAATGGGAAGGGAGGGGCAGCAGAGAGGGGAGCTGAGTCTGGCCAGAGGCAGTCCAGGTGCCCTCTCTCAAGCTGGCCCCACGTCCCTGCAGGTAGCTCTCCGCCCTCCCTCCCTTTTCTTGTCACTCTCTCCTTATTACTCCACTGCACTGGACGAAAGATAGAGCTGAGTGTATTTCTTTGCTCTCTTTTCAAGGCTTGATAGTCCTTGCTCTCTATTTCCGAAGTAAGTTGGTTCTACACTTCTCTTTCAGGCTCACTTTTCTTCCGTATAGTTCATTTTTCTGCCAATGGACCTGACTGATTCCTTTTCCCTTGGGTCCATATCCTTAGCAGGTGTCTAAAGCCCCTATCAGCAGCTCCCTGCACAGTGTGAAGAGGCTGTCCCTGGGAGAGTGCTCAGCATGAGGACAGCTTCCCCGGGGACCACACCTGTCACCTCCATCCCATGAGCACACCCTTGGATGATGCCCTGTGCTGCCCGCCCTTCTCCCCCTCACCACTTTGACAAGCCTTGCCTTGCACTGTGGACTCGGGATTAGGTGACCCGCACTGTGGACTGGAGGTCCATGGAAGCTGAACTGATGCCATTTGTTGTGGCTGTAATCTGACACCCAGCAGCCTTGCTGAGGGCAGATGCTGCTCTGACCCTGGCTTGAGGACATCTCTCTTCTGCCAGGCCACACAAATCACCCTCCATGGAGGCAAAACTCCCAGCCAGGCAGATGGGCCTCATCACCAACAGGACAGAGCCAGGTGTGATACCCCACATTGTAGTTGTCACACTGCCAGCTCCACCCTGGCCTCAGAATAAGTGGCCTTCTGGAGGTGACCAGATGTTGGGGCTCTCCAGGGGTAACCCAGATCCAAATGGCAGCCCTGAGCCTTCCAAGAACTGGACCCTGAAGGACAGGGCAGGTCAGGGTGGCAGAGGCGTGGCAGAGAGAGATCCCCTGGCTGGAAAGATGAAACAGAGCCTGGGAGGAGAGGGGCCCAGGCAAGCCAGAGGCAGGGGCAGGGGCAGTGAGGCCCAGGAGGCAGTGGTCCTGAGAACAGGAGTGCTCACAGGCAGCAGGAAGGTTAGTTAGTGCAGAGAAAGTGGCCAGGTCTGGAAAGGAGGGCCTGTCTGAGGGGAAAAAAAGGACCTTGAAGGTAGAGCGAAGGCTTTAGGCTTTTTCTTGCAGGAAGTGTGGCATGACCTTATGACTCCCACCCCTCCCTCCTGCCCTTCTATTCCATCCTCTTAAGAACACAGGTATAGCAAGAACTCACTTCACAACAAAAGCATCACAGCAATGGCTTTGTGCCCAGGGAATTCACTGGTCTTGCCGTATGCCCCCTTGCCCAGAGGCAGCAGGCCTAATAGAACAGTGGAAGGGCCTGCTGAAGACCCGAGCACAGCTCCAGTTGGAAGGTGACCCCCTAAATGATAGGTTGTGCCCTACCGGATGAAGCACAGGCATTGGCTCAGCAAGGAATACATAATGCTGCATTTCCACAGCCGAGGCACGTGGCCTGGAAATCAAGGGATGGGAGTAGGAGTGAGTTACTGATAATAACCCACTCAAATTTTGCCTCCCATCCCAACTTAGAGCTGGTTTAGAGATCTTGGTTCCCAGTGGGGGAGTGTCTCTATCAGGGGACACAACACTGATTCCACCAAAATGGCAAATGGGACTGCCACCTGGCCATGTGGGGATCCCTGTGCCACTGAGCTAACAGGCAGAAGAAAGCGCTACTCCATAGGCTGGGATGACCCATCCAAATTACAAAAGGAAATTGGGTTATTACCACACAATGGTGGTGAGGAGCTCTGTGTCTGGAACTAGGGTATGTCTTAGGGTGCATCTTAGTATGTCCAAGTCTAACAGTAAAAGCTAATGGACAATTATAGGAAGCCCCAGCCACCCCCCAAAAAATCAAAGCTATTGAGGACTCAGACCATTCAGGCACAAAGGTTTGGCTCAGCCCTCCAGGTCAAGAGCCCCAGCCATCTGAGCACATGGAATGAGTCAAAGAAAAAGGAGTATCAATACTACATCTCAACCACAGCCTCATGACCAGCTACAGAAATGAGGATTGTAGCAGCTATGCTCGTGTGTGTGTGTGTGTGTGTACATGTTTTCCTCCATTCTTCTTCCCATTTTTAGTTTATGTAAGGATTTCTGTTGGTAGTTACCTGTAAGATCTGGTTTTAGGTTATGAAATAATCTGTTAAGTCTATGACTGAGTTAGAGAAATAATTAGCACGGTACAGAGGTAGGTCCTATGACTACTGCCCAGAGATGGGTACAGTAATGGTAGGATGTTCTGTATCCTCATTTTGCTGGAGATTGAGAGCATCTTTGTTTTTATGAAGGATAGCTGTATCTTGTTATATGGAAGTATAAAGTTGTAATTGTTGTATGAAAGTTGAGGTATTTGTAGAAGGGTGTGTATCAGTGTTCAGTGGTCAAAGAGGTAGACCGTGTTGGTCACTGCATCATTATCTCTCAGCCCCAAATCCATCTTCCTATGCTCTGCCTTTTAAGGCTGGCAGTAGGACTCTGCACATTGTATCTTCCCTTATCTAACTTGGTCCCTGGTAGGTTGCACTAACAGGAGTTGCCACCTGAAGACGGGACTTGTCCCTTCCTCTTTGCTTCCTGTCTTATAAATGGTCCTTCACCCATGCAGCAGAATTGGGTCCCAACCCCCAGTTTCTTTATAAATTCCTAGAACCAGCCTCATTGCCCCATCCAGATTCTGATACCCCAACCTCTCTTTGCTCCCCAGCCCCAGAGGTTGTAGCTACTCCATAAACTCACTGTCTTTTGGGAGATAATTCTCCACACACTTCTACACCCAGTAGCTCAGAAAGTGGCTGCATTTGGAGAGAGGGTCTTTCAAGAGGTGACTGAGGTCAAATGAGGTCACATGGGTGGGCCTAAGTCCAGTATGACTGGTGTCTTCGTGAGAGATGAGGCTACAAACACGCGCAGAGGGAAGACCATGTGAAGACGGGGAGAGAGTTCAGAAGAGATAACTCTACTGACACCTTTATCTCAGAATTCCAGCTTCCAGACTGTGAGGAAATAAATTTCTGTTGTTGAAGCCACCCAGTCTGCAATATTTGTTACAGCACCTCTAGCCGACTAATATGACAGGGTTGCTAGCAGCCTCCTTATAGGACTGGGATTTCCTGAGCTCAGGGTTCCTCAGCTCTGGCACAGACCCACTGTGTGTTTGGTGTCCATGTAGGCCCACCTCTGCATTGCCCCCTTGGGACTCAGGGGACAAGGGAAACCAATGTAATCATGCATCTCATGATGCCTGCTGTGTGGTGAGTAATGAACTATCTAAATCCATTTAGGCTCATCATCCCCTCATCAGGAAAATCTATAGGCGTGGGGCCAGCCAACCCAGCTGCTGCCAGCACACTGTTGCTTCAGAACCAGAGGTACTTGGTAGTACCTCTGAATTACCTCATGTTGTCTTTTTGTTATGTCAGCTCTCTGGCAGTTGTGGTAGCAATTCCCTATGTTCATTCCTCTCTGTTGAAATACCTAGTGTGGTTTTGTTTCCAACTGTACCCTGACTGGCATACTAAGCCTGAGTTCCATGTTGGATCAGGGCTGTTCCTGTAACAAAAGACACAGTCTTCCCACCTGCCCCATGAAGCCAACTGAGTGCCAGCTACACATGTGGGGATTGTAGGGGTGAGGGGGAGTGAGCAATGGGAGTCAGCATGGGCCTAGGCTCAGAAGCACACGTTGCAGCTCCTTCTTATGAACCTTTAGGAAGCCCCACCTTCTCAGATGGGTGAGCTGGTGCCCTGCTGAGCACTGTCAGGAATGGGTCTGGCAAGTGTCAACAGTAGTGTTTTATATTGTGGGTCACCACCCATTTGCTACCCATCAAACCAACTGAATGCACAATGTTCGACCTTTTTAAAAAATGAAATAGAGAACAAAATAGCATAGGACAGAAAATGGCTAAGTGTGTTGCGCATAGACAATGCGAATTTTATTTCTTTAAACCTTTGTACCGTGTGTGTGTGTGTGTGTCTGTGTGTGTTTGTGAGAGAGAGAGAAAGATTAGGATAGAGAGAGATTATACTATATTGGGTTGCAATATTAAATGGTCGTTTTTTAAATTATAGGTTGTGGTCAAAGAGTTTGGAGAAACCACTGGTGTACAGATCTTTCTTGGTTTCTTTTCTTTGATTTTCAGAGAAGGAGAAAGTCCTAATTGTATGTAAGTATATATTATGTTATCAGTACACACCAAGCAGCTATACCTGCTAGAGACTCAGAGAGAGTGTTGCCTGTCCCTAAGAAGTTTATACCAAACCAACCTGGCAGGCAATAAGAGAGAGAGAATGCTGTGTGAGAGGGTGAGAGTGGGTTGGATGAGAAGCTGGATGCCTTGAAACAGGCACTCAGATGCTATCTTCTTGACATTTTGACAGGTTATATCAAAGTGTAAAACTCTGTTTCTTAAAATTATCAGTCCATGTACAAAACAGATTCTCATAACCCTTACTACATTCCCGACTCTCACCCTACCCAGGGGCGAGGCTCAGGAATAGGATAGGGATGTCTGTGTACTTGGTCTATTTTTTTTTAAAGCCTAAAGTTTAATGGTTGGGTTTTAGGCTGAGTCAAAACTCCCCACATCAAAACAACTGTGTGTGGAACAGCTGCTACAGTTGCAGTCAAAATGGCTGCAGGAAAATTCCATGGGCCTTCCCTGTAAGATCCCCTCACACAAACTCTTAGCTTCTCCACTCTGCCAACTTGAGGTCAGTATGTCTTTAAAAGGGTGGCATTTGTGTCAGTCAGCCCTGGCCTCCCAGGCGGGAGAGCTAAGTAAACAGGAGTCCTGGGGAGGACCATTTCTTCACAAGGGCCCTCTGGTGGGTTTTTCCAAGGGAATGAAAGGTTGCCTTTGTACAGAGGAAAAGGGAATGAGAATCTGCTATTTCAGGCTGCCTGTTCTCCATGACTTCATCAGTGTTGACTTTCTTACCATTTCATCTCACTTGGAGCCAGAGAGAAGGCAGAGAGGGGACTGGCGAATTGTGCGACCTCGCTATAGACTCAGGGAAGGAGGGACAAGTCACTGACTGCCACCCCTCACACCAGGTGACAACATGCTGAAGAAAGGAAAAGGGCAGCCATGAGACCCCGAACCAAAGCTGCTTTTGCCTCAGAGGAGGTGCCCAGGTGTGCCCAAGTGTCAAATGCCTGTATTATTTTTCTCAGGAGGAACTAACATGGAAATGACACTTTGCCCTGTAATTTTGGCACTTCCTGGAAGACCATAATTACCCATCACATTATAATTACCCCACCATCACTCTTCTATTTGGAACCCTTCCTTCTGTGAGTTCTATTCTTAAATTCTTTCCCTGCCTTGAGAAACAAGACAAAGCACTTTAAATGGTTTCTTGATGGGCATGTTTCTCCGCCAAGGACCTTTATATATTCCATGCTACTCCTTGAACATATATTTTAACTTTCACATAAATGAGAGTATTTTTCTAAGTGAGTGAAAGGAAGAGAATAAGGAGTTATTTTCCATGACCAGCCCAGAATAGAATCAAATGTCATCTCCTGATTTTGCTCCTTGTGCTCTAAAATGTCTACAAAGAATTTAGCTTTTTCAGGAAGAGCCAGCCAGGTGTGGCAGAAAGAACATGCCACCATCCAGATGTGTGACATTGCAGGAGGTACCATTCCCATCCAGGGGTTGGCTTATTACTTGGAGAAATAAGGATTTGACAAAATCAGCATTTGCCTGAGTGCTGGAGCTATGCCACTGGAGATTCTGGGTGACATACGAGCACAGCATCAAATGATATTGAAGCAGGCACTGAAAGAATTATTTCCTTTGCAACTATCTTTCAGTCCTTGAATACTATAGGGGAGAAAGTTTCAACTTGATACTAGTGGGCCTTTAACACCTTTCTAACGACTTTCCAATCTCCCTCTTAACAGAGAGAGCAGGCCTTAGGTCCAAGCCATCTGCTGGCAGTAGGAGCTAGAATTTAATAACATCGTTTATATTTTATTTATTTTTTCTTTCACCTTCTATTTGTTTTAGGTAAAACTAGTTTTCTATTTATGGTGAAAATATAATTTCCTTTTTAGTTTCTATTTTTTCATCAAAAAGGGTTTCCATTTTAACCTCAGGACAGAAAAGCAGGGATTGGGGTAGGGAGTGTGCTTTAAGTAAACCTGTCTAGATTAACCTTCCCTGATGTTAGAAGAGTTGGTCAGACCAAGGAAACCTACAGCACCTGCAAATGTTGTTGTATTAAAGACGATCAGTTTGAACATGTGCCCTGAAAATGAACTCTGACTTCAACTGCTTTGTGACCTGTCCAGACACTTGGCAGAAATAAACTAAGTATAGATAAACACCTCTGACTATTAGCAGGGAATCAGAGAGTTTCTTTTCTTTTCCCTTTTTTACCCGTTTATCTGAAAATCAAGATAGTTTCCTTTCTTAAAAAAAATTCATACATACTGGGGCTATTTTGCTCCATAAAAATATTAAAGAGGATCATGTTACATACACGGTCCTGCATTTTGCTTTACTCATTCAAACATACCTCTCAGAAATCCCTTCCTCCAAGTTCACTGCCATGACTTGAATTCATTTTTAGATACTATCTATCCCATGTATATACCATGGTGTGGATGTATCCTAATTCTTTCAACCAACCCCTACTGATCATTCATACACTCTGATTCTGATTCTTGCCCTTTGTAAACAATGCTGCTGGAAACATCCTCATATGTACATCTTTAAACACTCACAGTTTAATTTCTAAGGGATGGAGCCTCAGGAATAGGACTGCTGGTCAAAGGGGAGCTGTATTTTTATTTTAATAGGTATTTATATATTATATTACAAAACAACTGCAGCAAATCACACTTCCACCAGGCCATACGATTGTACCTCTTTCCTAAAACCCCTCCAGCAATCGGTGCTATGTCTTCTTAATTATTACTAGTCGAAAGAGCAAAAAGTAATATTCCATTTTTAATTTAATTTCTGTTCTTCTAATTTAATTTCCTTGATGGCTGGTGTTTTTGAGCATCTTCTCTTAGCCATTCTAAACTTCCTCTTCATATCCTTTACCCAATTTTTTTCTATTGGGTCACCTTTTCCTTATCAATTTGAAAAAGCTCTTAGTATATTATAGATATTAACCTTTTGGCAAGTATATTAGAATATTTTTAAGTATGTTGGAGTAATCTGTTATTTGAAGTATCTTTAGCCATTCAAAAGCTTTACATTTTTTATATAATCAAATATGTCTATCTTTTTTTTGTAGCTAACGTGGTTAAGAAGGACTATCCTAGATTGTATGAACAATATCCTAGAATTTCTTGCTTTGTTCTTTATAATCAATCTGAATTTATTTTTTGATAGGATTTAAGAAGTAGTGTCCAACTTTCATTTTTTCCAGGTAGAGAGCCGGTGGTGTCAATTACATATTTCATATCCCACTGAATTGGTAATAAATATATTCATTATAAATTTTCATATTCATTTCACCCTTATAATGAATAGATTTGGAATCTATTTATAAATTGTCTAATTTTTTCTATAGTCTATTTGTCTATTCCTATGCCAATACCATGGTGATTTGATTACATCGTCTTTGTATTAGGTTTTGGTATCTGTTAAAGACCCCTCGTATCTTTATTTTTCATATATAATTTTCTTCCCAAGTTTCAGGTATTATACTATTCTTTATAATCATTAAAATCATTTTATCCTATTCAAATATTTCTATGGAAATTTAACACATTAAATTTATAAATTAATTTTGGAAGATTTAATAGTTTATGATATTGCCACCCCAAACAATAATATGTTATATTTTTCAATAAGATTTCAAGTTTTCTATAAATAGATCATGTATTTTTCAGGCTAAATTTATTTTAGGCACTGTATAACTTTTGCCACCCTGTAATGATTTTTTTTCCTACTTCTGTGTCTAGGTGTTTATTGCTAAAATAGACAAAAACTATCTCGACATATGTATCAAGCTACCTTCCAAATTATTTTATTAATTCCAGCAGGTTTTTTTCCCAAACGCTTTTTGATTTTCTAGATAAGCTATAACATGCTCAGAAAAAAAATAATCATTTTTATTTTTTCTTTTCTAGTGCTTATAGCAATTATGTAACATCTTTGTATTTTTGCATCTGTTAGAATCTCCAAAACAATGGTGGATGGCAATGATGAAAGGAGGCGCCCCTGTCAACTTCCTAATTTTAACTGAACTTATTTCAGCGTTTCACTATTTAGAATAACATTTGCTATTGGACGTTGGCAAATTGTCTTTTTTAAATGTTTAAGTAATATTCTTTCTACTTCTATTTTACCGTCAAATTTTTTTTTAGGAATGACTTTTGAATTTTACCAAATCTTTGCCATATCTATTGATATGCTCATATGATTTTTCCTCCTTTAAAATATTCAGGTAATAAATTATGTTAAAGGGAGTTCCTGATATTTATTCCTGGAGAAAATTCTATTTGTTCAAAATACATTATTCTTTTGATATTTTGTCGTGATTTATTTGCTGCTTTACGTATTTATTTGCTAGTAATAAATATTTATAGACAGCTTAGTGTGTTGTAGAAATTGTTTAGATTCACAGCAAACAAAACACAAAATCCCTGACCTCATGAAGCTTAACGTGTAGCAAGCAGTTAAAAAAAACTAGTGACTTTCAACAACAAACCATTTATTTGTTGCTCACAGGTCTGTGGGTCATTCGTGGGTTTTCTGGGCTTGCATTTAATTTTCTAGTGTACATTTTTAGACATTTTTATTGAAGAATATCACACTGGCAGAAAAAGCACAAATCACAAATGAGCAAACAATTATGTAACCATCACTCAGGTCAAAATAGAGAGTCTTTCTGTTATTTGCTAACATTTAATTTAGAATTTTCATATTTATATTAAAAAGTAAAGTTTGGTCTTCAAGTTAGGTAGCTTAGTAAACAGGATTATCTATACACAGTTACAGTTCTTTCATTCCCCAACCCCCTCCAAGCCCACCCTTTGCTCTGGCTTCATTGAAGGTGGAGTATGTGACTTTGGGCCAAGTGAGTTCCTTTGGCCAGTGAAATGTGGGCAAACACAACAGATTTCACATTCAGCCTTGGTTTGGCTTTATTTCTTACAGTGCCTCCTGCTACTTGAGAAGACCATTTCCCTGGAGAAGACATGTTGAGCAGAACTAACTCCAATCTGTAGCCTGAAGTCAAGCCTAACCAAGCCATAGCTGACCACACATAGCCTGTGCTGAAAACCATTGAGATTTGGGGGGGGGGGGGTTGTTTTAAATTGTGCATTATTGCAGCAGAACCTCACTAATACATCTAGCTTTATTAAGTGAATAGGAAACCTCCCATGTTTTTCAATGACCTGATTTCCTTTAAAGGTCAGAAAACACTCAAGCCATGAACCCATCTGATAATGGTATGTTTTTCAGTGGTAGATCTTTTATCATATTTCTAATCATTTATGGTAATTGGTCTTTTCAAATTTTCTATTTCTTCTAGGGCCAGTTTTGGAAATTTTTTCCAGAGAATCATTCATTTTCTCTAAGTTTTCAAATTTGTTCTTAAAAACCTATATGTAGTATTCTTTATAATTATTTTAATCTCATCTGTAGTTATATTTCCTTTCTCATTTCTAATTATGTTTGTTTTTGCCCTCTCTCTTCCTGTGTTCTAAATTCAGATCAAGTTTGTGAAAGGTTTATGTATTTCATTCATCTTTTCAAAAAACCCAATCTGAGGTTTATTTGATCTTTAAGCATTTTTGTGGTTGTTTCTATTTCATTAATTTCAGTTTTCATCTTATTTTAAATTCCCTTTTCCTTAATTCCTTTCCTTTTTTTAAAAAACTAAGATCAGTTTTTTATTTATAACCTTTGGTTTGCTTTTCTAATTTGAAGATGAATATTTAGTTCTTTTATTTTTCACCTTTCTTCTTAAATAATGAAGATGTTTTAAGCTATAACATTTCCTCTAAGTGTAGCTTTCACTGTGTCCCACTGGTTTGGGTATGAACTAAATATATCATTGCTTTCCATATAGTTTATGATATAACTTTTGATCTTTTTTATCCAAGGTTTGTATATCATATATATTCATTCATATTTTAGAGCAGTTTTAGGTTCAGAGAAAAATTAAGAGAAGAGTACCGAGTTCCAACATAGCCCAGGCTCACTTCCCACCTGCCCCGGAAGACGGCCTCCCCCACTATCACCATCCCACACCAGAGTGCTACATTGTTACAATCA
This sequence comes from Cheirogaleus medius, assembly GCA_008086735.1. NCBI lineage: Eukaryota > Metazoa > Chordata > Mammalia > Primates > Cheirogaleidae > Cheirogaleus > Cheirogaleus medius. The sequence continues at coordinate 3,110,700 of VBSM01001681.1, forward strand.
TGCAACCTACATTGATACATCATTATCACTCAAAGTCCATAGTTTACATTAGAGTTCGGTCTTGGTGTTGTACAAATGTGTAATGACATGTACCCACCATTATGGTGTCATACAGAATACTTTTGCTGCCTCCCAAGTCTTCTCTGTCTATTTCTGCCTCTCCCCTAACCATTCCTCTAACCATTAGCAGCTACTGATCTTTTTACTGTCTCTATAGTTTTACCTTTTCCAGAATGTCCAATAGTTGGAATCACACAGTGCGTAGCCTTTTCAGATGGGCTTCTTCCACTTAGAAACATGCACCTAGGCTTCTTCCATGTCTTTCCATGGCTTGATGGCTCATTTCTTTTTAGCACTGAATAATATTCCATTGTCTGGAGGTACCACAGTTTATTTGACAATTCACCTGCTGAAGGACATGTTACTTGCTCTCAAACTTTATCAATCATGAGTAAAGCTGCTATAAATACCCTTGTGCAGGCTCTTGTGTAGACATAAGTTCTTAACTCATTTGGGTAAATATCAAATTGCTGAATAGTATGTGTTCAGTTTTGTAAGAAACTGCCAAACTGTCTTCCAAAGTGGCTATGCCCTGGGGTGAAGAATGACTTGGGTCTACAGATTGAAAGGACTTCCTAAGCCACAACAGGAGTTGTGACCCTCATAAAGGACTTTCTCTCACATGCATCCCCTCCATAGATGTGTCTGGGTCAGTGGGGGCCTGGAGCCCTATCTGCCTTTACTACAGAGGGGATTTTTTTCCAAATTAAGAGCCTCATGTGTTTTTTGTTGTTGTTGCTGTGTAGTGTTTATTACTACTGTCAACACAATGTGGTGGGCTGGGGGAGGGAAGGTCACTGTGACTCAAAGCCGCAGACTCCTGCAGACCTTAAGCATTCACGGCCGCAGGTCACTTCAGCTGCCATTCCCTCTTCAACAACAAAGGGGTTCCGGCACATTATACAAGTGGGTACCTCCCCGTTTGCAATGGACTTGCCCAATTGCTCCGTGTCTCCAGAGTATGTGGACGATTCTCCTAAGGACTGAACACTACAACTTAGCTGGTAGCTCATGACAATGCCTGCCTGGCTCAGGAAATCTTCAGGCCTGAAGGATGGTCAGAAAGGGCTGCTTTCAGCTCACCCGCCTCGCCAGTGTCTGGTTCATTTTGTTTAAGACGGAACATAAAGCCCTGCACAGTAGCTGTGCGGGCCTGCAGCTGGAGGGGCTGCTGAAGGTAAGCTCTCTTGAAAAGGGCGCGGGGATCCTCCCTACTGCCCTGGCCTCCGCGCCTCCCACCGAGTGGCAAGCCAGGTTGTAACTCCCGCAACGCTGACTCGGGGCTCTGCGTCCTAGCCCTGCTTGAGTCTCTGCTACCCGAGCGGCTTAGGATACGGAGCTCATCACTCAAAACTAAATGCCACTTCTTTCTGAAGTCTGCTGTGCGCTAGTGAGGACAGCCATTGCTCCCTGGACACTTGGGCTCAAGCCACACCTGGGACCTTTTCAAGAACTCTCTGGCTTAGAGCCCGCGTGAATGTGTGGAGTGTGTGCCTGTGTGTGTGCGCGTGCCTGAGCGCACACGTAGCTTTGTCCCCGCACACAGGCCCAAGGCCCTTGGGAGCTCCGGGCGCCGGGGATGGCCCCGCCCCAGCCTGCACAGCACAATGGTCTGCTCTCCCTGGCAGGCGCGTGGCCGAGCCCGGGGGGTTCCAGTCTCTTCGGAGAATTTGCTCATTGTTCGCGGGGCTCAGCGGCAGCCGCCTGCAGCCGGCGGGCTGCAAATCCATTCACCCGGCAGCCTGGCGTCCTGCGCGGCCGCGGCGCGTCCCCCCCGCGCACCTGCCCCGCGCCCCCCTTCCCGCCAGCCATCTGTCGTCTGAGCGCCATTGTAAGCAGCCGCGCCTGGCGTCCTGGACGACACCCAAGGGGACCTGGGGCTTAGGAAGGGCGAGAAGCAAACAAGGAGGGTTTATTCCAGTCCCGTGTGGAGGTGACCTTCAGCAAAATAGCCCAGTCTGGGGGCAGCCGCCCGCTCCCCCGCCCTCTAGCTTTTGGCGCTGGGATTCTTTGGGGCCCCTCCTGGACGCGGAGTCCCAGAGTCGGCAATCCGAGCCGCATCCTCCCGCATGGGCTTTCTGGGATGTCATCTGGCCTGGAGGAGCCCCTCAGCTGGCAGATCCCGCCGCATGCCTCCTAGAAGAGCCCTGGGAATCCATTTCAAATGCAGATGTTGGTTTTGTCCGCATGTACGTCTGATCCTCCGAGTTTATCCCAATTGTCCCGGCCTCTTGGGATGCTGGGTTGAAAGCAGAGTTTCTCTTTTCTGCAGTCCCAAACACCGCCCTTTCAAGTCCCACCAGCCCGCTGCTGCCGGTCTTTGCCCATATTTGTTTAACATCGCACATGCTCCTTTCATGTTAGGGGACAGTTTCAAATGCTGTACCATATCCAGGCCAAAAAAATATAAATAAGGAAAAGAAAACAAAACACAGCTATGGTCATTGTGAGCTTGCCTTTTCAAACTACAGCCTTGTCCCCCAAGGATTCTAATCCACCCTCCCCCCTAGGCATCTCCCAGCCCCTGCTCAAGATTCTCACTCTCCCCTCGCCATTCCCCCACCCCCCATACACACACAC
>VBSM01001681.1:3113439-3157465 GCA_008086735.1 Cheirogaleus medius
AAAAAAAAAAAAAAAAAAAAAAATATGTTTCTCTGCACTCCTTTTCCCATCCCCTTCAATTGACAGATGGATCCTTTTTCTAAGTGTGTAAATATCACGGCTTATTCCCTTCCCGGGCTGTGTGTGTTTGTGTGTGGGTGTAGATAACATGTACACCTGGTACAGAATTAAAGGAACAAATGGCTATTTGGTTAGTGAAAGGCAAGTATCCTTTCCCTCTGTTCCCAGATGGCAGTGTTTGCTTTTCTCTTCCTGTTTGGCCTCAGCAAGGCCTGGGCTTCCATCTCCTATCTTACCTCCAGCTGTGGGACCTGGTGCAAGACTCCCCTTCTCTTCAGCTGCCCCTCAGTAAAAGCTGGGTAAGAATACCTACTGCACGAGCTTGTTAGGAGCAAATGAGGATGTGTCAAAAGTGCTCTAGGCCTGCCGAAGTGCTGTGCACTCCTGAGTTATCACTATTTGAGGCCAAGCACTGTTCTCATCCCCTTACCTTGTCTAGCCCAGTCTGAGGGATAGGGTGCGAAGATCTTGGATGAGAAAAGGAAAGGTTTGGCAGATGGCAGACAATAGACTGTTAAAACGGGGAGGCAAGCTGGAGTTAAGGGGGAAAATGGGCACAAGGGGCAGAAGGGAGGTATGCCAGTCAGGTTGTGCTGTGGAACACCCACAAAGTATGTACAACTATAAGCATTTCTTTCTCACTCAGCATTGGCAGGCCGGCTGCAGCTCTGCTTGAGGCTGTGGATTTGCAGGGTAGCTGGGGTGGTTCTGTTCCATGTGTCTTACTCAGGCGCTAGGCTGAGGGGTCCAGCCTCCTAGGCTATGTTCTTCTGGCAGTGGTGGAGGCATGAGGTGCCAAGCCAAACTACACAGATCTGCTAACATCCTATTGGCAGATAAGTCACTTGGCCCAATCCAAAGTCAAAGGAGGCAGTGTTCACTCCCCTCACCATGAAATATCAGCAAAGGTATGTTTACCAGGGAGCAATATTTCAATCTCTTCAATCTACAATCCCTCCTCAGGTGATAGCACCCATCCCCGCAGCCTTAAATATCACACATTTGCTAAGGATTCTCTCACTTACATTCCATTCCACAGCTGTCCCCTGGGTTCCAGACACCCTGAGTTCCCACTCCCCTCAATATCTCCACTGGCACATCTCACATACTTCTCCAAATAGAAGTCTTGGTTTCCTGAACCTACCCCAAGCCTGACCTCAGCAGCGGTCCCCACTTCCACCCTGTTGCTCACACCAGAGACAGAGGATCACTTTTACCCACCTTTTCCCTCACCACCCAACCATGTTTAGGCCATCAGCATGATGCTGCCTCTAGAAGGTGTCTCTCCCTGGCCAAGCCCCCCGCATCTGTCACCTGGATGACTACCATTGCTTCTTAACCACTCCCCCTGCTTCTGCACTTGCCTCTGTCAGCCTCTTCTTGACACAGACAGAGAGATACTCATAAACAATAGGTCAGATTATGCCGCTCCTCTGCTCCAAACCTCTGATGGCTCCCATGTCAGAGAAAAGCCAAAGAGTCCATATGATGCTCTACAAGGCCCTGCATAACCTGCCCTCTGATGTCCCTCCTTAGTACTCTGGCCCTCCCTAGTACTCATGGTCTGCTGCAGCCACATTGCCCTCCTTTAGTGCTCTGCAAATACCTTCAGACACACACTGGCCTCAGGGCCTTTGCATTGGCAGTTCCCTCTACCTAGAATGCTCTTCCCCCAAATATCTGCACTGCTAGTGCCCTTGATTTTACAGATCTGGAAGACATTGCTTTTGAGACCACTTAAAAGAGAGAAAGTGAAAAATGTCACATCCTGACCAGGATATGATGATGGAATTTCCAAAAGTGACAGAGGAAAATCTATAGGAAAGGTTAGGGTAAAAGATGCAAGATTTTGTCATATGACAAGGTATAAAAGAACCAGTATTTTTTAATCTCTACTGTGCTCCGGCACTGTGTCAGCAGTTTTACAGTACCAGCCCATATGAGCCTCCCAGCTACCCTGCTATGCAGGAATTAACATCCCCACATTGCAGAGTAGAAAAGTGAAGCCCAGGAAAACAGTAAAGTAAAATATCTAAGAGCTGCAGATTCAAAGCAATCCTGCCCAATAGATTTTTTTTCTGGTAGAAATTGACGAGTCGATCCTAAAATTCATGTGGAAATATGAAGGAACTAGAATACCCAAAACAACCCTGAAAAAGAGGTTAAAATGTAGAGGACTCACACCTGATTTCAAGAATCTTCATGGCGCTACAGTAATCAAAACAGCATAGTGATAGTGCAAAGATACACAAATAAATCAACGAAACAAAATAGAGAATCCAGAACCCATATAGGAACAACTGATTTTTGACAAAGGCTCAAAAGTAATGCAGTGGAGAAAGGACAGCCTTTCAACAAATGGTACTGCGATCACTGGAAATGAACATGCCAAATGAAGACAACGACAAAGAAACAGTAGTGGAGGAGGAGAGGGGAGGAAAGAATCTGGAGTCACTCCCTGCCCCATTGACAAAAATTAACTCAATGGATTGTAGACCTTAATGTAAGAGCTAAAACTATACTGCTCTGGGAAGAAAACATAGGGGTAAATATTCATGACTTTGTGTTAGTCATCAATTTCTTAGATACAACATCAAAAGCCCAATCCATAAAAGGATAAGTGGATAAATTGGACTTCATCAAAATGTAAAACTTTGGCTCTTCAAAAGACCCTGTTAAGAGCATGAAAAGGGAAGCCACAGACTGAAAGAATACATTTGCAAAGCATAAATCTGATAAAGGACTTGAATCCAGAATATAGAAAGAATTCTTAAACTCAACAATAAGAAAACAACCCAATCTTAAAGGCAGGGTATGCAAAATATTTGAACAGACACCTCTCCAGGAAGATATAAGGTTGGCAAATAAGCATAGGAAAAGTTGCTCAGCGACAGTTGTCATTAGGAAAATTCAAATTAAAACTGCAGTGAGATACTGCTATACACTGATTAGAATGATTAAAATTAGCACTGGCCCTACCGGGTGTTGGTGAGTATGTGGAGGCAGTGATACTCTCACACACTGTGGGTAAGAATGGAAGATAGTGCAACCACTTTGGAAAACAGTTGAGTAGTTTCTTTAAACACTGACATATACCTACCATACTAACCAGCCATTCCTTTCCTAAGTGACTACCCAAGAGAAAAGGAAATACACGTCCATGCAAACACTTGTATATGAATTTGCATAGGAGCTTTATTTGTAATAGGAATGGTTCTAGAAAAAAGCCAAATGCCCATTAAAAGATGAATGGATAAACAAATGATGGTACAGCCATACAATGGAATACTACCTAGGGATAAAAAGAAATGAAGTGTTGATATACACCACGTGGATGACTCTTAAGGGAATTATGCTAAGTGAAAAAAGTCAGACAATAAAGAGTACCTACCGAATGATTCCAGTTATATAAAAGTTTAGGCAAGGCCAACTAACCCATATGGACAGAAAGCAGACCAGTGGTTGCCTGCCCTGAGGAAGGGCACGGGAGGGGTGGGAGGGCAGGACTAGGGTGAGGCGAAGGAGACTGGAGATGAGGGCAGTGTTTGCTACCTTGATTGTGGCGATGGCTCGCAGGTGTATGCATTAAGCCAAAACTTAGCATGTTGTTAAGTGTAGTTTCTTATATGCCAATGATACTTCAATAAAACTGTTTTTTTAAAATACCCAAGAGCACACAGGGGTCAGAGGGGAAGCTGGGACCCCTACCAGATCTCCAGGGCCCAAGAGCCCACACTCACTCCACCCATGGGCTGCCCCCCAGATGGCCGAAGTCTTTTGGCAGGGGCTATGTGTGTGAAAATTATGGCTGGAATAGCTGAAATTCTTCATATAAATTCCAGGAAATCCGGGGGCTTCTGGGCACCATATGAAAATATAAGAGGGAAAGAGTGATTCATTATCTGAGAAAAATGAAGCATATTTTATAGGGTCATGATGGAGCCTCTGAAACATCACTGCCAGCCCTTTCTCTTGGTGCTTGTTGTGGCTGGGGTGGGCATTGGGAAGGGCAAACCCCAGTTCTTCCTGCCCTTTCCAGCCAGGGTCTCCCAGAGGTGGTCGTGGTGCCCACAGAGGCTGGCAGCAGGGGGCAGAGAAGACGGGCACCCAGAGAAGTGAGAGGCTGGCACAGGGGGCTGGGCAGGCAGAAGCCCCAAACTCAGAGGATTGGGAAGTTAGGCTGTTTCGAGCAGTCAAAGCAATCACTGGAAATGAACATGCCAAACGAAGACAACGACAAAGAAAAAGTAGTGGAGGAGGAGAGGGGCCCTCTCTCTGTGACCTGTGTCACCTGCAGCTTCCCAGGGTGCCCAGATTGAGGTGAGAGTTGTCCCAAGCAAGAGCTCTTCTCTCCAGGTAAAGACACACGCATTCCCGACGAAGCTGCACTGGCTGTAGGCAAGTCGATTGCCCCTATTCTTCTAACCAGATCAAATTCTACTAACAGAGCTTGAGCTTGACACTTTGTAACCAGGCCCCAATCATATTATTTACTCCTTTTATTTTTTCTGGTAGAGTCTTGTTCTGTCACTCCAGCTAGAGTGCAGTGGTGTCATCATAGCTCACTGCAACCTCAAATTCCTGAGCTCAAGCAATCCTCTTGCCTCAGCCTTCTAAGCAGCTGGGACTATAGGGGCCCACCTCTGTGCCTGGATAATTTTTTCTATTTTTAGTAGAGACCAGGTCTCGCTCTTGCTTGGGCTGGTCTTGAACTCCTGAGCTCAAGCAATCCTCCTGCCTCAGCTTCCCGGAGTGCTAGGATTACAGGCGTGAGCCACTGTGCCCGGCCAATTTACCCTTCTTTCATTCAACAGACATTAATTGAGTGCCCACTACGTGCCAAGCACTTTCGTAATCTCTGGGAATTCCAGCCATCATGGAGCTCACACAGACCATATGCAAGACAAAGAAGTGACCATACCATGTGTCAGGTGTCACACACGCAGTGGAGAAACAACACAGTGGAAAACAATAGAACCGGCATGGGAGACAAGGAGACAAGAAGGGATGAGGGCGGAGCTAGGAGGGTAGGGAGTGGAGCTGCATAGAAGTTCTAGTGTGACCCTGGTCTTTTGTCTCCCTTGATGGCCGCCCCCCACCCCCCCAACCTTGTAGCAGACCACAAGGAATAGGGGTGAACTTTCTTGCTCCCCTGGCAGCTATATCCAAGATGCACTCATGTTCCCCAGAGCTTCTCCTGGACAGGAGGACAGCACACCATGCCTGAGCCTCATAATTGAGGTGGTGGTCTCTGTGTTTCACTGTTGTCTCCCAACTGTTGATCTGGTCTCTCCAGCCACCATGCCTGTTCCTCCTGTGTCTTTGTTTCTTCTGTATCCCTGAAATGCAAGTTCTTGCTGAGCATACAAAAGGTATGCCAAAGATATAGCTCATTTCTCCCTTAAAAACAGGCTTTCCTTTGTCTGAATTTTCTCTTCTTTAGAGGAGAAATGGAAAAGGCTTGGAAAATTCCAGCAAGGGAGTGATCAGCCTTATTTGAGTTGTGCAAGTGGGAAAAAATGTGCTATTCCCAAAATTTTAAAATTTCCCCAGCCTGTCCTCTGAAAGCAATTCCCAAACTCCTGAGCCCGGTATGTAAGCTTGCGTGTTTCTTCATCTCTCTGAGGGATGACTTGTCCTCCCATGTGTATGTCATGTGCATGCATGCATTTGTGGGCAAATGAGGAGGGTGGGGTCATGGTGGAAGTTAATCACTCTTGAAAATGAAGCATGTGACAAGTGGAAAGTGGCAAGCTCTTCAATGCCCACATCCGCTGGTTTTCCAGTGTACCAAGGACAAACCATTTCTCAACAGCAGTACGTCCCTACCTGTCTCTAGTCTTCCTCTCCATCTATCCAAATTTATTCATTCATCCATTCATCAAACAGTACTTGCAAGTCTAATGTGGTTGGCAGTTTCTGAAATGGCTCCTAGTGACTCCCACTTCCTGGGACTTACACTTGTGCAACTCTCTCCCCTGGAATGTGCACTGGACCTAGTCACTTGCTTCTGACGAACAGAATACAGTGAAAGTGATGGGCCATTATGGCCACCATTTGTTCAAAAGACAGTCACTTCCTTCTTGCTCACACTCTTTCTGTGGTTCTGCAGTTTACTCTCTATAGTGAAGTGAGCTGCCATGTTGTGAGCTGCTGTATGGAGAAGCCCACATGCCAACAAATTGAGGGCAGTCTCCGGCCAACAGCCAGCGAGGGACTAAGGCCCTCAGTCCAACCCGACAAACTGAATCTAGTCACCAAGTGCGTGAGCTTAGAAGCAGATCCTTCCCCATTTGAGTCTTCAGATTAGACTGTGGCTGCAGCCAACACTTTGCTGGCAGCTTTGTGAGAGGTGCTAAGCCAGAGGTAGCTAAGTAGCTAAGTAGCTTCCAGATTCCTGACCCTCAGTAACTGTAAGAGAGTAAATATTGTTGTTTTAAGGCACTAAGGTGTGGAGTGATTTTTTATGAGGCAATAAATAGCTCATATGCCAACTATGTGCCAGGCACTGTTCTTGACTCTGGGGACACAGCACAGCTGCAGAAGATACCTGCATCCCTAACCTCATGCAGCTAACAGTCCAGTGAGGGGAGGCAGATGGTAAATAAATCATGGTGACTACTGTGGTCTGAGAGTGTGATCCCCCAAAATTCATGTGTTGGAAATTTGATCTCCAAGGCAACAGTGTTGGGAGGTGGGGCCTAATGGCAGGTGTTTAGGTTATGAAGGCCCCACCCCCATAAATGGATTAATGCTGCTATAAAAAGGGCTGTGGGAGTGGATTCACCCTCTCTTGCCCTCCTGCCTTCCACCATGTGAAAACACAGTATACCAGATACCGTGCCTTGATCTTGGACTTCTCAGCCTCCAGAACTGTGGAGAATAAATTTCTCTCCTCTATAAATTTCCCAGTCTCAGGTATTCTGTTATAGCAGCACAAATGGACTAAGACAGTGACAGAGAAAAATTAAGTTGTCAAGGGGACTGGGGAATCACCAGGATTTTGGAATGAGTGGTGAGCTGGGGGTCATGGTGGTTGTAGCTTTAAATAGAGTAGTTGGGAAAGGCCTCCCAGAGAATAGAGCATTAAGCAGAGACCTTCAAGTGAAGGAATGAGCCATGGACCATCTAGGGGAAGAGTTCCAGATGGAGGGAACAGTCTAGAATGAGTTTTTGTTTGACTTGGCAAAATAAAATTTAGAGATGGAAAGGCTCTTGGCTTCTCTTTTTAGCCTGAAGTAAAATAACTATACACTAGCAGACCACCAGAAATGTGTTCCAATTTTCCTCCCACCCCAGAGAAAGCTCAGAGGCTGGACAGAGGCAAGCTGTGCTTCTGTTTTGTTTGTTTCCTACATCCTCAATATAGGCAGTTACTCACCTTGGCAAATGAGGCTTCTGTGATTTTCAGAGGAAGAAAGAAGCTGTATAATGCCTCCTTGTCCTACCATTTACCCTGGTGTGGTTTTCCCACTTGACTTGGAGTATAGGACGTAGGGCTTGAGATACCATCTGGAGAAGACTTGAAATGCCCCTCTCACTCCTGGATCCTGAGGCCACCAATTCGCACTGGAACAGACTTCTCAGGGTCTAAAGAATCCAGACAGAGCCACTCTGGCTGCCCAGGCTGGGCCAAACCAGGAGCACTGAGGACCACTCACTGTCTATCCATGCAGGCCTGAGGCTTATCTGAGGAATTCAAGGGGAGAGCAGTTTACAAAATGTTTTCTGAGGCCAGGAATGGTGGCTCATGCCTGTAATCCTAGCACTCTGGGAGGCCGAGGTTAGAGGATCCCTTGAGCTCAAGAGTTCAAGACCACCCTGAGCAAGAGCAAGACCCTATCTCTACAATGAAAAATTATCCAGGTGTAGCGGCACACACTTGTAGTTCCAGCTACTTGGGAGGCTGAGGCAGGAGGATTGCTGGAGCCCAGGAGTTTGAGGTTGCAGTGAACGATGATGACACCACTGCACTCTAGCTGGAGCAACAGAGCAAGACTCTGTCTCAAAAAATAATTTTTAAATCAACAACAACAAAAAAAACCACAGTTTTTTGAGTTGCCCTTTGAAGAAAGTAGGCCTGATAAAGTTATTCTACTGTAAAAGTGAGAAAGTGGAAGTTTGGGTAGACTCAGCCATTCTCCTTCCCCACTTTTCTCAGGGAGAGGTTGGGCATTAAGACCCTGGCTGCCCAGTGGAAAGTGTGATCTGTGAGAGGAGGTGCCGAGAGCAGCTCCCCTTCAGAAATCTGACCCAATCGCTTGGCCCAAGTCAGAATCGAATGGCTGCCTGTGCCTTCTGCCAAACACTGGCTTTCCTGATGCCTCTCACACCCCAGAGAGGGGTTGTGAACTTTCCATCCAGCCCATATTATCCAGCTCTTCATAGTGTCCTTCCTACCTTGGACACAAGAGTCCTCTGACTCTCCACAGACAGGGAGGAAGGATAGAATAAAGACATTTTCCAACCAACAAAAATTGGGAGCTTTTGTCACCAGCAAACACGGATTAAAGAAACATAGAGCAAAAGGAAAATGACTCCAAAAGGAAGCACAGTGATGTAGGAAGGAATAGACAGCAATGAAAAAGGCAAATACATGAGCAAATCCAAATGAAATTCACAATATATTAATATAAGAGAATAATAAGAATGTCTTATGAGGTTTAAAATGTATATGGAATTAAAACATATGACAACAAGAACACAAAAGATAGGAGGGGAGTGAGTTAAAGTGTTCTCAAATCTTTACATTGCCCTGGAAGTGGTAAAAGTATTAATTTGTATTAGACTTTAATAAGTCAAAGGTACATATTGTAATCCTAGGGTGACCATTAAGAAATAGAAAAAATATAATAATAATCTAAAAAGGGTAGAATAATAAAAAATAATCCACAAAGCAAGAAAGGAGGAAAAAAGAAACAATACAAGTGAGAACAATAGAATAGCAATAATAAGATAGTGAATTTAAACCCAAATATGTTAGCAGTTTTATTAAATATAAATGAGCTAAATGCCCCAATTAAAATCAAAGAATATTAGACTAGATTTTTTTAAGGGAGGCTGAGTCAGAAGCAGCCTGTTTCTGGGAGCCTTAGCCCTCTTACTACTTGGAAGGCTGACTTGATAGCTGGAGCTACAGTGATTATCTTACAACCATGAGGCTGCTGGAGTCTAGAAGCTGTGGCCAAAGGAAGGAGGAGCAGAAAAAGAAAAAGGAGTCTGGGATACTGAAGATGCTGTGGAGCTACTACACCAGCCCTAGATGCCTCACCTGCAGACTTCATGCTTTATAAAAGAAAAATACGTCCCTAACTTGTTTAAGTTTAAGCCACTCTTTGTATGGTATCTGGTACTCATGGCCAAAACAATTCCTGGTATACAATGCTTAGGACATTACATCTGCAAAACCCATTGATTGTAAGTTACTACCCTTAATCCATTTAAGGTTTTATGTGGTTGTGTACCACATAAAACCAATAATGAACATAGTGTGACCACACTGCAAGAGATGAGACCACTGAACCAATCAGACCACAGAGGAGTTTAATTAATTGGGACCAGCCACATGCATATCCTGTAAATGTCCACTTCCCACACCCAGAGGGATATTACTGTGGTACTTTATAAGCAACTTAAATTATTTGGGGTGGGGGGAGTGGTTTCTTACAGGCAGCTACCAATCAAAGCAATATGGACCTTCCCATGGCAAAAACAAATATCCAAGAGTTAATTTCACTCATTCAGCAAATATTTATAGAGCACTGACCATCTGCCAAACATTGTTCTAGCCATCAAGGACACAGAGATGAACAAAACTCCCTGACTCTGTGCAGTTTACATTCTAGTAGGGAAGACAAATGATAAACCAATAAATAAGTGAGATAAATAGTATATAGAATGGTAATGTCAATGGAGGAAAAAAATGGGTAAAAGGGAGCAGGGACTAGGGTAGGTTGCAATTTAAATAAGATGATCAGTGAAGGTCATACTGAAAGACCATGTTAATAAAAAGCCTGAGGTAATGAATGATAGAAAATGACAGGGACAAATAGCTTCAATCAGCTCATGCCAAAGCAAGAGGAGAGATTCCTGGAGAATACAACCATCATGAACAGCTTTGGTGGAGGGTGCTGCTTGCTCACAACTGCCCTTGAGTCTTAGGGAGGGGAACCTGGCATGTGGGAGGCCCCACCGCAGTGGGGAGAGGGTCATTATTGAGCATGTTCTGGATGTCATTAGACAGAGTTTCCTTGCATACTCACAACCCCCTTATCTGAGGTAGGTTCTATTATGATGCTTGTTTTACACAAGATGAGAGCGAGGCTCATCTTTGTGTTCAAGGTGGCAAAGCCAGTAAGTGGGGAGAGAAGCTCTCCGGAGTTGATGCCCTTATCACCCACTGCCTATCTCCAGTGACAGCCCATCAGGCCCATGCAGGAAATAGTACGAGCTGAAGAGAGCTGTCAGCTCACAAGTAAAGAGAAAGGACCCCAAGGAAGACTTGGCTCTTTTGAGAGCTCTGGGCTAAGCATTTCCCTCCTCCTCTGACTGTGGCATCGAGAGGGGCTTTGTGGCTCCAGGGGGCAGGTGGCAGCTGCAAGGGCAGGGGACAATGGGCCAGCCAGGTCTCCAGCATTAAGGGCTTTGCAGTTGCAGAGACCAAGGGTTCTCTCCCCTTACACACACACACACACACACACACACACACATACACACATAACCCTGCCCTCCTCCCAACACCTCCACCCCACTCTCCTTCCCTGGATCTTTCTCTCTTAGCTATTGTTCCTCATGGAAATGAGGCAGCAGGGCAGATGCTTTCTTGGCAGCACCTCCAAAGGGAGGGGGTCCGGAATGTGTGGGGATATTAGATCTCCCAGGGAACCCCAGCTGGAGTCCAAATGCTCACCCCTCCAGTCTGCTGGCTATAAACAGGACATCTCAGCCACCAGGACAGACATGGAGAATGGAGCCCAGCATGCGTCAGGATGTGAAGATATAAGATCAGGGCCGACCCTGGGTTTCAGATGCTCCTCTGGGCTCCACTCTCCTGAATGGCGGAGAGGGAGGGAGAGAAAATGAATTCCCCAGTAAGTGGCAGGGAGGAGACTCAAAGTTCTCGCTCTTTCTCTTCCTCCATTAATACTTGCTTCCTAAGTGCCAGGCACTATGATAGCACTTCACATGCATTATGTCATTTCATCCTCACAACATCCCTGTGTGAGAAAATCCATCTCATAAAAGAGGGGACTGAGGCACAGAGAAGTGGCTGGTCACACACTTGCAATGACATATGACCAGGGCCAACTGAAGCAACTGTCCTGACCCTTAACCTCTGCAGTGTAGTCTCTCCCCTCCATGTTCTCCTGTCTGATCTTTCATTGCTCCCTCTGTCTTCTTCCTTTCTTCCCTTACTTCTTTTCCTCTTTCCATTTCTTCTTTGTATTCACTGAGCCAATAAATATTTATAAGTCAACTGCTATGCACCCAGCACTGTGCTTGGCACTGGGAATAAAGCAGTGAAGAAAGACAGGAAGTCCTTCCCCATAAAGATGACATTCGATTGGGGGTAAGCTGACAATATTTTGTAAATGAAGAATTAGGTGGTAATGAAATAGCGTGTTGCTATGCAGAGAACAGGAAGAGCGGTTGCTAGAGAGTGCTTGGGGCTGGGGTGTTTTAAGCTGGATTGTCCTCTCTGAGGAGGTGACATGTGAGATCAGACATGAAGGAAAAGCAGGCACTCACCATGTGATGATGTGGAGTCAGAGTGTTCTAGGGGTGGGTGGGAGGTGCAAGTGCAAAGGCCCTGGGGTGGGAAGGACCGTGACAGGTTTGAGGGACTAAAAGACCAGTGTGGACAGAGCACAGAGACCAGGGAGAGGGGAGAAGGCTATGCAGAAAAGGGCGGACTCTACATGTGATTCCAAAAGCCTTGGGAAGTTGTTAGGAAGAGGAGCAGTAGAACCTAAGTCATGTTCCTGGAAGACCACTCCCACTGTGAAGAACAGGCTGAAGGGGGGCAATGGAGGAAGCAGGGAAGTGAGTGAGGGTGCTACTGTAGTGGCCAGGAGAGAGAAGGTGGTGTTTGGGAACAGAGTAGAGATAATAGAGATAGAGAGAAATGGATATTTACCGGGCACCTACTAAGTTCCGGGTGCTGAGAGATGAGTGAGACCTAAGCCCCCGTCTTTGCAAGGCATCTGGTAAGAAGTTGGTCAAGGGAACAAGTTCACTGAAGTGCTGTTCTGGGTGTGGAGACAGAGGTCTGTAAGGACACAGGGGACCCAGATGGGAGGGGTCCACCTCAGTGGAGAAGGGAGGCCGTGGAGAGAGCTTTGGCTGTTCTGAGCCCCCACCTATTGCGGATGCAGAAGCCTTCCCTGCAGCCGTCCTCAGCACTATGCAGGTGGATTGCACTCATGAGATGTCTTATAGAAGAAAAGCTTTTAGTGCATGCCAAGGGCTCAGACATTTCATAAACCAGCCTGAAAGCTGGCACTGAAGCTCATTAGGAACTCAGAGAATGGAGTTACTCCCAGGAGACAGCTGGCTTTTCCAAGCGTTCAGTAAACTTCTTCCCAGTGATCACCAAGCTGAGTCCTTATGAGTACCTTGAGTTTCCCAGGCAAAGACAGGGGAGACTCAGGGCATTCCCCAGAAAATGGATGTTTAAAGGGAAGAAGGCCTAAGAGGAAAGGGACTAGGGCTTCAAGTCAGCAGCCAGCACCACCAACTTGCTAGCCACGTGAGTGAGCCACCTGGGAAGTGGACCCTCTAGCCTGGTTAATGTCCAGGTAGCTACAGCTCCAAGCATGTCTTAACTGTGCTCTCCTGAGGGACCCCATGTCAGAATCCCCAGCCAAGCCACTCTCGAGCTCCTGATCCAGAGAAACTGCAAGAGATAATAACTATTTATTGTTGTTTTAAGCTACTAAGTTGTGGGGTGATTTGTTATGCAGCAGTAGGTAACTAATACAGAAGGCGAGTGTCGAGGCTCTGCCTCACTGTGCTTTCGGGCTGTGCACACAGGGTCTCCCTCTGCTGTGGCCCCTGCACTGTACAGAGGGGCGCCCTCCCCCCCCCACACACAGCCATCCCTACACGTCTGCTTCTTGTGACTGTTCACACAGTTAGGGACAGTTCTGAAAATAACTTATCTAACACTCAGAACCTACTGTGTGCCAGCACTAAGCTAAGGGCTCTTACATATAAGTTTTTATTAAATTCTTACAACAAAATTTTGAGGTGAATGTTATTATCCCCAGTGCCTAGGACAACGTCTGGCACATAGTAGATTTATGTGTTAGTGTGGACTGGGATCCAGTCATAAACAGACTCCAAAACTTCAGGGCCTTAAAGAATAAGAAATAGATTCCTTTTTCGCTACAATCTTAGGGATTTCTGCATGTAATGTGAAAACCCAGTGAATATAACCTTGGCTACTGTATTAATCAAGGTTCTCCAGAGAAACAGAACCAATAAGATGGAGAGAGACAGAGAGAGATTTATTTTAAGGAATTGGCTCATGTAGTTGTGGGGACGGGTAGGCTGAAAATTCCAGCAAGAGTTGATGTTTCAGTCTTGGGGCCAAAGGCAGTCTGGAGACAGAATTCCTTATGCCTCAGGGGACCCCCGTCTTTTCTCTTAAGGCCTTCAGCTGATTCACTGAGGCCCCCTCCCACATTGTGGAAGATAATCCATAATACTCAATATCTACTTATTTGAATACTAATTACATATAAAAAATATCTTCAGAGAAACACCTAGATAAGTGTGCGACCAAACAACTGGACATCATGGCCTCGCCAAGTTCACATATAAAATTAACCATCACAGCTACCTCTCTCTTTAAAAATGTGATTATTTTAAGTTGCTTTTTATATTAAGGAGGAATTAAATGAATTATTTTTCTGTGGGTAAAAAGTATAAATATTTCTGGGGGAAAATATTTTGCCATTTTCTTTGCTAGGAGGAGGTATTGATTAAGGATGTCTAATATTTTACCATTTAATATTTACTTATTCTGTTTATATGTTCCTGGGCTATTGTCCCCTCACACTCCACACATGGATGCCCCATCCCCCTCCGCACACTCACCCCATGCGTGCATCAGCCGTGCGAGGGGCCCAGCATCCTTGGAAGGCATGGGGGGCCCGGGCTGAACGAAGCCCCTGTGTGACCTACAGTGGCGTGCTCCAAACCAGGGCATGCACACCCCTGGGGCTACCTGTGGACTTGCCAAGAACTATGAAGGCACAGATTGTTTTAACCGAACCAATTTCCCAGTCTTCAACTCACCTGTACTACTGCTTAAAATTGATGTACCTGGGAGTCCAGTTGGCAGAGGGGTCCTGCTGGACTGCTTCCCTTCCTCTCCTCTCACCCTCACCCCTTCCACTGGGCAAAGGAACCTCACTGGGGTGCATTGCCCCCAGGTGTCAGAACCCCCAACCAGAGGACACTTAAAACACATACCCCATCCACATCATTGAGAAATAAATTCCCAGCACAGGGTTACTTTGTTTAACTATTGGTCAAAATGTGTAACATGTTTTGATCAATTGTATACTAATGGTCATTGTAATAGCTTAATTCAGAATCAAAATGTTTAATTACTAGAACCTATAATCACAGAAAAATGTTAAATGTTTACAATTGTTTCAATTTATAATTTTATTGAAGAGAAGTATGAGGGATCAGTAAAAGACTTCCTAGCATAAAAACGTAAGAGTAGAAAATTCTGTGGGGGAAGAGAATAGAAATACAATTTCAAAGAGAAAAAAGAACTAACTGGAATTTCTGACTCTTCACAAAAGGGCTGCTTCATGTATTTTTTTTCCTGAAGCCTATGAATGGGTATTAAATTGTGATGATGTTTAGACTTCCTATGATACATTTTAAAAAGCAACTGAGCAGTCTTATTTTTAAAAATAAAAATTACATCATTTGGAATGATTTAAACTTATGTTATAAAATTTAAACGTTAACTTAAAAACATGGTAGGGAGTAAAAATTTTCAAAAATGTTGGGTGTATGTAATAAAGTATTTGAAGGCCACTGGAATAGAGTATTTGGCATATCCCAGATGGAGCCCACTCAGCTCTGCCTAGGCCCCTGCCAGTCCTACAGCCTGGCACTGGGACCTGTCAGAATCTACCACTGGTGGCCGTGGACATCTGTCTGGTGGCTCTAGCCCTCGTCTTCATTGCCCAGAAGAGTGAGCATCCACTAGAAACAGCAGCCCACCATAACCTAAGGCGGTATCAGGCACTTCTTAGCCTGTTACAAATTCTCATAACAAATCTATGATTAGGTATCATTCTTTTTCTTTAATAATTGAGATTTTATTGGTTGTTTTAAGGATCAGTACACAGACATTTCAATTTGTACACAATTCTTAATGTATACACTGCACTAAAAATCTATAAAACTATATATTATGATTCTTTTCTAAACAGTTATTCCAATGACTTTCCAGCTTAAAATTAGAAAACAAATTTTCCTTAAGAAGATATCAACTACCAATATCTTCAAATGTTGATAAGCTGCTACATCATAATACCCACCAATTGACCATTTTCATATACACCGTATAATGAAATTTATAATCTTTCACAGCACATTAACACAGTTATTTAGAAAACTAGACTACCACAACCAAAAATGTTGCAGGGTACACTCAATTCTTATAGAGAGTGCCAAGATCCAGGAGAGATTTTCTTTAGGAAACAATTCTACTTTAAATAACAATACAGGAATAGAAGTAATTTAAAACATTCAAGACATATTAAATGCATGACTGTGACTCCAAATTGCCACTTAGTGTGCTTTGTACTGTAGAATATAAAAACTACCTCCCCCTCCCCTTCCCCCACCTCTGGGATATTAAGCTCACACCCAAGACAGTCAAACCTCCCATAATCCAATATCCCACTATATTCTGGTTGCAACAAAAATAAACAACCAGCAAATTATTTCACATCTTAAAAATAATAATTTAAAGCCGATATAGCACCTCTTATATACTCCTGGATACAGCTGGAACCCATTCTACTAAGTGAAGTATCTCAAGAATGGAAAAACAAGCACCACATGTACTCACCAGCAAATTGGTATTAATGGATCAACACCTAAGTGGACATGTAGGAATAACATTTGTCGGGTGTTGGGCGGGTGGGAGGGGGGAGGAGGGGATGGGTATATACAAACATAATGAGTAAGATGTGCAACGTATGGGGTATGGTCATGCTTGAGGCTCTGCCTCGAGGGGGGAGGGGGGCATGGGCAATATACATAACCGTAATATTTGTACCCCCATAATATGCTGAAATAAAAAAAAATTAAAAAAAAATAATAATAATAATTTACACTTTAAAAATGGAATGAGGTGGGATTCCCTCCTTTAAAATGTTTCTAGAGGCCGGGCGTGGTGGCTCACGCCTGTAATCCTAGCACTCTTGGAGGCCGAGGCAGGCGGATTGCTCAAGGTCAGGAGTTCGAAACCAGCCTGAGTGAGACCCTGTCTCTACTAAAAATAGAAAGAAATTAATTGACCAACTAAAAATATATATAGAAAAAATTAGCAGGGCATGGTGGCGCATGCCTGTAGTCCCAGCTACTCGGGAGGCTGAGGCAGTAGGATCGCTTGTGCCCAGGAGATTGAGGTTGCTGTGAGCTAGGCTGATGCCACGGTACTCACTCTAGCCTGAGCAACAAAGTGAGACTCTGTCTCAAAAATAAATAAATAAATAAATAAATAAATAAATAAAAATAAAAAAAATAAAATGTTTCTAGAACCATAAAAAGATGAGGAGGACTTTCCTGCCAAAAAATAAATTTGCTAATGCCACTGTAATTCAAACAGTACAATGTGGCATAGAGAATTTTAGAAAAATCAATAAAATCCCTGGAACAACATAAATAACCCAGAAACAGATCTCAATACATATAGCAATATAATATACTACATGAAAAAGGGCATATTTTACTCTAGTAGGGAAAGGACAGTTAGTATACTATAATAAATGGTACCAGCACCATGTGCTATCCATTTGGAAGAAAGTAAAGTTGGACCCCTATCTCATACCATATTCAGAAATAAAGTTCTGATTGATTAAAGACCTACAAAAATAAAATAAAATAAAATAAACTGTTTCTAGAGCTACTAAAAATTTTTCATTTACAAAATAGTTGATGAAAATATTCCTCTGGATTGTATGAGAAGAGAAGGGAGACAGAGACCCCTGATAAGATGCGGTGTGTGATATTAATCAGACTCGGCTTCCTTCTCTCCTGCTTCATCAGAGGCTGGGCTCGCCTCATTTTTTCAGGTTCTCCATTTTCTACAGATAAACCTTCTTTGGTTTCTTGGTCAGCCACTTCAGCCTGTTTTCCCATCTTTGTCTGAAGATTTATCCTTTCTCGCTGCCTTTTTTGGCTTCCTTTCCACTTTGCAGGAGCAGGTTTAGGTGACAATCGCACCAATCTCTTGGGCTCTTTCTTCACTCTTTGCTCGGTTGACCTATCTCTTGGGCGTCTCGATGGTCGGAAGGGTGTGTGCTGGGTGCCTGCAACGAAGCGTGCTGACAGACTTCCTGAAGTAGGGCTGCTGGGACCCCTAAGTAACATTTTTCATTCTTATTTTACACACGAGGAAACTGAGGCTTAGAAAAGTTAAGTCACAAGTCACTTGTCCAATGTCACCCGGAGAGTAAGTGGTCCATCTCTATCTCAAAAGAAAAGGCAAGCCACAGACTGGGAGAAAATATTTGCAAATCATATATCTCCTACAGAGCTTATATACAGAATAGAATCAAAAACTGGGAATGCACAATGGTACAGCACTTTGGAAAACAGTGCAGGAGAATCGTATAAAGTTATATGAAGAAAATATAAGTGTACACAAAGATTTGTATGTGAATGTTCATGGCAGCTTCATTTTTAATAACTAAAAACTGGAAACAACCCAAATACCTATCGACTGATGAAAGGGCAAAAAAAAAAACTGCGGTATATCCATACCATGGAATATTACTCAGCTAAGAAGGAATGGAATATTAATGCAGACAGCTTGAATGAATTTACAAAGAATAATGCTAAATGAGAGAAATCAAACTACATGCAAAAGACTACATGGTTTATGAGTAATGATTCCATTCATATAAAATTCTGGAAAAGGCAAAAACTGCAGTAACAGAAAGCAGATCAGAGATTACCTGGAGCTGGGGGTCTAGGGAGGCAGTTGCCTACAAAGGGGTATAAGGAAACTTTTTAAATAGATGGAAATTATGTAAACCTTTATCATAGTTGTGGTTGTACAGTTGTGCACAATTACCAAAATTTGTCAAACTATACACTACAATGGTTGAATTTTGTTTCATATTATGTATTAGTATATACTACATATTATTATATACTTTTATATTAAAGTATATCTTACTAAAAATGCAGGTACAACACCATCCAAAAATAATAACAATTGATCTGTCTGGTTCCGTGGTCCCTGCCTTTCCCATCTTCCTGACCCCTCATCCCTACCTAGCCTGTGTACCTCTGGAACCTCCCTCTGACCTTGAAGAAGAACTCCCTGTGCCTCTCCAGGGTCAACCGCTTTGTTCAAGGTCCTATGTCTCTTTCAGCACCAGCCACTTTGGATTCAGGGTGGGGCTAGGGGAGGGCCCACCAAAAGGGTCTAAGAAAGTGGGCTGGGAGCCCGGACTCGCCAGGCCTGGGACAGAGGACTAGCTCAAACAGGGCTGCATCATTCACTGTCTCTAACTCTAGAATCATCTTATTTTCCACTAGGACGTTAGACTCTACTCTCCAATGTGTCCCCTGCTAATATCTTTTAAGATCGGTCGACTTTCTTACAGCCTGTTCTCACTTATGCAGGTGCCTTAAATCAAATATGGTTTCTTTCCTACAGAAATTGTCAGGCTCTTCATAGAGGTTGATGGCATTGTGAATCTCTAAGGGAGGAACACTGATTACGGAGTCTCCCTGGCATATTTGACCAGCACTCACACGACACACCCGAGGGCCTCTGCACAAAATAAGTGAGTTGTTATCGTGTCTCCCAAGAGACTCCCCAGCCCCAACCCTGCCAGATCAAACAACAGAATCTTTCCAAAGGGGCTGAAAGGCCAGAGGCTCTGCCGTCAGGAGGAAGCAACAGGTGGGCCTGAGGGAGGCAGAACTCTCTCCCACTGCCTCTCTTGTGAATGCACAAAGGAAGGCTTGTGAGTTTGGACCCCACGGCAGCTCTGGGCCAGGCTTCTCCTGGATAACCAGGTTTGATGAAGACAAGATGGTGTCTGAAGGGAGTACCATGTGCCTCCTGGAGTTGCAGGCTCAGCCCGGGATTCTATAACCCCAAGCCTCGACTTCTTCTCTCCAAGGTCTTGGCTTTGGCCCTGGAGTCCTGCAGTCCTGGAGTCCCAGAGTCCAGCAGCACCCAGAGTACCCCCCTCACAGCAGCATCCCCACCCGGCTGCTCCTTGGCGGATGTACAGAACCCAGGAACCCAGCCCACAGCATGGAAAGCAAGCCCTGAAGTCGTAAAACCAGCTGTACAACCCTGAGCTTGCCAGCTTCCTGCCCTAGGTGCCCACACCAGTCCTGACACGGCCTGGCAGGAGCCACCTCCGTGGGGAAAACGAAGAGGAGGCGGAACTGGACATGAGAACACCTTCACCCTGGCCCGCCCCAAACCCCGCCTCGCGGAAGGAAAGAGATGAAAGAAAAAATGCCTAAACCCTCAGCAAAATAAGGCAGGAGAGGGATGTCAACACAATCCTGGGAAGCAGAAAAGAAATAGAGGAGGTGTTTGCATTCTCTCCACTGCTGAGTGTCTGGGGGAGGGAAAGAAGATGGCTCAACAAACTTAGAAAATAGAGGCCCCAGACACCTCTGTGAAGGGGGCAAGGGTGAGACCCAAAACAGGGAGGTTGGTTAGAACCTTATGCAGGGGTGCATTCTCCAAGAGCCTCTCCCTCACCACAGAAGGGGAAGATCACTCCCTTATTCCATATGGCTCCCGCTGCCACACTGGAGAGTTGCCCACTGGAGAGAATGCAGTGGGGGGGAGGGTAGTGGTGGGGTCCTGGCAATGCTCAGAACCCCCAGCACCCCCAGCTCCCCTTCCTTACTCCGCTCTCCAAGTGCTGGCTGCCATCCTCCAGGCAGGCAGGAGATGCAGAAGATGATTCACTAGGAAACTGGGCCAAGGGAAATGACTACATGTTCTGCTACTTTGGGGACCCCAATATCAGGGCCGGAACCCTACCCAATCCTTTTTCTGTAAGACCCGCCAAGAAACCAGCTCTGCCCCCACAGTGGGTTTCCATCAGCTGCTAAACGCCTCGTTCTGAAATAGGACCAGACAGCCAAGAACTAAAGTCATTGGAGGGAAGCCTTAACTACGAAAAACAGAGACCAAAACAAACAAACAGAAAAAAGGAACTCCAAGGAAACAGAGATAATGTGAAGATCAGAATAAGAAAACAATTTTCATTACAATGACTACTCCAGAGGGATAAGAGAAGATCATTAATTCATGTAACAAGAAGATGATGTTATAAAAAGGAACTCTAGACAAAAAACAGCTCTTAAAAATTAAAAATGATACAAAAATATAGAAGGGTTGAAATTAAAAGGGTTGGGGGAGGAAATTTCCTAGAAAAGAAAAGATAATAGGAAAAAAGACTTAAAAATTAAAGAATCATTTTGGGAGTTCTAACAGTCAAATAGCTAGAGTTTCAAAAGGGAGAACAGATAAATTGGAGAAAAGTATCAACAAAATCACATGAAAAAATTTCCCAGAGCTTAGGGACATGTGGTGCCAGATTGAAGGGCTACCAGGGACTCAGGAAAAAGGACAAAAACATATCAAAGCACATCACTGAGAAATTTCAGGACATCCAGACATTCAGAGAAAATCCTAAAAGCTTCCAGTGAAAGAGAAAACAGTTATATCTAGGGATCAGCAGTCAGAATCACACCATTTTTCTCAATTGCAACACTGGAAGCAAGAAGATGAAGCAACTCTTTCAAAATACTGGAGGGAAAATTATTTCTAACCTAAAATTTCATACCCAGCCAACTATCAATAGTGTATGAGGGTAGAATAAAGACACTTTGAGACACAAATGGTTTTTTAAAAATTTGCCTCCTGCAGATCTGTTCTTAGGAAGCTACTATACAAGTAAACTCAGAAAGAGGAAGGCAAAAAATCCAGGGCAGGGGCTACTAACCAGAAGAGAATTGAGGGGAAAGCCCGCCATGGAGATGGAGAGAGATCTCAAGATGAAAGCTCTTTGGTAGGACCAGAGAGCAAGCTGTCCCAGCTCTGCAGGAGGGATGCCACCTGACTACAATGGACCTGATAGGATATCAATGGGTCTACATTCGTTGAGGGGAATTTTAGAGTTCTGTGTGTCCATTTGGGCACAAATTTATGCTAAATATACAGAACACCAAGCAAATGAAAAATGAGGCAAAATTTAACTCCAATCAAAACAAAAGTTGTATAAGAAAGGAAAGTTAATCATGGCACAATATGTGATTCCTCTATTAACAATATTTACATAATCACAATACTATAAAGATTGGATAGTAATTTAGGCAAAAATGCCATGTAACCATGTCAAGAGGTTGGAGGAGAGAAATGTGTGTGTGTGTGTGTGTGTGTGTGGTACATAATGCTAATTTTTCATAGTAGGATAGATAATAGTAGTAGGTAGTAGTAGGTAGATAATACCTAAAATGAAAACACAATGAGATAGAGGAAAAAGAAGAATATTTGTCAAAATTTAAGTGTAAATACAGAACATCTAAAAGAGTTTAAAGTGATTGTCTCTTTGGAATGGAACTTAATGGAACAGGGCACTGCTTTCTTGCACTGTAGACTATTTGACTATTTTTCCTCTTCTATTGAGGCATGCTTAATATATAATAAACCACCCCTATTTAAAGCACAAAATTTGGTAATTCTTGTCGTATGTACATCACAATCAAAACAATGAACATATCCAGTGCCCACACCCATTTCTTTGGGCCCTGTACAGTCCCTCCTTCTCAGGATTACTCCTGGGGGAGGACAGATGGGTGTCTGCAAGTCAATCACCACCTAAGAATAGCTCAACATTTCTTGCTTTCGTTTTAGTGAACCACGGGGTCTGTGCTTCTAGTGCAGGTTCTCCAGTGTCAGCCTGAGGATGACACCTCACAGTCCAACTTGGCCTTCAGCACTCAGCTTAAGAAGTACCTCCTCCAGGAATCCTGCCATGACTGCCTTTCTGTGCCCACAGTCTCCTTCTTTAAGGTGTAATGCACCACTCTGTTGTGTTCTTGCCTCTTCCTCCCTGCACCCTGTAGCCTGCAAGGATGGAGACCCCCTTTGACTCATAGGGGCAGGTTCAGAGAGGGTGCTCAGCAAATGTTTGTTGATTGAATGTATGAAACACATGACAGAATAGATGCATGGAAGGATGAATGCATGAGTGACTGCAAGGTGTTTCCCCAGTGTCAATGATATAAGGCTGTTCGTGTTAAAACAAAGATGTTATCTCTGTAAAGACCATGTGAAAGTACAGGAGGCTGAAATGGAAGGAAAGCTCAGAAATACAAGTGGAGCCATTAGTCCATTCTTGGAGGGGTCTAGGAGATATTTGTACCAGGAAGAAACCTTGTCCGGAACATCTCTTCCCCCACTTCCTCCCCTTCCCTCCACACCCACCCTCAACCCCAGATCCAAGCCCCACCTAGGGAGCCCTTGGCTGAGCTGACCCCAGCAGCTGGGGATGTGGCTCACTAGGGGGCACTCTTCCATCACACCGGCCCTGCCTCAGCAGCCACTAACCCTGCCCTGCGCTCTTTCCTACAAGGACTGCAAACTCGGGGTCCTCCCCACATTCCCTGCAGCCTCTTGCTGAAAGCAGAGCATAGTTCCAGGCAGCAGGGGCACGTGCATCAAGTCAGTACCCACTTAGCACAAGGTAGCTTTGCAGAAAAGGCAGATGTCTGGGGTTAAGTTGATGTTTCAAAATGGTCTTCCTTTATGCACTGGACTCAGTGTGCCAGCTTCTTAAATTCCCACTCCATTCCTTCCCCAGCCTGATGGCTGCCCAGACAAAAATAAACTGTGGGTACACTCCTGCAGTTTATCCGTTGGTTTGTCAGTAGCCATTAGACAATTCCCATGCAGGGCTGGAAATTGTGGAGGTTCTGGGCAGCCGCAGACCCCAGAGAAGGAAGAGGAAGTAGGAGCAGTGTTCAGAGCTCTCTCCCCATTTGCAGGAAGCATCCCAGCCCTGGGCACCAGATGCAAAGTGCCACAGAGGAATGCCAGGGGCTCAATGAGTGTGCGCAATTTGGAAAGTTAAGTCTCCTTCATTTTTTAGAACAGCACCATCTTAGCTAAACCATTATGGGGCCTAATTTCACAAATGCTCCAACTTTGGAGGATTCAACCCCCAAAGACACAGACCCTGTGAGGCCACTTGTGCCTGAGAGCACCAGGCCTGGTGCATGGGAGTGAAAGGGACAGGGAGCAGCGGTGGAAGAAGAGGGCTTGGGGGATAAAATCTAGAGGCAGTGATGGAGGGAGGGGTGGAGAAGGGGTGAAGAGAGGGCAGTGGTTGGCAGACGGACAAAGAGAAGGCCTTCACTTGGCTCTTCAATTCTGCTCTTGGAACTAGAGCGTTTGAACATCCATCCTAGTGTTCAGGCTCTTCCTGTGAATTTGCTTCCTGCCCCAGATTCTAGTAGGCTTCCTGTTCCCATAACCTGTCAAAGGGAGTGTTCAGGGGGAGCTGGAAGAGGGAATGTCACAACTACCAGTCTTCTTTTGATGTTGCCATCTGTGCCGGGAAGCCTCTCCTCCACTAATCAACCATTTGGGAAGTAAGGGGGACCATTCCCTTCCCAGCTCCCTGGGAGGGGGCTGCTAGGGCTCTACTAAGAACTTGTCTTTGTTTTCTGGTTGGGTGCAGCAGAATGCAGCTGCAGGGCCAGACTGAGGCCACAGACCAGGCACAGACCCAGACTCATGCTAAGGAGGGGCAGGGTGTGGGTACCTAGATCCCTTGCGAAGCATGAAGCACGGTACACGCCTGTAATGCCGCCATACCCCTGGAAACTGCACTCTTTAGAGCAAAGGCCTCTAACCTGGCTTACTCTGAGAATTGGGTCACCTCTGCATCTTTCCTGGGTAGGATTCCTGACCCAGCCAGCCACACTTTCATCTGGGAAAAATCATAACCCGTGGTGCGGGGGGGAGTAAAGGAGAGGGGGACAAGACAGACCAAGAGAGACAAAGGTGGGAGGAAGAAAGCCCTGGATCACTAGGGGAGCCTCTCTTCCCCTGCTTTAAGCAGAAGATTCATATGCAGACAGGTTGGCCAGCCCAGTACCCCACTGTGCACACTTGCCTCTGGCACATCTGAGCTATGGTCACCCTCTCACCCAACCACCCTGCACTGCCAAGTGTGGCTGCCAGCTCAGGCAGGCTCCACTGAGGCTCCTGGCCTGGCCCTGCCTGGGAGGTCCTGCCCTCTGTCCTTGCAGAGAGGAGGAGAATAGAAAAGAAAAGTACATGCAAATTTCCCATCTGGGTT
Source organism: Cheirogaleus medius (assembly GCA_008086735.1). NCBI lineage: Eukaryota > Metazoa > Chordata > Mammalia > Primates > Cheirogaleidae > Cheirogaleus > Cheirogaleus medius. Next base: position 3,138,117 of record VBSM01001681.1, read on the forward strand.
TCACATCCCTCTCCTCCCTCTGTCCGTTTGGGACTCAGAAGTAAGCAATCACAGGGGCCTGTTTTGATCTGCAGCAGGCTTGTCTACTCCAAGATGTACCTCCTTGACTCCACCTTGAACTGGCCCCTTTCTGCAACCATCTCAGGAATGTTTGTCAAGCTTTTTGTCAGGTGTCCTTCCAAATGCTCCTGAAAGACAGGACTATCTCATGTGGTCTTTCCCCTGATTTGGCAACATCAGAGTGCACATATCCACACCCACACCCACTCTCATACCTCATACTCCACCAAGTGTTTCCAAGAAGAACACTGTCCATAAGGTAAGGCTACCTGGGGACCTCTTCCTATACATTTCTAAAATTCCTACCTACTATATCTAGTTACCACAGTAGTATACGAGCCATAGCTGCTCGTTGTGAGGTGGTCCTTGGATGGCCAAATATCCCTTAGCTTGTCATACATAATCCATTTCCTCGTTTGTCTCAGATCCAATCACTATTTGAAATGCAATATTTGGCTTCCAAGTAAACCACATGCACACATACACACTTTTTGGAAGAGCTTTATTAAAAATTAACAACGTCTCTGGCTATTGAGCTTGCGAAGGTTCCTTGTCCCTGGTTCCCTCCAGTGAATTTGGTAATTGCAAACTCCATGCTCCAGGAGGAGGGGAAGATTCAGCAGGGGTAGAAATCAGCCCTAACTCTCCAGGTGGACAGAGACCACAGACCTGTTGAGAGGTGCTGTGTGGTCAGGCTCAGGAATGGCAGAGAGCTGGTGGCGGGAAGGGGAGGGCATGTCAGAGCAGGCTTTCTGAAGAAGGGGTATTCACTGTCACAGCCTAGTGGGAAGGTAGGGGAGGCAGGGTCCTGGGGGCAGAGGAGAAGTTTCCATGCAGAGGAGGAACAACTGCGGGAGCCACAGAAGTAGGCGCAAGGGAGGGCCTCAGGCTGTCAGGGGTGTAGGGGAAGGTGAAGAAGAGACCTGAACAGGGAGAAGGCAGGTGGAGAGAGGGGGGCTCCCAGAGTCTGCTCTGTTCATCTAGGGACCCCAGATCTGATGGCCACAGAGGGGTTTTGAGAATGAGAAACCAAGCAGTCTAGCAATTTACCTGCCTCTCTCTGTGTGTGACTGTGGGAAAGCTACTTAACCTCGCTGAGCCTTGGTTCCTTCATTTATAACACAGGGATGATAGAACTCCCTTGGAGAGTGACTGGGAGGGCTGAATCGGATGACTGGGCGAAAAGCAGGTGATGGCAGACCGTGCGTTCTGCGTAAAGAGGCGCCGATTACTACCTTGGGAAAGGGTTGGACAGAGCGCCTGGCGGCGGGTGATTCAGTCTGGCAGGTGGGTCAAATTACCCAGATATTTCAACCCAGATTCACAGTTCCTGTGGAGACAGGTCGTAAATGAGTTGGTGAAGGTGTTTGTAAACAAAAGTGCAATTCATAGGTTGCCGCAGGGAGTGAAAGCAGTGGGGGTTAGGGGAGGGGCTCGGTGGCTGGAACCAGAGTTACCTCTTCGCCCCGGGCACTGTCTAAGCAGAGCGGACGTGGACTCCTTTGCAGTCCTCCCCCACCCCCTCAGTGCCCCCACAACACACACCCGCTGGAGCCCCCTCTCGCAGCAATCCCCGGGACACGCGATGTACGTCCCTTGTTGTCTCGCGGTCGGGTTTAGGGATGAAGGGCGAGAGCGAGGCGGGGACGGGAGTGGAGGCGGTAATGGGCCCCCGCAGCTCCAACGGCAAAGCCGGGCGGAGTGGGGGACACAGCGCGGCCTCGAGGGCGCTGGGCGGCCCGGGAACGGAGCTCAGGGGCCGGCCAGGCGCCCGGCCGCAGCGCCGCCTCCCCAGAGGAAGGCTGGGGCCAGGAGGAGGGAACGGGAGGAGGCGGAGGGCGGAGGGCGGAGGAGGGCGGCGCGCTGAGAGGTTATTTGTGGTTCGCTTTGATCCGGAGGGGGAACCTGAAACTCTCACATTCCTGGCATAGCAGCCGCCTCTGGCGCGGGCCGACCCTGGGGCTGCGTGCTGGGGCGCGAACGGCCAGAGCGTCGGCGCCACCGTCAAGAGCACATCTCCGCCGCCGAGCTGAGCCGAGCCGAGCCGGGCCGTGTCGTCGGGGCCGACTGCGCCGGGCACCCGCGGGCTGCAGCGGTAAGGAAGGCCGCTTGGCGCTCCCGAGCGCGCGCGAGGCCGGCAGAAACGTGCCCTAGCCGAAGCCCGAGTCTCGGCCTTTTCCAGGAGTCAGAGCGCAGCGGACCGAACGTCCTCAGGGAGCCCTTTCGAGGCGGCCGCAGTGCTGGGCAAGGGCCGCTCCGCCCGGGGAGCCCCGCGCCGTGCGCTTTGGGGGACTCTCGAGGGCTCGCGGGTCCCCTGGGGCTGGGGGAGAGCAGGGTCTGTGTTTGGGGTTGCGGTTCGAGCCGGGGGTAGGGGGCAGTGGTAGCGCGGAACAGATCTTCAGGCGCCCCTCGGAGCTCCAGCTGCAGGGCCGTGGGGGCTGATTTGGTTAGGTGGGGATTACAGGTGTCTTTACCCCCAACTAGCCCAAGAATTCCTCTTTGTCTTCCTTGGAAAATCCTCTTTGGAGCCACGAATTGGCTCTCACTTAGAAAGAATGCAGCCTGCTGTCCAGCCCGGTGACGTCAGCGCTGGAGTATTTGGAAAACAAAGAGGGCTCGGGGGGAGGGAGGGAGGCTGACCCGCGACGCTTAAAGACCTCTCCCGGCCGCCGGCTACCCTCACCGGCTCGCCCCTGGCGCACCGCCGGCCACGGGTGCTCGTGGTAGGGCGGGAGCCCTGGCCGGGTGCGATCTGCCTTAGAGACTCGCTGTGCTTCCTTGGGCGAGTGGGAGCCCAGGCGAAGGCCAGGATGTGTGCTTGGCTAGGAGAGCGGCTTTGAGAGAGCGCAGCGCGCTAGCGCAGCAGAAGGTCGGAGAAGGTTCTCCGGCCGCGGTCGGAGAAGCAGATTTCAGTAACGGCTCAGCCCTTTGGTATCTGAAAGGATGTGCATCTGAGGGACTATCTCTGGGACAAATTCGCGGTGAGAGGCCTCGGACGTGTTCTTTGCTCCCAGTCCAGGCACACTACTGGCGTGCTTGGAATCTGTCGCGAAGGCTGTGCATTCCTTCTTGCCGCTCCCCTGTCCTACTCTGCGGGAGTCAGCCCAGACAGTGATTAACTTAGGAAACGCCTGCAGGTGAAACTTGAGGGCGAATTGACTCTTGTTTGCTTGTTTTGCTTCTGGTAACGCTGGAGTCTTGCACTTCTACTCCTCACTGGGGAGAGGGGGTTGGTTGGGGGCCAGGAAGGGTGCGTACAGAGGTGCTCTCCACACTCATCCCCCACTCCCCAGCTCTGGGCACGCGGAATCCTGTGGAGAGAGAGTAGATTGGGAATGGCTGCTCTGCCAAAATGCCAAGCCCAAACTGAGGCAGGGCACTGGGGCTAGTGTTGTGGCAGAGGAGGGCCACATTCCTCGCACTACCACCCCCATCCCCCATACACAGAGGACCCTGGCAGTGTGGATTTTGTCTGATTTTCCCTGCATCCCACTTAGGAGGTTTGTGTTGGAGAAGGCTGTGGAAAGGAAGCTGGGTGAGGGAGGTGAGCAGCCTTCCAGGCCATGAGCTACTGGGAGCCCGGGCTTAGAAAGGAACACCTTCCTTAGATATTATCTCCCTGTGCTTTAGGTCCACAGTCCCCAGCCTCCAGCCCCAGGTCCTTGCAACCAAGGGCCTCCCCCTTTCCCCCTTACTCCTCCAGTTGGCCCAAGTCAAGATGGGCTTTCTTGATGCTGACATCAAGAAAGATGCTGAGTGCCCATCTCCTCTGTGCCTAGAGGACAAAGTAGCAAGTGTGTGTGTGCAGGGAGAGATAATCAGAAAATCAAAGATGTCATGCCATCCTTTCTTTTCCCTGGAGCTCCTGTGCAGTTACTGTCATGCAGAGACTAGATGACTGACCCACTAACCTTAGTGAGTAGCAATTGTTTGCCTCATCTCACAAAACCATTGTCCTATCATAGCCTTTCTTTTTTTATTCCTATTCACCAATTCAGGTGCAATCCCTCCTTCTTCCCCTTCACCTTGCAGAATGACTGCCAAGGTCATCCCACGACAGGGAGCCCCGGAGTCATTCTATCAGCAGCCCTGGTGAAGCAGAGCCCTGGCCTGTGCACCAGGAGCTCTTGTTCAAGAAGAGTGAGAGAAGCGGGCAGTGGGCTCAGCAGGGTAGAGGGTGGTAGGTTGATTGTGCCAAGGCCAGACTTGAGCATGCTTCATTCTTCAAATGGTCCTGGGAGCCATTTGCCTAGGGCTCCTACTGGGCTGTGTTTATTCTTTATCACCTGCCAATAAACTGGGGTCTGTCCACATGGAGACTAGATAGCTAAGTGGTTAGATCTGAAATAGGCCTACTCTGGAGTCACTATCTGCTGTGTGATAGGTGGCTCACTGCAGGGGCCATGGTTTCTCCTGGTAGGTTGCCTTCTGGTTTGCTGTTATCTTTCTTCAGGCATAGTTAAGTCTCCATGAATATTGTTATAATGGTAATCATTTGCCAAGGATTTACCTCCAGCACAAGAGTACTGCCTTTTTTAATTCTCAACTCCACGAAGCAGGCAGTATTCTTTGTATTTTTCTGCTGGAGAAACAGAGGTAGCTAACCTGCCTTAATCAGTAAGTAGCAACATGGGCACTTGCACAAACTCAGGCTTGTGTGAACTACCAGCCTTGCCCTTCACCTTCATGCTTTCAACCAGACTGCAATAACAGAAAGTCCTCCTTTTCCCATGGGCTCCTGCTGATTGCTCTTCTCTCTCTTTCTCTTGCCAGGTGCTCTGGGGCCAGGTGCCGCTGGCCATTGTCCAGACAGGTGTGTGCAAGCCAAAGAAGCATGAGGACGCTGGAAGACTCCTCGGGGACAGTCCTGCACCGCCTCATCCAGGAGCAGCTGCGCTACGGCAACCTGACCGAGACGCGCACACTGCTGGCCATCCAGCAGCAGGCCCTGCGGGGTGGGGCTGGAGCTGGGGGCACAGGGAGCCCCCAGGCCTCCCTGGAGATCCTGGCACCTGAGGACAGTCAGGTGCTACAACAGGCTACGAGGCAAGAGCCCCAGGGCCAGGAGCACCAAGGCGGTGAGACCCACCTGGCAGAGAACACCCTCTACCGGCTATGCCCACAGCCCAGCAAGGGCGAGGAGCTGCCCACCTATGAGGAGGCCAAAGCCCACTCACAGTACTATGCAGCCCAGCAGGCCGGGCCGAGGCCACACGCTGGGGACCGGGATCCTCGCGGAGCCCAGGGAGGCAGTCGGCGACAGGATGAGGCTCTGCGCGAGCTGAGGCATGGGCATGTGCGCTCCCTGAGTGAACGGCTCATGCAGCTGTCCCTGGAGAGGAACGGCGCCCGGGCCCCCAGCCACATGAGCTCCTCCCACAGCTTCCCGCAGCTGGCCCGCAGCCAGCAGGGACCCCCACCTAGGGGTCCCCCTGCTGAGGGCCCAGAGCCCCGTGGGCCCCCACCCCAGTACCCACACGTTGTGCTAGCCCATGAGACCACCACTGCTGTCGCTGACCCGAGGTACCGTGTCCACGGCAGCCCACATTTCCAGCATGCTGAAGTCAGGTAACTGCCCCCACCTTGGTCTTTCACACTGTTGCCTTTCTCCCAGTGCAGATCACTCCTTGTGTCAGAACTGGCAAGATCCCCACCCCACCCCCACCTGCTCCAGAGGCTGCCTGATCTAACCCCCTCCTTCCTGAGAAGGGAGAGCTGATGCCTGGAGGAGAGAAGGACTTAGCCAACGTCACATAAGAAGTCAGTGGCACCTCTTGCCTTCATTCAGAGATAGACACCATTGTCTGCTTAGCTGTAGCATTCTAGTAAGTAGGGTTCCCAGAGGACATGAATTGTAGCAGGGGGTTAAAGATTAGATTTCAGAAAGAACTTCCTAAAGACAAGGATGGGAATCATTGCCAAACTGTTTCCAAGTTAAGTAGTAAGAAGGTGGGACCTGCTTCTCTGGAGTTTTTTTTTTTTTTTTTTTTAGAAAAAGTGGACAGCTTGCTTTCTATTAATTGGGATACATTCCTAATGGGAGGCCAGAAGGACCAGGTGGCCTCCTTAGAGATATCTCTCCACCCTACACCAGGGAGGAGCTGCCCTGTCCCTACTGTTCATTTCCTTTCGTGTTTTTCTGTGTGCTCCATGTGCCTGCAGCCTGTAGTAGGAGAAGATTCTGGGTCCAGGTGAGCCCCTTTCTGTGGACTGCTGGGCCCAGGGTGAGGACTTGGAGTTTCATTCTGAGTGTGAAGGGAACCATTAGAGGATGCAATCTGTTTTACCTTTTTAAAAGGTCCCTGTGGCTACATGTAGAGTATGGATTATGAGGGGCCAGAATGGAAGTGGAAAGCCAGAGGGAGGTGAAAAGCCCAGATAGTTTGCAAAAATACAGGTTCCTAGAATTGAGGAACCTCAGGCTCAGGCTTCTCACCTGGCCCAGCCCCCTCCCTAGAGAAGCTGACACAGCTGTCATTGCTGCATCTCACCCCAGGGGAGTCCAGGAAACCCCACTAGAGTAGTGCCCAGAGAAGTTTAGCCTCTTCCTCAGGTAGCCCAAGGTCACAGTCAGGCTCTCGTTGTGCCTGCTGAGTATGCATTGAGTCGCCCACTTTCCCACTGTTCGGCCTGTCCTAGGAAAGATGCCTTTCCTTGCTCTCGAGAAATGGGTGACGTGATGGTGTTGGTATGGAGGAACCAGAGGATGGAGCCTCGTGGTTTTTCTCCATCCTCCACCCCTCCAAATTCCCACCTTATCTCCCTTCTCAGAGCTTGGTCAGGAAGAGTTTCGGAAGCTGAGTCGTTGTTTCTTCTTTTGGACCGGCCTTATTGAACCCTGTCAGGAAAAGATAATAATCGTGGCAAGGAAGTAGCCCCAAGGAGAACAAAAGGTGGGGGTGGGGGGCAGGAGAGGGGGAAGGGAAAGCAAACGTGAAGGGAAAGGAGCCACTACTCTTTCTTGGAGCTAAGTCATCCCCAAAGAACGCCAGTTGTGTCTGCCTGGCCCGGTGCATGGGGGGAGCAAGTTCTCGAAGCAACCCCAAGAACGGCCACATTTAGCAGCGAAGGGAGAGTTTGGATACTCCCTACCTCAGGTAGCAGGAGGAGTACACCTGCCCAGCCTGTGCTTTTGGCTGATCAGATAAAGATTGTTCGTCAGGAGTTAGGGGCAGGAACTTTCCCTTTAGCCTGAGAAAACCAGGGGAGCCATAGGGCCAGAGGGGCAGGTGGGTGGGAGTGCTGAACTGATGGGCCCAGAAGTGGAATTAAGTTCTTACGGGCCTTCTGGGACTTCGAAAATTCTTTGGGAAACTGAATAGTTGTGATGCTGGGAGTCGGAAGGCCCCTGGACTCCCTGTGCCTCTTGCTCTTCTTGCCTTCCCTCAACACGGCCCCCAGGGTGATGTTACCCCAGGGCCAGAGGCCAGTAGAGCATGGTCCGCTGAGCTCAGCTACTGCAGTAGGCCAGAGGCATTCCCTACTCCCAGGAAAATCCAGCATTTGGGTCACATTTATCCTTTAACTGAGTAAGCTGAGGTCCCTACGAGGAGTGGAGGACAGGCTGCTGTTCTGGAGCACCTGCCACCTGCCCAGCATCCTGCACGCCTTGTGTGGTGCGGTCCTCACAAGACCTCCCCCCCATGAAGCTGGACACCCCCTGATGTAGCAAAGGAATCCCGACCCCCATGGGGCCGAGGCACTTGCTGAGGTTAAACAGCTGGAGCCAGGATTGGAACCTCTATTTGTCAGATGCTGGAGCTCAGACGCTTACCCTGACATCCGTCTCACTGCTCTACCTTAACTGGAATCTTCTAAAAATGATTCCGAGGAGGGTGGCAGCACCTGGAATAGTTGGGAGAACACCTGAGTGTGCTGCTTTGGCAGTCCTGAAACCGGCGGCTCATAACAGACACCCAGTAGGTAGCTGCTGGGGCCCAGCCACCGACTGGCCTTGGGGGCCTAGAAGGCTACGTGCTCCAGTCATGACAGATGCCTTGCGTTGATTAAAAGTGTCAGGTTGCATTTTTTAAAGATGCCTTATTTAAGCATTAGTCACTCAGGAGGCCTAGGAGTGCTCAGGCTGATCCCGAAGCCCTGGCCACAGGGAGGCTGGGCAAGAAGGAAGCGTCCCGACACGAATCCCCACAGCCCTGCTGTCCAGCCCTGGAGTGTCTCAGACAGACACCACCGGGCCCTGCCTAACACACAGCGAGGCTGAGTAATTATCAGCAGTAATTTTAACAATTTATTAATTAGTAAGAATAATAATTACTTGTCTTCCAGCATGCCCAGGAGGCTGTTCTGGGGTGGGAGCTGTGTGGTCTCTGAGCACCTTCTCTTCTGTTCCCCAGGATCCTGCAGGCCCAGGTGCCTCCTGTGTTCCTTCAGCAGCCGCAGCACTACCAGTACCTGCAGCAGGCCCAGGAGCACCCCTCACCGCCCCATCCAGCTACTCTCAGCCATGGGGCCCTGGGCACCCTTGGACCACCTGGGGTGGAAGGGCCAGCAAACGCCCAGGCCTCCTCGGCCACCTCGAGCAGTGGCCACCTGGCCCAGATGGAGACTGTGCTGAGGGAGAATGCCAGGCTGCAGAGGGACAACGAGAGGCTGCAGAGGGAGCTGGAGAGCTCAGCAGAGAAGGCTGGCCGCATTGAGAAGGTAGGCCCCGCTGGGCGCAGAGGGACAGCAGAGGAGGGACCCCGAGGGGCGACTGGGGAGTGAGCAGTCTAAGGGAAGGCAGAGGAGCCCGAAAGTCTGTGTCTGGCTGCATTTCTCCCCCAACCCTACTCACCACCTCCCTCACCCCTCATGCACCCTCTGAAGCTGACTCCAGACAGCTGGGACCAGCCGAGAGGAAGCAGAGCAGGCCTGGAGCATGAGCAGTTGCTGCCAGTGGTGATTAGAAAGAGCCCATTCACCAGCTCGCTGCACACTCGCGCCCTTGCCCTGCACACACCCCCTCCCATGGACACCTCCCACAGAGAGCCCTTTGTGTCCTCCACACAACAGCAAGTCTGTTCCAGGCCAGCCCTGGCCAAAGAGAAAGCCCCTCCTCTTGGAAAAAAACGAGCAACTTGTTGGAATCGCAGGCCAGTTAGCAGCACGTGCAGAACCTGTCGGCAGCCAAGTGGGAGGGGCAGCCGGGGCCGGGCTGGCCCTCTGGGTGGATGACCATGGTCAGGAGCGGATCCAGGCAGAGCAGCTCAGGCTTGGGTCCGGGGCCGCCTTCTTGAGTGAAGGTTTACGAGTCAGTGCTAAGGTTCAGCTTTAGCAGATGCCAGGCCTCCCGTGACTGTCCTGTGGTGTCCAAGAGTGGTCAGACCACCCAGAATGTGGCTGGAGTCTTTTGTGCCCAATCCTGGCCCACTGTGCTCAGATTTCTTAACAGAAGCCAGCCAGAAGTAAAATGCTTCTTTCTGGATGTTGGGCACAGGAGAGCCGTGTTTAGTCACCCTGCAGGCAGCCTCTTCCAGAGTGCTTGGCCCTGGGCTCACTTAGCGTCAGATCCTTGGGGCAGCTACTGGGACCCTTGCTTTCTGGTCCCAGCAGTCTGGTCCATCTCAGGAGGCTGCACGCTTCTGACCGTCCCACCAAAGCCACCTAGATCGTTTGCTCCTGCTGTGTAGCCTTCCGTCTCGCACCTGTGCTGATGGAGAGTAGCAGGTCAGCCTGCGTCACTCCCTGGGAGCCCTACTCTTCCTTCAGCTCTGCTGTCTGCCTCTTACAGCTGGAAAGTGAAATCCAGCGGCTCTCTGAGGCCCACGAAAGCCTGACAAGAGCCTCTTCCAAGCGCGAGGCCCTGGAGAAGACCATGCGGAACAAGATGGACAGCGAAATGAGGAGGCTGCAGGACTTCAACCGGGATCTTAGAGGTGAGAGCTGGCCACACAAGGGGAGAGTTGGGGAGCAGCTGCAGAGGGCTTAGGTCCTCTGTTCTAGGGGAAATTCAGAAAATCTGTTCTCTGTAAAAATAAATATGAATTGACTCAGGGGGCCAGGCTGAGATTCCTTGGGAGTCTCCCTGATAGAGATGCTTGTCCCTGTGTTCTGGACCTAGGATCCCCTCGTGGAGCTCCTACAGATGGCCCAGATGGAGTTGGGGCTCCCCTCTGAGCCCATCCCCAGTGTGGAGGATGCAGCCCCACAGATAGGACTTCAGGGAAAACCCCAGGCAGGCAGCTTCCCCTGGCACTAAAACATCTTTCTTTCATTTGAAACAGAGAGATTGGAATCTGCAAACCGCCGCCTGGCAAGCAAGACACAGGAGGCCCAGGCGGGCAGTCAGGACATGGTGGCCAAGCTGCTTGCTCAGAGTGAGTAGGGGGCCCACTAAGAATCCTGGCCAGGTGTGCAGGCAGTGGGACCACTGCAGCCCCTCCGAGCAGGGAGGACCGGGCCTCCTTGCAGAGCAGCACTTTGGGCATAGGTTTATAGAGTGCCTACCATATGCCCAATACTAGACTGATCTGGGGTGGGTCGGGTGGAGTGGCTTCCAAAGAAGAATAAGGTCTATATTTATTGGGAAGATCAACTGATACCCACGGGGAAGCTGGGGAGCGGGACTCTGCTGAGCTGCGGTGCTGCCCATCATGCGGTGCAGGTCAGTGCACCGGGCAGTGGGGATGCAGGTTAGCCCTGGAGATGAGTGGGGTGAAGAAGGAGGAGTCTGAGCATTTCCCAAGGAGTCAACTGAGGGTGCCCAGTGGGAATGTGGGAAGCTGCAGGGCATGGTGAAGCTGGGCCGTAACAAGGCAGCTAAGTAAAGGTACTGAGACAGCCAAAAATGCGCTCCCAGAGCTTAAAAACCTGTAGGAACTTCCTAAAGAGCTTCTCTCTAAAGGGGTTGGCCCAGCACCCTTGAAAGGTAGATGAGTTCGTGGACTAGTCCATTTATTTGTTCATTAGCAGAATCGTGCTAAGCACCTGGCAGGTGTTAAGCAGAGGGTGGCAGCAGGCCCAGGAAGGTGCCACAGCAGGGAGGCCCAGAGAGAGGGTGAGCTTCAGGAAGGAGCAAATTCCCACAGATTCAACAGAACAGGGTGTTCTTGGTCCTGGAGACTGGTGATTAGGAGGTCCCTGGAGGCCTGAGAGAGAGACTCTTTGGGGATGGCAGGGGTGGAGAGTACGCCAGGGGTAAAGGAGCAATTGGAGGGGCATGGGGTTGTGGGTAGGCAGCAAAGGGAGCCCTGCGCTCAGCAGCAGGAAGAGGTGAAGAGGCACTAGCAATCAGAAGAGACAGAGTAATTATTTATTGAGCTCCTATTGTATGCGCCTGCTGTGAGCTATAGTATGTTCGGGGTGTTTGCAGAGAAGTGGAATGGGAGTGGTTGGTGTCTGGGTAAAGGTGGCTTTGAGGAAGGAGGGGGATCAAGGAAACCCACTGTGAGTAGCACAGATGGTAGGGGGTGTCCAGAAATGGAGGAGCAGCTTGAAGACTGAGTTCTGGCTGGCAGCACCCCTGTCCTCCTTCAAGGAGGGTTGGAAGCCCAGAGGAGGGAATGGGGGGCAGCACTGAGGGGACAGAAGGGGTGTGGCAGGAGGTAGGCTAGGCTGTCCTGGCTGGTCTCTGGGAGGGAGGTGATGGGAGTGAGCGAGAAAGGGGAGGGGGTACCCCTGGGGTGCCCTTGGGAGTCTGGGGAGGAAGAATTGCTGGGGGAGGAAAACTGGGGGGGTCCTGTGGAGCAGGGTGGATTTTTGAGGCCTGGCTCTGCCAAAGAAAGGAAGTCAGTCTCAGGCGGGCGGGTTTCTGGGAGCCTGCAAAGGGGTGTGGAGAGGAGGCCAGGAGGCGTTTCCGCTCCCCAGGGAGTGGGCCAGCGCCTGGCTGTTCTTGGCTCCTGGTTGGAGCCATTAATCTTGCAGCTGCGGGTGACCTGGATGCCTGGCATTCCAGAGCCCTGGGCTGTTCCGCTCAGGCCCGCCTCCCGCTGCTCCCTTGGTTGCTCCCTGCCTTCCCTGGGCTTTGGGGGGGACGTGAGGGGCCTCGCTGGTCCTGACACCTCCCCTCTGCCCCTCCCTCTGCCTTCCTGCCACCAGCGCCCCTGCTCCTTCACTAGTCTCTCCTGTCCTCTTCCACCCCGACCCTGGCCACACACTTCTTGCTGAGGAGCTCTCCCCAAAATCCCACAGGCCCTCAGTTTTATCAGGCTTCTGGCGGCTGCGAGTGACTGGGGTCTGAAGCCCCCCAGCCCCCACCAGGACCTTAGAGGTTGTACAAGCCTGCAGGAAGCTGCTGGAGGCAGAGGGCTGGGTCCCTCGGCCCCTCCTCTCCAAAGGCTGAGGAAACCAAAGCAGCTCTTCCTTGCTCCTCGATGTCCATTCCAAAGGGCAGAAGGGAAAACACAGAATCCTCAGGGAGGATGTCTCTGCTTGACCTCACTTTTCTGGGGGTTCAGTCAGCACTAGGAAAGTGTGACCATTATCACCAAAGCCATCTGCTTTTCCTCCTAGGCAGGCTGTCCAGTCCCCGGCACTGCCCCCCTGGGCAGACTCTTCCCCCCCCACCCCCAATCTGCTAGCTCTGCCCCTTGGGTGTGTGTCTTCTCTCTCTGAGCCCCAGGTAGTCCAACTAGAAGATCAAACACAGTCCTACCACCCAGACTCACACTGAGGCTGGAGTGACGTCCAGGCCTTGTGTAGTTCTGCAAGCTGCAGAGCTCTGTGAACCCACATAGGAGGTGGGGGCCACTGTCTCTGAGTCCAAGCCCACCGGCTCCCTCCACCCCACTCACTGGATGTTAAGCCAGCGGAGTATGAAAGGATCAATTTCAATATTATTGGACTTTCCCATCTCTTCCCTCCACACCAAAGAATGAGGCCAGCCTGGGCCCAGTCTTCAAAAGTCAACAGTGAGCTGAGAGCTGACCTGGGTTGCCTGTGTCCTTCCTGCCCTACCCCAGGGCCCTGAGTAAATGAATCTTCCCTTTTGCAGGCCAGGGTCCCAAGCCTTTGCTCTTCTATTCCAGAACTTGCGCTGTCCTGTATGATAAGTACTTAGCCATTCGTGACCCAAAGATTGAAAGCAGTGAATATCTAATAAAATTTAAAATGAAGATCTTTTGTCTTGCCATATTTCCAGTGCTCCATAACCATGTATGCCTAGGGCACGGTGTAGGACAATTTCACTGTGACAGAGAATGCCATGAATCAGAGTCCCACTTTGGGTTCGTTTGGCTGGCCCTACAGCCCTGCCCCTCCTTGCCTCCAGCCAGGACAGCAGCCTACCCACTCCTAGGGGGCCCGCCTAATTCCTAAGGGGCAGGGGCATGGGAGGTGGATCGAAGCCTAGAGCATCAGCTAGAGGGCTCTGTGGTCTGGCTTGGGCCTCTCCCAGCCATGGGGAGAGGTTCTCTGAGCAGAGTTCCTCTGGGCAATTACTAAGATGATTTAAAAGTCAGGATAGCTGGATCCTCAGATGCACATCTTTGGACCATAGCCGTTTTCACTGTGCTGCTTAGGTTGTGTTCCTTTGTGAGCCTGGTTATCCACATCTCAGTGGTCCCCCTAGACCATGGAAGGAAATGTGGCAACAGGAGCCCACTTTGGGTGACCTGTAGGTGCAAATGCCTCACACCACAGCCAGAAGCAGCCTGGGCCTTTGGAGCCAGGCCACCTTGGGTTCCCATTTGCCAGCACCATTCACCTCCTCTGTTTCCTCCCCTGTAAGGTGGAGGTCACAAATCCTATCTTGAGGGACTGGAGGATTCAGTGGAATAAGATGTATAAGTGCCTGGCTCATGTGGCAGCAAATGGTGGTTCTCTTCCCTCTTCCTTCATTCTCCCTCTTTATCCTAAGCCTTTGTTTTCTCATCTGTATATGGGCATCGCAGTTCCTATACAACCTGTCCCTAGTTGTCATGAGGTTCAAGAGGAATTGTGGCTGTGTTTTGGAAATGGTGACACCTGGCACAAGTGGACAGTGTTTGGTGCTGTCCCATGGCAGACATGTCCCAGCAGAGAGACAGGGTAGCCCAATTGTTACTGCAAGGGTCCTGGAGTTGGGCTCTGCCATTTACGTCTGACTTAATCTGAGCTTCAGTTTCCTCTCCCATGAAACGGGGTGCATAACGGAACCTAACTCCTAGTGCTTTTGAGAGGATGAGAAGCAACGGCTCATCCAGTGGTCAGCACACAGCCCAGCAGGCGGTGGGGCCAGCAGGGTGGTCGCCATCACTGATGGAGCCCCCCTCTCTCCCCGCAGGCTACGAGCAGCAGCAGGAGCAGGAGAGGCTGGAGCGGGAGATGGCACTGCTGCGCGGTGCCATCGAGGACCAGCGGCGGCGCGCCGAGCTGCTGGAACAGGCTCTGGGCAACGCGCAGGGCCGGGCGGCTCGAGCCGAGGAGGAGCTGCGCAAGAAGCAGGCCTACGTGGAGAAGGTGGAGCGGCTGCAGCAGGCGCTCGGGCAGCTGCAGGCAGCCTGCGAGAAGCGGGAGCAGCTGGAGCTGCGTCTGCGGACGCGCCTGGAACAGGAACTCAAGGCCCTGCGTGCTCAGCAGGTGAGCCGGGAGGACCTGTGCAGGTGGCAGGGCCAGGGCAGCATCTGAGGATGTCCACTCCCTTTCCTCCTCTCGGACTCCAGGGTTGGAGGTCAGGCCCAAGGCCCCTGGGAGCCCCTGCTCAGATCTAGGCCACGGCCCCTTTGGAAGGTGGTGAGGGTGACTGATCTCTGGTCCAGCTTTGCAGCATGGTCCCTCCCACTCACCAGTTGTAGCAGAGGCTCCACCACTTGGCCCGTGTCCAGCCTCTGGGGACTCCTGTGCTCAGAAGCAGCAAGGCTTCGTGTCCTTGATCTCTAAGGAAAGTAGGTTAGGAACCTGATGTAAGAGACCAGCCAGCTCTTATATGTCTCCCCAAGATCAGGAGAGAAGATGGTTGCCCAGATCCTGAGACTTTATCCTCACTTTGGACTTCTGTGTAAACAATTCTTGGTGTTTACAACCAGACAGAGTTCTGTCTCCACTCCCAACCCTACCCCTCCCACAGAGGTCGAGTGAGCAAAGCTCCTGGTTTGCTCACTTCTGATCTAGTTTACACCAGTTGTCCCAGTGTAAGTATTGATGGCAACTGCTTTCCCAGGGTGGAGGGTCCTTATGCCCTTGGCCACAGGATTCAGGGCAGGGGTATGGGGACCCGTGCTGCTTCCTCTGTCTCTGGGTGGAGGCAGGATAGGGGAGTGTGTGATATGGCGGGCGAGGATCGGTGGCCGCCACACCACAAGCTTCAGCCTTGACCGTGATGCTCCTTGCTCTGCAGAGACAGGCAGGCACCCCCAGTGGTGGCAGTGGCACTGTTGGGTCCCCGGAACTCAGCGCGCTGCGGCTGTCAGAGCAACTGCGGGAGAAGGAGGAGCAGATCCTGGCCCTGGAGGCCGACATGACCAAGTGGGAGCAGAAGTATCTGGAGGAACGTGCCATGAGGCAGTTTGCCATGGACGCAGCTGCCACGGCCGCCGCCCAGCGTGACACCACGCTCATTCGACACTCCCCCCAGCCCTCGCCCAGCAGCAGCTTCAACGAGGGTCTGCTCGCTGGTAGCCACAGGCATCAGGAGATGGAAAGCAGGTTCGGCATTGCAGGCCACGCCGGGGGTGGGGATGGGGGTGACCGTGTCCAGTCCTTGCCCTGTTCTTGATCCCCGATAAACAGGCCCCTCTCCCCATGCAGCTCAGCAGTCGCTCCTGCTCTGAGCTGACCCTGCATGTTTGGCACACCAGACAGTGTAAGCGTGCTCTTTCCCAACCAGCTGAGTCCTTGGTTAGCCTGGGAGACTGGCTGTGGGGTGTTGGATGTCGTCCAAGGCTCAGAGCCTCTAGGTCCCGTCTCTGGGGTATTGCCCTTCAGGACAAGGGTTGTGCCACTGCTATCATCCAGTGAGTCTAGGACCCACCCCTTGATGAGCTGCCTTTGCTGGTTTGAGAAGGGCCCAGGGCCTCATGCACTGGTGGTTTTCAGAGCCTGGGCTCCAAGAGCATCAAGTTCCAGAGCTGTGATGACATTTCTGAAGGGCCACTCCAGGCCCTGCTGCAAGGGCAAGAGGGTCCAGCTGGCTGTAGGGAGGGCTTTTCCTCCAGATTGTACGAGGTAGGGGAGGGTGGAAACCCCTGGATCTGTGAGTCTAATGTTGTGGGCATGGCCTGTCACCCCTTAGGTTAAAGGTGCTCCATGCCCAGATCCTAGAGAAGGACGCAGTGATCAAGGTCCTTCAGCAACGCTCCAGGAAAGACCCTGGCAAGGCCACCCAGGGATCCCTGCGGCCTGCTAAGTCAGTGCCATCTGTCTTCGTGGCTGCAGCAGCAGGACCCCAGGGCTGGCAAGGGCTCTCGGCTAGTGAGCGACAAGCAGATGCGCCTGCTCGGCTGGCTACAGGTGAGAGGAGGCTGGTGGGTAGGTTATATAGAGAAGTTTCTCCCAGGAGTGAACACAAATTGTCAGACTGTTCCTCCCAGAACTGAGGCTCATGGAAGCCAGGGCTTCCTGACTCCTCTACCAGGGGAGTCGGCTTATACTAGTGACCCTATAGCCCATAGCTGTCCTGCCAGTGCGAAGAGGGGTGATCAGCCTGCCATCTCCATAAATTCCATCACGCTTCAGCCACAGCCACCTAACAATCTAAGAAAAATAGAGCTTTCTGTGCAGATGCACCTTCCACGCAAGCCCTCTCCGCTCCTCCTTCTAAGCAGATACCACAGAAATTCTAGAAGATTTAATGTACAAAGAAGGGTTCCACCTGATAGTTATTCTCATTTGAAAACAGGAGCATTTGGTCTTAAAGTTCTTGCAAATCAATAGCAACCCACATCCGCTTGAGTCCCCCATAGGTACAGTTAACTTAGGGTGCTCTTCATCGAGGCCACATCTTATAAGCAAGGCAGTAACCGTCAACCTCCTGCCTTTCCAGCAGACAGGGTGGCCACAGAGGAGCCAGTGGCCACAGCTCCCCTGCCTGCCCATGCCAAACATGGGAGCAGAGATGGGAGCACCCAGACCGACGGCCCGCCAGACAGCACCTCTGCCTGCCTGGCACCGGAGCCCGACAGCCTTCTGGGGTGCAGCAGTGGCCAGAAGGCAGCCTCTCTGGGTAAGTCCTACTCTTCCCCCCTGCTTTGGCGCTAGGCAGGGTGGAGGGCACACTGGGGTGTGAACTGAACACCAGGCCCTTTCTTCCCAGACCTGCTTTTGGTCATTGGCCACACTCCATGGAGAACCCTACACTGTGAGAGCTGAGCAGGGTGTCTCGCCCTTGTCAGTGTGAACATGAGGCTGATTGGATGCATGAGTAGAGGAATAAAGACAGATCCAGAATTCAGAAAGAAAGCAACCGGGTGGGAGGCATTTGACTCCCCTTTCGCAGTCTTCCTTGCGTATTTAATTGCCAATGTGCATATCTAAGAGAATGGAGCTTGGCAAGTTTTCCTGATGGCACTCTCAAGTTAGAAGGCTTTGTTTAAAAGGAGCCCAGGAAGGAGAGATTTGAGAAGATGCCATTTCTTTCTCCATCCCCCTTCCACACTGGCCTTTGCATACTTGCCTGTGCCTCACGATCTCTGGAAACCACAGGCATGAAAAGAATGCTGCAGCCTCCCTCCGGGCTCTCTGTCCTCCCTCCAAACCCTCCAACCTGTTCGAAGTGATAAACAAATGCCTCTTCTACATGGGAGGCTAAGATCTGGGCCAGTAGCTGAGAGGGAGCAGAACGCTGTGCTTAGTAGCCAAGTTATGGGGACCTGGGGACCTAGGCAGCGGAGGTGGGGAAAGTTGATAAGAAAGATCCTTATCTTAAAACCACTCCAGGATTTTGAAAACAATCTGGTAACACTCGCTGGCATGTGCCTGTGTTCTTGTCTCTCTCCAGACTCTGTAGCTACATCCAGAGTCCAGGACTTACCAGACATGGTGGAGATACTGATCTGAAGGAGATGGTGCTGGGGACTCTGAGCCACTCCCTCCCCTCCTCGGGCCTCTGCCACTCTCGGCCATTCCAGCACCCGCCTCCAGCAGCTGTTCTCCCACTTTCCCCCAACCAGACACTAGTTCCCACTGACCCTCTGGTCCCGGGAGCCCAGGAGGAGTGCTGCAGGGGAGAGGAGAGCTATGAGAGTACCAGCACCCCAGAAGACCCTGCTTCTCTGCCCACATCCCTCCCGGGCCCGTGGAGAATGAGGATTCAGCCTTTACCTGTTGCCTAAGGCTTGCTGCTGGGGTAGCAACTGAAAGCTCAGAAAGGAGCTGGGCCCCTCACCTCACCAGTTGGTACTCAGACAGGGAAAGGGGATATTTGGTCTGGAGGACTGACTTCCAAGGACGGCTGCCCATGGACACCAGGGCAGCTAATCGTGTTCAGCATGTTGTTCTCTGGCTAAGTATGGTCCAGGCCGACCTCACCTGCCCTTCAGTTCCTCACTGCCTCCTTGGAATCACTAAGACTTGAATCTCTTGGGGACTACCAAGGGTGTGTGTTCTGCAGAAGCCACTGCCTCACGCTCTCACTTGGTGTGGGTTAGGGGTCATCTGAGTGGGAAACTGTGCAGTTTGTATATAATTCCCCTTCTCGTGGAACAGAAGATTGAGGCATGCTGGTTCAGATTTGTCTCCTCAGCTGTGCTCTCCTGTCCCTGCTGCCGCAGTTCCTGAAACTCCTGCCTGGCCTCCCAGTTATTCCTCCTTCTCAAGTTCCTGGCCCGTGGATTTTAATGCTGCTCGATTCACGGGAGATTGGCTGCCTGTTCCTCCATCTTGAGCCCTGTGTGAAATGCCCATGGGACCCCCATCACCAGCCTCTTGAAGTGGCTCCACAGCTCCTGTCCCTGGGACATCCCGCCAGTTTGGTTCTGAACCCTGAGCCAGATGAAATGAGCCACCACACGTGGACATCTGCCACACCTTCATGTGGGCTTGGGCGGCGCTACCCAGCACCAGTTCTCTCTGAGGAAACTGGAGAAGTTGTGTTGCTCTCATAAGTCTGTTTGTTCCCACTCAGAGGGATTGGGAGAGGGAGCTATGCTGTTGACAACTGGCTAATGACCTAGGAGATAGGACACAAACAGTCCCCTGAATGGAGCCCACATCCCAAAATGGCGCCCATGAGGCTGGCTCCTCACGCCACCTGGGCCCAGCGCCCTGAAGCAAGGCCAGATGTTCTGGAATTGGGGTGAAGCGCCCACATGGCAGCCTATCAACAGCAGTGACTGCCTTCTAGTCCTAAAGAGTCCCCCGATTCAGCCCCAGGAGCTATTGGTGGGTTTTAGCAGTTTTGTCTTCACAGTTTTTAGATCTAGAATCTTTGTTGTTGT
>VBSM01001681.1:3165366-3198044 GCA_008086735.1 Cheirogaleus medius
GGTCTCGCTCTTGCTCAGGCTGGTCTCAAACTCCTGAGCTCAAACGATCTACCTTCGTCAGCCTCCCAAAGTGCTAGGATTACAGGCATGAGCCACCGTGCCCAGCCTTTAATTGTTTTCTTGATTTCATTTTCTGATTGTTTAGTTCTAGTGAATGGAAATAAAATTGATTTTTATATCTTAATTTGTGTCTTGTAAACTTGCTGAACTTGTTTATTAGTCTAATAGTTTTTTAGTAGATTCCTTAGGATTTTCGATATCCTCTAAGATTATGTCATCTATAAATAAAGAAAGTTTTACTTCTTTCTTTCCAATCTGGATGCCTTTTAATTCATTTTCTTGCCTAAGTGCTCTCGCTATAACCTCCAGGGCAATGTTGAATAGAATTGGTGGAAACAAATATCCTGGCTTGTTCCTGATCTTAGGGGGAAGGTATTCAATTTTTCACCATTAAGTATGATGTTAGCTATGGGGTTTTTAAAATAGTTGCTCTTTATCAGATTGAGGAAGTTCCTTTCTCTTCTTGGTTTTCTGAGTGTTTCATCATGAAAGAGTGTTGGATTTTGTCAAATGCTTTTTCCGTATCTATTGAAATGATCATGTGGTTTTTGTCATTAATTCTATTAATATGGTGTATTCCATTGATTTCCAGATGTTAAACCAAACTTGCATTCCTGAGATAAATCCCATTGGGTCATAGTGTATAATCCTTTGTATATGTTACTGGATTCACTTTGCCAGTATTCCGTTGAGTATTTTTCCCCTAGAATGTGAACCCAGGAAGGCAGAGCCACATCTGTCCTGCTCACTGCAGTGGCCCCAGTCCCTCTAGCAGTGCCAGGTGCACAGAGTGCTCAGTGAACCTCGACAAATGAATGAAAAAATCGATCTATAAAACACAGGATCTCATGAGCCTCCAAAGAGTTCATTAGAGAAATAGTGACCATTGTATTATCACAGATGTCTAAGTATACATAATCCACATAAACTGTGGAGGCAGCAGTGGTTGTGAAAAATCCCAACTTAGCACGAAGTTCTTGCTGAGTAAGGGAACACTGGGGGGCTTGGTCCACTATGGTAAAGAGTGTCTCACCTTAGGGCCCAAACCAAGAGGCAGGAGTTAATGGGGACTTGGCGTCTTCCCTTCACACGCAAGTTTTCCCAGCTTAAGGAAACATGGCAGGATCTCAGAGTGGTGACATATGATCTAGTGATACTAAACACAAGACAGATGAGGGGGCGTGTTGTGGACAGCAGGGTTTTATCTGATGTGGTCTGGGTTGGGATTTCTGGGCCCTGTGGCAGCCAAGCCTATCCTTGTTGACAGGCGTAGTCTTAATACAACTTCTAAGCAGATCCCTTAAGCTCATCCTGAAACCAGTGCTCTTAATCTGAACTTTGGGGGCTCACATGAGGGTTAAATGAGATGATATATGAAGACCCCTTAGCATGATGCCTGGTGTAGAATAAGTATTCAGTAAATGGGGACATTATTATTTTTATGCTAATTTTTATTATTTTTACAATTATGCAAGAAGGATGTCCACTAACAGCCAGACTCCCTTGTAGCTTCATTTTATCCATAACTTTAAAAATCTGGCAGTCTCTCCCAGTAGGTGCCACTTGGGCCAATCCAAGACCCAAAGAGTATAAGGGGCTTCCCAGGAGCAGTTGGCAGGGCACCACCCTCACCAACCACCTGGACACAGATGAGGGCTTCTTCGGGACAAGCAGGAAAGAAAGTTTTCCATTGTCTTCCTGAATAGGAGCCTTAGGGACAAGGAAAGCTGCCTTCCCTCTCACCCCTCTGCCTCCCCACCACGTGTCAGGGCAGCTTTTGAATCCCACAGTAAGGACAGCCCAGTCACAACACAAAGGCAGTGGCACAAGAGGGCACCATGAGAAGAAAGCCACAGAACTGGGGTAATGGCCCTGCCTCCCAGCTCCAAGAGGATTCCGGGTTCTTCTCTCCCACGTGGTGAGCGTTCCTCTCTGGATGCTGGCATCAGGCCTCTAGCTTCTTATCTCCTCCATACCAGTCTTATCACAGCAAGGCAGTAAAATCCACCAAGAATGTATCTGCTGCCCTTTCAGCAACCAAGATGCTTATAGAGCTGGCCTTAGGCCCTTTCCTTCCAGGAAGCATATCAGAGCCAGCCAGGCCAGGGCTTTGGCCTGAAATGCCCCAAGATCAGGACCAGCTGTGCCCTCGGCCCAGGTGGGAGCTGAGCACCTTCCATGGGACCACATCCCAGATCGCTTCACAGACTCCTCACCAGTGGCGTGGTCCAGCGAGGCCACAGCCAGAGTCGACCGAGATCTTGAAGGGAATTGAAAAGAACAGCTGGAAAAGTAGAAGGAGAACTGGGGAACCAGGGGATCAAGAGGGCCTGTGCAGGAGGAAGAAGGGTGGGGCCTGGAAAGACCACAGGACTGGCAACTGCAAGGCCACAAGTGGCTGTCCGGAGCAGACTTTCATAGCTAGAGAAGGTGTCTGGGTTGTCTGTCCAAGAATGTTCATTGCAGCATTGTTTATAACAGTGAGCAATAGAAAATAACTTCCAGGTCCAGATACAGGAGACAAATAAATTGTGGTTCAGCCATGCACAGGCAAAAAACTGTTAGCTCACAGGCATTATTTGGCTTTTAAGAAAAATAGGATTACTTGCTAACATTAAGAAGATTGAGAAGTTTCATGGAAAAAATATCCAGATGTCTAGCTTCTCTTGAACACCAGAAACCCTGGCAACACTAGACACTCATTTCCACTTGGCATGACTTTGGCTGGAGCAAGAAGCAGCTGCCTCCTTCAAAGGAGGAAGCCCCTCCAGGCCACCAAGGCTTCTGCCTGGCCAAAGGCACTCATGCAGTCTCATGTCAGTCTCTGACAGCTTTGGGTGTAGATCTTTTCTGCATATTATTCCCTGTGCCTAGAACATTCTCCTCCTTACCCTCAACTGTTTACTCTGATAAGTCCTTTTGATCCTTCAGAAATTAGCATAAATGTTACCTCTTTAGGGAAGATTTCCCTGACTACCCTACACTGAGTTACATCACCCTGTTTTGTGTTTTCATTGCATCCTTGTAAAATTCTTCACTACTGTCACTAAAGAAGTATTTGGGACAACTCTCCCTTATGGGAGTGTTTCACTTAATAAATGTGTAAGGAATGAGGAAATACAAAATCACCATTAGAACACCAGATCTCTGAAGGCAAGATCAACCCATGGATATTAAACTTAGTGGGTGAAAGTTTGAGAAACAAGATATTTACATATTCTCAAAATATCTTCCCCAAATACATCACAAAGGGAGAAATAGTAACTTCAGAGTGGACAAACCCGGTAGATTTCACCTTAACCATGTGGCCAAGGTTAACATCCCAGTAATAAGACATATTGACATAACGTACCCCAGGTTCGATGCACTGAGAAGGGCGCATCACTTCTGTGGTGTCCTTCTCAGCAAAGCATAACCTCAATCTAATTATAAAAAAACATAACAAATCAAAATTGAGGACCACTCTACAAAATAGTTGACTACTACTCAAAAAGTCTTAAGATTGTGAAAGACTGAGGAATGGTCACAGATTGGAGGAGATTAAGGAAAACCACGACAACCAAATACAATGTGAGACACAGGGTCAGATCCTAGAACAGGAAACAAAAGTAGAAAAGAAAGTCTGCACTGAATAGCATTGTACCAAGGTTAATGTTTTAGTTTCCATAACTGTCATGCCATAAAGTTACATGAGACATTAATCTCAGGAGAAGCTGGGCGAAGAATGTATGAGAACTCTGCATCATTTTTGCAACTCTTCTGTAAGTCTAAAATGATCTCAAATTTTAAAAATCAAAAAGGTATGTGCGTGATTATTTTCTGGATGCCTGTGTCCCCTGTGACACTAGGAGCTTCCTGAGGACAGGGACTATGAATGCATTGTCTTTCATCATTGCATCCTGGCATTACGAGAAGGACCTCACTATGTTACCCAGGCTCATCTTGAGCTCCTGGTCCCCAGTGATCCTCCTGCCTCAGCCTCCCAAGTGCTGGGATTACAGCCATGAGCCACCATGCCAAGGCCATTTTCTAAGCATATTTAAAGTTTCATAAACTACTTTTATATGCAAACAATGGGTATGTACACACATACCACTCATTTCAAAGAAAGCCCTAAGCACTGTGTCTGGATTCCTGTGTGTGCTCAAACCTGGAGCCAGGCACTGAGGGCTGGGCAGAAGATGTAGGTGTTTGAGCCCTGGGAAATGGTGACCCAGCAGCATTATACCTGTAGCCAGTACAGGGGCGAGGTGCTGGGGTGGGGAGTGGTTGATTCCCCTTTGCTTCTCAGCTTCTCCATTCAGACAGCTAGCACTCTATGAGCAAAACTTCTGAAATAGTGAATTCATTTCCTAGGGCTTCCATAACAAATTACCACAAACTGGGTGGTTTAAAACAACAGGAATTTACTCTCCTCCAGTTCTGGTGCCTAGCAGTCTGCAATCAAAGTGTTGACAGGGCCGTGCTCCTGCTGAAGGCACCAGGGGAGAATTCTTCTCTGCCTCTTCCTGCTTTCTGGTGGCTCCTGGCAATCCTTGGCATTCCCTGGCTTACAGCTGAATCACCTCAATGTCTACCTCTGTCATCACATGGCCTTATTCCCTATATCTCTTTGTGTCTCTGTATCCAAATCTCCTCCTCTTTTTTCTTATAAAGACATCAGTCATTGGACTTAGGGCCCACCTTAATCCAGTATGACCTCGTCTTAACTTGATTATATCTACAAAGACCCCCTTTCCAAATAAGGTTACATTCACAGGTAATGAGGGGTTAGGATTGAACATATTTTGGGGGAAGAGATAATTCAACCTACTACAACCAGGAACTGCCCTGTACCCATTTTCTATTACTGTGTAACACACCACTTCAAAACTTGGCTGCTTAAAACAACAGTTTTATTTGCTCATAATTCTGTGAGTCAGCAATTAGGGCTGGGCTCAGCTGACAGATTCTTCTGCTAGTCTCATATGGGGTCATTAGTGTGGCTGCAGTCTTCTGGTGGCTCGACTGGGGCTGGAAGGTCCAAGATGATCTTGGTTCTGACTCTTGGTTCTGGCTGTGGTCAGTCAGTTTAGTGAGCCTCAACTGGGATGCCACTTGTGTACTCCATGTGGTGGCTCATGCTCCATTAGGCTAGCCCAGGCATGTTCACATGCAATTCAGGAGATGCTAACAGGACAAGAACAAAAGCTGTAAGGCTTCTTGAGGACTAGGCTGCTGCATTCTAGTGGTCAAGCAAGTCACAGGCAAGCCCAAATTCAAGAGGTCAGGAAATAGACTCAACCTCTTCATGGAGGAAGCAGCTGTACATTCTGATGTGCAGCAAAGGGGCATGCACATAGGAATAGGAGGAGCTGCTGAAGCCATCTTTGCAAACAATCTACCAAAGACCTCAAGTTCTGGGAGGATAAGATAGACAGATCTAGACGTTGACCTTAAGAAGCAAGTCTAGCAGCTGACCATAATGCACTGGAGAAAGTGCCCTGTGTTAGAGCAAAGACAAAGGAGAAAGCAGTGAACTTCCTGATGTGCATGGCAGAGAGAGTAGGAAGTGAAAACTGAGCTGCCCACTTGCCCTCTAACTCCCAAGTCAAAGGCCCGCTTCTCTGTGTCTGGTTCTGGATAAATACTCCATGTCCTGGGTCCTTATGGCTCTAGTCTTAGGCTAAGATAATCATTGTGGAGGATCACAGTTTAACCCTAAAGCAAAGATGGCATGATCTCAAATCCTATGTTCTCACATACCTTGCTGACTGAGGCAAGAGAAGATTTTCCAACAAGAGAGTTGGTGCAGAAATGGGCTTGGAGATAACCCTTGTCAGAGTTCCTTTTCTCCCTCACAGGTGAACACTTACCCTTTTCTCCAGTGACTGCTCAGGAGAGGTCTAGCTGCCCACACTTATGTGGGAGGGAAACCTCTAAGCACACACATCTAATATGCCTTCTGGAGGTGAAATCCTGGCTGCATTTATTCACTGTGTGACTTTGAGCCTCTTTCCTTATCTGTGAGATGTGGGCTCATAGAGCTTTTGTGAGAACAGATGAGAATGATTTGCAAACATTCCAGAAGTTGTAGCATTGTCTGTAAGGACACGTATAGCTCTTGGCTCACTCGTTTATTCATTTGTTGACTCATGTAGGGTTTAACTCTTGTTTTGTCTGCCCAGAGCAGCAGCATCCTCCTTGTCCTAGGATCAACTTTTCACTCTTTTCCAACCATGAGCTTTGAATGGAAGCTGCCATCTTATTAGATATCCTCCTTGTAGTGGTTGGTCCAAGGGTGGGCAGCTGACTCAAGTTGGGTCAGTTAGCATCCTTCCCTGGGATCTGTCAGTGTGAGAATGTAAACCCTGTGGATTTGGAACCAGAAAGCTCCGGAGCCATTGGTGGTCCAGTCCTTTACTGAGGTGAGGAATCAGAGCAGGGGCAGAAGATGCAAGTGAGTTCTGGTGCTGGTCCCTGGTTCAAGCTGTCTCACAGGCCCACCCCCATCCTTCTCTTCCTGCAGTTATGAGGACTTTCTCAAATAAACTTCTTGTGCTAAGCTTGTAACCAAAGGAATCTTGACTAAGACAGTTGATTGTTTAATGTTTATTGAGCAATTCCATCTGTCAAGCCCTGGAGGTACAACAGAGAAGCCATGGATCCTTTCCTCTGAAAGGGAAAAAGAGTGGCAAGGCGATGGGGGCTGCCACAGTCACAGCACAGAGCAGGCATGCTCTGCTTTGCTTAGAGGAGTCTGCAAAGGCCTCATAGGAGGAGGCACCTACCCCAAGCCTTAGGTCTGCGGGTGAATCTCCCTGGTGGGGGGTGGGATGTGGGAGGGGTCATGGGGGACATTTAAGACAAAGCCTTAATAGCTTGTATAAAAGCACAGGACGTGGATTGACACAGCCCTGCTGTGCCCCACTCAGCAGGTGGCACGGGCCAGCAGGCCCATGGTGGGCTGGCTTTGCTGTAGGTACCATGCCCTCTGCTACCACCAGAGCCTGGAGCAGGCTGCCCTGGCAACAAACATACCTGCTCACAATTTAAAAAGCAGCAGCAATAACACGTGAGCCCTTTGGTTCAGACGGGAGGGAGGCAGAGAATTTAGAGGGGGAGCACCTCCATGGAGGCTCCCTCAGTTGCCTAGGACCAGAGGGGTGGCCTTCTTCTAGGGGTCAGAGCTCTTCTTTCCGCAAGCCATCTGTGAGTCACAGGCATCATGCTGGGAGCTGAGTACACCAGGCAGAATGGCCCTCAGTCTAGGGGCAGCCAACAGGTCGGCCCACATGGAGCCCATGATGGGGACACAAGAGCAGGTGGTCAGCTCAAGGCACGTGTACCCAAAGCTGTGGTCCAAGATCAATGAGTACCACAGAGGCCATCGGGATGGTATGAGTAGGTAAAGGGCTGAACTCAAATAGCCAGGGAATCTGCAAAGGCTCAAATACACCTTCCAGATGCTTTGCCATACAGAACCCTGTTTGCCCATAGCACCTTGCTCTGCCTCCTGCAATAATGAGTAACATGATGCTGTAAATTATTTGCCCACCGGGCTGTGAGAGCCCCGAGGTCAGGGCCTGGCTTGCCCACACTGCTGCCCCAGCCCCAGCCCAGGCCTGGTGCCAGGCAAAGCTGAGAGTGGGAGCTGTTAGACAATAAACCACCACTTGAGGAGCTTTGACAAGGACCTTAGGGAGAGGTGGCAGTGGGTGTTGGGGCCAGGACAGCCCCAGAGACTAGAGGAAGGGATCTCAGAAAAGGGCCACAGGACATGCAGCAAGCTCAGATCAGGAGAGCTTGATCTGAGACAAGCCCAGGGAGAGCGGAGGGACAAGGAGAACCAGGCCGCCCCGCCAGGGGTGTCTCAGCAGAGGAGGCCAAGAGCAGAGAGGGCAGAGATGCAGGGATGTGATGGCTTTGGTGTGGGAGGAACTCACAGGTGAGGGGACACAGGACAGAGAATAGGGACCAAGGGCCCCAGGTCCCCATAGAGGAGCCCTAATGTGCATGGCTCGAAAGCTCTCAGCACTGGCCTGGACATCTCCATAATGCCCACATGATCCAGGCCCTGCACCCAGGCTCAGTAAATCCCCGGGCGACGGGTGCCCAGGGCCCATACTCAGGAAGGCTGGGCGAGGTGGTGCTTGGCAGAGCAGGGTGCACCCTGCAATCAGACTGGTGGGCATGCAGAAGCCTGCAGGCTGAAAAGGGAATTCTGAGCAGAGGCTGTTACCGTGGCATCCTCAGTGACTTATCAAGAGTGTTGCATCTGGGCCCACACCATGCACTGGGCTGGCAGCAGAGAGGCAGTAGCTCTGGGGCTGCAGGCAGGGAGGGGCTTCCAGCCTGGATGGGGGCCAGAGCCACTCTCCTCCTGGAACAGCAAGTGGAGGGTGAGCAGGACTTAGCTAGGTGCCAGGGTGCTAAGGTGGCCTTAGCTAGGTGCCAGGGTGGCCTTTGAGTCCCACAGCCAAGCACTCAAGTGCTCTGGACAGAGGGAAATGGAAAGTGATTCACCAGGTGGAGAGGAATGAGAGGTAAGGCTGGAGGGGGCTCGAGACCATCCCAAAGGGCCAAGGAGGCTGAAGCTGGAGCTGAATGCTCTCCTGATTGCCTTCACGGCACCAGGGAAGAGTTGTGAGCAGGGAGTGGCAAGGGCAGGTCAGCATATTTGGAAGAGCCGTGGACTCACCCTGTCTGCCCCGCCATGCCCCACTCCAAGGCCCACAGTACTATGCACCGTGATATTTCTTTGGCAGCTGTGGCCTTGAGCTCCCAACAGCGTCCCACAGGAGGGCTGGAGGAGACAGTGAGGGGCAGGAGCCAGCCAGTTGCCCATGGTAGCTCCACCCCGGGGGCACCCACTGCAGCGACCCAGACTCCAGGGCACAAGAGAAAGCACAACTGCCCTGCCCTCACCCAGAGGGGTCCTCTTTAGGAGCCCCTTGGCTTCTCATGGTACTGGGCCTGGCCTGTGAGCCTCTCCCTCCCTGCCTGGCCCTCCCAGCCCTGGCTTCCCGCTGGGCTGGTCTGGCCAAGCTAGAAGGCCTCAGGGCCACATTTTGGGCCCTGCCCTCACCTGCACCTGTGCCAGTGCTGCAGCCGCCCTCCCACCTGAGGCTTCAGGAGGGAGCCACCCTGGGCCCTGGCTCCTCACCAGCTACTCGGGGCTGCCCCGTCACCATCGCCTGCCAGACAGTCTGGGCTGGGCTGTGCTTCTGAGCTCTGTCCTCCCCCGTCCCTGTCACTGCCCAGCTCAGCATTTCCCAGGGTTGCCCATGTTCCCAGGACCCGCCTCAGCTGAGGGCCACACTGCCACACCTCTGCACAGCTCCACCTGTGCACAGGGTGGCGGGTGGGAGGATCCCCTTGTTCAGGCACCCTGCCACCCCTCACTCGCTTCTTCTCTGTGTCCTGGCCCAGCCACAGTCTACGGCACTTCCCCTGCACTCCTACCAGCTGGGACTTGGGAACAGGTGATTCATCACGTTCAGCAGCTGGAGGATGATGCAATCCTCAGTTCCCCACAGAAGGAAGGAGGGAGGGGACACCAGGAATAGGTCCCGAGGGGTGAGAGAGAGGCAGGAATCACGTGCCCAAGCACTGTCTCCAGCATCTCCAGGCACAGACGTGCAGCAGTTCTGACTTGGAGCAGCTGGAGGCAGATGACAGAAACTGACAATGTGTGGAGCAGGTATTTATGAAGTCGGAAGCAGAAATTCCGCAGAAACACAGAAACTCGTGA
This sequence comes from Cheirogaleus medius, assembly GCA_008086735.1. Lineage (NCBI taxonomy): Eukaryota > Metazoa > Chordata > Mammalia > Primates > Cheirogaleidae > Cheirogaleus > Cheirogaleus medius. The sequence continues at coordinate 3,175,160 of VBSM01001681.1, forward strand.
TCTGGGGGAGCCAGAAAACCTCCCAGGGCGAGAGCACCTCAGCTTTCTCTCCGGCTGAGGCCTGCAGGTTGAGCTGGCTGTTAGAGGAGGGAGTGAGTGTGGAAGGATAAGCCAGGGTGAGACAAGGGAGAGCAAGGTGCAGGGGGAACAGCAGAAATTCTGTGCGGCTGCAGAGTGGAGGGCCAGATGGTACAAGGTGGGCCTGGAGAGAGGGCCGCCAGGATGGCGTGGACCCCAGGAAGTGCCTGCTGCCTGGAAGGGGGCTGTTTAGTCAGATGTCCATGGGTGGGGTAGGGAGATACGGCTCCCGCCAGGGCCCCTGGGCATGCAACGCAGAATAACGCCCTCCAAACTGCCCACTCCCGCTGCTGTCCCCTGAGCACTAGACCATAACCACCTGGTTAGAACCACAGGAGTGTCCTATGCGAGCTAGTCTCTCCTCCTGGGACCACTCACCAAACCTGTGCTTCACTCTCACTAACTACATAAGGAACTTATTTTGCAAATAGGCGTCTGAGGTTCAGAGCATCCAGGGAACTTGACTGAAGTCAGGCGGCACATCAGGCACAGAGGAGGTCCAAGCCTGTCCAACGCCAAAGCTCTGGGCAATGTTATCGGTGTCACATGCGTCACACACATACACAACAGATTCCCTGGTTACATAAACTTGGGAAGTGCTGGGTTTGATCAACTCAAACAGGTACTTTCCTGCAGGACTCTTCAGAGCCTTTAATGTGCTAGTGGATGAGAGGCATATATAGCATGGAGACGTGCATCTGGCCATGGGCTCCTTTTGTCCCTGATAGAGTTACTGTCTTCAGGGAGCCCTCTCTGGGGCCTGCTCAACTGGACTGTGGGATCAGAGACAGGATTTTGGAAGCCTCCGTGCTTTATGTTGTTTGTATGTTGACTTTAGTGCTGTCCTTTTCTGCTTTTCCCTTGTATTTGGGAGTGCTGGTTTTCATCGGAGGTTTTAATTGAGCTTGTGTGAAAGAGAATGGGAAGTCCAAGCTCCTCTGACCTCCAGCCTGCACAGGAGACTTCTCCATTCCATGCACGTTGCCTGAGGCCTGGATCATCTGTGTTGATGTGTCTGTGGTTCAAGAAGGGACACTCCCAGACAAAGGAGCCATTCTGCCATTCCGGGTCACCCAAGGCACCAGCGTGTTAGGGGAAGGCTTTCAGGAAGTGGTAGCATCTTGTCGTGAGGAACAGGTGGGAAAAGCACAAAGGGCAAGGGCAGAGGCACAAAGGAAGGAGCCACAGTGATGGAAGCGCGAGGCCACTGCCAGGGCTTGGGAGAAGCCAGGAAAGGAAACTGGTACTGGCAGCAGAGGCCTTGTAGGTGACAAGGGATTTGGACTTGGATATGGGGCATCAGAACCACTGAAGGTGCTTGAGACAGGGATGACTTGATCAAATCCGCAAGCGATTCCAGCCTGGATTTCTTCCCAGCAGAAGAGATTCTTGGCATTCCTTATGCCCTGTGAGCTCCTGTCTCTCTCCTGCTGCAGAGTGCCAGCTCTGACCCAGCCCAAGCCACCTCCTGCCTCAACCTCCCTCCCTGTAGCCTCCTTGGCCTGCCATCTCTGTCATCTCCGCACCCCTGTGGGCCCCTACGGAAAGCTTCACACTGCCCTCGCTGAGAACCCTGCATGGGGCTCTTTCCATCGTTCTTGTCCTCACTGCAGAATCTTCAGCTGAGCCATCTGCATCCACCACCTTTCTGCTCACCAGGGACCGCCCCAGTGCCTTTAAAGAAAGGTGGTGGCTCTGGGGCACCAAGCAGTGGCTGGGGTCTCGGGAAAATGCTGGCAGGTGGCCCCCCTCCAGAGAACACAGATGGCACTCTCTCCCTGGCCCAGTCTGTTCTCCGTCCCAGCTTTCCTGGAGCCCACAGCTGGTCTCTGGGAAAGGGGCACACCAACCAGGCCAACGACTGGCCCTTGGGGGCCCCCTGACCAGGAAGCTGGACACTCAGTTTCACTCCCAATAGGCAGGTGCCAAAAGCTGCCTGGGGGGAGAGGTGAAGACAGAAGAAAGGGGCCTGACTGAGGGCATCAAACTGCAATGACCTGCTGCTGCCCCACCCCTGCCTTGGGGCCTTGGGACAGAGAAGGATCCAGATGGCTGGGCTAAGGCTGCTGCCCCCTCTGCCTTCTGGGCAGGACTGGGACAGGACTGGCTGCCTCGGGGGCTCTGACTGACACATCCTGTCTTTGACAGGCCAGTCCTTTGATATGGTGGTCCTTTGGCCTCCGAGAGGCGGCTTTCCCCATCTCTGCTGGGATTCCGGCGCTGAGGTTACTGTGGGCTGCCCATGATGACCTCAAGAACTTGCTCTCCAGGTCACTAGGCCTCTTTCTATGCAAGCACCACCCCCTCCTGACCTGCCGAAACACCCTCTCCTGGAAATTCTCTCGCCCTCGGCTTCCATGAAGGGTCAGAAGCCTCGGAACCTTGTGAATCTGCTGTCTAATTCCCTGCTGGCATGTTAGGTATTTTTACAATTGTTCTGAAATCCCATTATCTCACCCTTCTGAACAGGCTCAGTGTCTCGTGCTGACTGAATACGTGACTGGCCACCAACTGTCCCCTGCTGGCCTCACTTTCGGGGATGTCAGAGAGCCTGGGCTGCGGCTCCACGAAGCCCCCTTCTCTGGTTCAGACACACACCCCGCGCCTGAGGCTGGGGCCGTGGGAAAAGCACAGTGATAGCAAAAATAGAAAGAACGGTTTTGGCCACACAGGATACTTGTAAACACTGACTGATGTTTCAAAGAAACGCAAAAGTAAAATTACAGAGTGGATGAGCTGGGGGGAGCTCAGAGATTCATTTTACTCATTCTCTCCAGCCAGCGCTTCCAGACAGGTGTAATTTTACGCTTACCTGTGTTATTCTTTGCTTAATTCATTCAACAAATATTTATTGAGCACCCACTATAGGCCAGTATTACCCTAGTGTTTGGGCTGCCTCGTGGGAGCGGTGGGAGGCAGAGGAACATAGACAATAGAGTTATAAATCAGAAAAGGACAGAAAATGAGGAAGGTGGTAAGTGCTGGGGGAAACCAAAGCATAAGATCAGGTAAAGCATTGCTGGGGCAAGGGGGCAGGTTGTAGCCACAACAGAGTGAGCAGAGGGGGGCCTCTGGGGTGAGCATTCCAGAAGGAACATTCCAGAACCCAGGCCTGCCAGGGGATCTGGCCGGATCCCGGCAGCTGGAGCAGGCAAGGGGAGGCACTGGGCCTGGTCACTGGCTCAGTGGAAGGACTTTGGCTTTTATGAGAATGCAATGGGAGCACTGCAGGGAAGGGGAGTGGCGTCCTGTGAGAGCCCCAGGGGAGCAGGGTCAGCCTGCAACGCCATGCCCAGCACAGGGCATGGCACCTGGCAAGAGCTCAGAAATTCCAATGGAGTGAATGATCGGATGAACGAACCCAAGAGGGGGACTATGCCCACACCTTCCCGGAGAGAGAGGACTGTAGGCACAATGGACAAACAGATTTCCAATCTGTTCATTTTATCTGGAAGATAGATTTACCTGGAAGTAAGATTCACGTCCATATCAGCTGGGGAGCTTTTCTAAGTCCTCAGCCCCAGACACCTTCTCCAAAGTCTTAATTCTCAGGTCGGAGAGGGGAGGGTCCTGGCTGGGCCCACACGGGTACGTGACTCTCAGGCATGCCCACTCCACTCCCCGGTGAGAAACGTCCCTCTGGACATTCTCGGACACTGCCCAGTACTCAGCACCTGGCATCATATCCAGCCCCAGGGCACATATTTAATGAATGAACAAATGTTTGTTGACTGAATTCATGGGTGAATAAAGGAATGGACAGAGCTAATAGATTGCTTCTTTTCATCTTAAACTCAGATGTTTGGAATTGTATAAATAAATAGCATTCCAGAGAACGAGAAGCCTCAAGCTGTTGTTATCCTTGTCCCTCCACCTCCGAGCCCCCAAAACGTGCTCTTACATCTTATCTGGGTCTCTTCTGCTTTATTGCCTTCAACCTGATCTGCCCTAAAAAAGGGGGAGCATGGGGATTTTGGGGGTTCCGAAAACAGAACTTTTATAACCCCATGTGCTCTTGTGGAGCTCTGAGCCAGCAGGGCCTCTGCTCAGAGGACCGGGCTCCTGAGGAGTGAGGCTGTGTCAGACAGCCCAGTGCTCCCAAAGGAAAAGGGAGCGAGCCTGGGGGGCGGAGGCGTGGGGCAGTAAGAGAGCCGGAGAGAGGCAGCTGGTTCACTTCCCTTTCCAGGCAGGAGGGGCCACCCACATTCCAGGGACAGGGACCACATGCTGCCTGCAGGAAATGCTGGGGCTAAGGGGATAGTCTTGTGTGCCCTTCCCTTTTCACTTCGCCCCTTCTTGGCCCAGCTGCCCCACGGGAGCCTTGGGCCCCAGCTCAGGGCACGTGGGTCTCACAGACTCCTGGCCTCTTGCTTCCAGGTGCTGGCTGCCAGAGATTTTCGCATGTAAATAAAGAGCTCCTTATTATCCTGACATACTTGGAATGAGCATGGCCATTTTTTTCTCTTCCCAGAATTCAATAAAGGCCAGAAATTCCACAGGGCATCTGACTCAACTTTGTTTTCTCCTTCCTCTTGCTTTTCCACCCCTCCTGCCGTGACCTGGAAAGGGCAGCCCCAAGAGCTGGGGCTCTGCAGCCACGCCCGAAGCTGCTGCCAGGAGTACATTCCACTGCAGGGTCAGCTTTGTACTCAGGAGAGTAGCTAGTGGGTAGTCAACGGCCTAGCACAAAAGCCAGGCAGGCAGGGTTTGAATCCAGACTCCTCCACTTCTCAACCGTGTGGCAAATGAGTTACCCTCTCTGAGCCTCCGTTTGCTCATGTCTAAAACAGGTGTGCCAAAGCTTCTTTCGCTTAGGGTGGCTGTGAGGACAGAATGCATGCTACACAGAACAGCTATTATTATTGTGTCATCATTAGTATTCAGCACTTGTCACATACCCACTACTGTACCAAGTTCCAGGATCCTTCACTAAATAAAACATGCTCCAAGCTCTCAAAGAGACCACCTGAGCAAGGAGACAGACAAGGAAACAGGAGGCTCTGGGTTATGTGTGACTAAATGTGTGATTCAATTAAATGTTGATTCAAGGTAAGGGGGAAGGCAAGATTAACCCTCCACAAAGGGATCAAGACAGGTTTACAGAAGAAAAGAACCCCTGAAAAGGTTTTGAAGATTGAGTAGGAGTTCTCCAGTCAGACAACAGGGAAATGACCTCACACGTAGAGGAGACAGCACATTTGAAAACTCAGAGGCCAGCCAACAAGCTGGGTTTGAGAGTTCAGGGTATAGGAATCTACAATGGGAAGAACAGAAGGATAACAGGAAAGCCGGCAAGATGAGCAGAGTCTATCCTGGAAGGTTCTTGGGGACCTTATCAGGGAAAGCTCTAGACTTTTCCCTAAGATAACTGTCTTGTAGTGAAGGGTGAAACTGTGGGGTTTCCTTCCAGGCAGACTTCTCTGGCTGTAGTGGGAGGGGGACAAGCACCCTCTGGAAGAGACCAAGGCTGGATCGGAGTGAGAAGATGGAGGCAAGAGGGGTGGGCAGTGGCCCCACACACCAGTCATTCCCCAGCCTCCTTCCTGACATTTGACATATCCGGGAACACACCATTTCTCTTTATGCTAGCTCATTCTTTAACCATGTTATATTGCTTCTGTTGTGCCATTCCAGCTACTGCTTCGTTTTTTCTTTAATATATCTGAAAATGCTACACTCTTAAAATGAAAAACGTATATCCACTTGCCACTTGTCACCTCCTTGCCCATCAGTGGCACCTGACTCAGGGTCGGGGAACCATCAATCCTGCTAGTGAAAAGAGTGCCTGATTTTGAAGAAGAACTGGGAAGATACTGATCAAAGGATACGATATTTCAGTTAGGAGAAATAAGTTCAAGCGATCTATTGCACAACATGGTGACTATAATGAGAATGTACTGTATACTTGAAAATTGCTAAGAGAGTAGATTTTAAGTGTTCTCACCATAAAAATAAGCATGTGAGATAATACCTGTGATAATTAGCTCTACTTAGCCATTCCACAATGTATACATATTTCCAGACATCATGTTGTTCACCATAAATATATACAATTTTTATTTGTCAATAATAAAATATATATATATATATATATTTTTTTTTTTTTTAAATGGCCTGAGCCCAGGCCATGGAGAAGGGTCTGCTCAGTGTGTGGGGTCAGCCAGGCTGGCACCCAACCCCCTGCTTCAGCCTTCAAGGCCCTTCTGACTTCGCGTAGGCTGACGTGCACGGTGCTATTGCTGCTCTGAAAGAGGGGACCCGCCAGCCTCGCCCTGCAGAGCAGACCCAGACTCATCTTCAGCTCTGCCTGGAACACACACAGGCACAGCACCTCCCCTTGAGCGAAAGAGATTTAAGCAGACGCAAGGATGACTCAGCTGTGGAACCCTTTCTGGGGCAACTGGATTGTTCCTTATTAATGAAAAATATGTAGGGGGAGGAGGGAAAGAGGAGGAAGAAAGGAAGATGAGAAGGGAAGAAAGGCACCATCTGAGTCATCTTCATAAGAATCTTGTAAAGCAGGAATTACTGTGCCCATTTTACAGATGAAGAACCAATCTCATGAAGCGACCTGTCAAGATCATTTCTAGTAAGAACTAGAACTAAGCTACTAGCCCAGATCTGTCTGATTTTAAAGCTGTTGCTTTCTTTTAAAAGAACAAGGTCCCAAATAGCACAGCAACTATTATTTTTTTAAATCCCCTTCCAGTCTTCTCTTGTTCAGGTGCCAAAAAATAGTGTATCTTTCTTTTGTTCACTTATTATTATATCATTAACATTTGTAATGTTGCTAAATAGTCTGTATGATAATCATTTTTACATGATATGTCCACGGGGTGGACATACCATGACTCACTTAGCCATCACTGAACATTTGGGTAGTTTCAACGTCTCTGGATTGTAAATCCTCCCCAGCTCCTCTTCCCCCGCCAGGCTCCCCTGACTGAGTCAGGGCCCCCACCTGCCTGATGTCTGGAAGCTTATGTAGGTCACTGGGACCTGACCCTGCCTGCCACAGCGCAGCAAGGCATTCCAGAGTCCCTCGGAAGACTGGCGCTACTCAGAAAGTTAAGTACTCTTCCTCCCCCTCTCCCTTCCTCTGCCAGGCCCGGCATGGACAGCTGCCCCCTTAGGCCACTTAGGCCTGCCCCTGCCCACTTAGGCCACAAAATTGGAGGTGGTGTGGACTGGGGACTCCAAAGTCTGGTTGAGGGGGGTTCTTGTATGCCCGGGCATCTCAGGAGCCAAAAAGCATCCAAATGCCCCCAAGGACTGGTCAGGAGTGATTCCAGCACTGCATTGGGAGTCAGATCCCTGCAAAAGGACCAGGGCACCACTTGTTCCCCATTCTCTTGAAAAGCCTTTTCCAGAGAGTTCTCTGTTTTGTGCCCCCTCGGGGAACGTGGCCACATCCCAAGCTGGCTCCCCAACAGCTCCAAGCTGGCCTCAGGAAGCAGAAGCACCCCTGGCAGGCAAGCACACAGGCACAACCGCCCAAGGTGAATGGCCGAAGAGCACATTTTCAGGATGCTTCTGTGTTTTATCTGTTTGCAAAGCAGATATTTGGAGAGGTTGGGCTCAGAATTGCTTCATGGCTGCCAGTCCCATGGGAAATGGTTCGCATTCTTAGCATAGTTGAAAGGCTGTGAAGCAACAGAGATGACTGGTCTGGGGCCTCTGCTGACCGAGGAAGATGAGCCATCACCTCGGCATCTTTTGTCCTTGGACGGGTTCCGGTGTGGGACATGCTGGGTGTTCTTTCCAAGAAGGCAGAGTGGTGGAAAGTCTCTAGAGGGGCTATTTGGAGAGAGTCATAGCATTGCTTATGTAAGCCCAGGACTCAGAGTGCTTTCAAAGGTCATGTGAGCCATGCCCCTGCCCAGAGAAGCACCCCCAGTGCCCCAGAAATGGGCTTCAGAGATGCTCATTAAGCATCAATGAGAGCTGCTTTCTTTGGCCAGTGGGATTTCAATTTCTTCTGGGCACGCTGCTGTTGGCATTTTTTGTTTTGCAATTTTTTTTTCTTTTAATAATGAACATATATCATGTTAAAACAAAATCGATAAAATTATTTTTGAATAAATAAATAAAAAGGCCTCAGAGCCAGGGCATTTTATCTCCTGCCTTGATAGTAAACCCAGGGTACAGCACTCTTTCTTGTCAGAAAATCATCAACCCTCTGTCCTCTTTCCTGCAGCCAATTCGATGACTGTGCACTGCTGAAAAGGAGGTAGAGCAGTGGCCCCCGTGAGGGTGGGGTCAGACCTGTGACTGGTGCACGTTGGATCAGGGGACACGTTGGTTGGTGGCCAAGAGCCACACCTACAGAATTCCCTGAAATGAGGAACAGCATTCCTGAGACCACTCAGTGGAGACAGCCTCAATGGCAAGCTGGACTTTACTTGGGCCGTGCTCAATGCCAGGAAATGCAGGGAGAGAAAATCGCCTTCCGGTGCGACTTCTGTGGCCGGCACACAGGTCCCCAGCCCAGCTGGTGTGCGTAGATGTGCCCTCAGGAAGCTTGGCCTGAAGCCCTCTGGAAACGGCCACAGCTGGGCCACAGGGGCCTTATCCACTGCTTCCTCAGAGCTTCGGGAAAGCAATAGAAACAGGCACCGAGGCAGAGGGAAAACCGCACAGCCTGTGGCTTGGGAGGCTACCTGTGACTGCCCGAACACGAAGCGGGCAGAGAAATGCTCCCGGGAAGCTGAGGCCAGGTGTGTGAGTGGGATTTAGGAGAGGCCAGGCCCCTCCCTGGGGGTGGTCACGGGCCAGGAGGAGGCATGCCGAAGAAAAGCCAGAGCCTGGCAGGTGCGTGAGCTGCAGGGCTGACCGATGAGAGCTCTCTCGCCACCACCACCGTCCTGCAAGGCTGTCAACATCCCAGTGCCCACGCCACACCCCAGACCAATCCAGCTGAGCTCTTTGGAGGTGGGACCCAGGTACTCACATTTTTAAAACTTCCCAGGTAATTAAAATATTCAGCCAGGCTTGAGAACCAGTGCTTTAAAGAGATATCTGTTTGTTCATCAAACAAAGTAAGTAGGGCTCGTCCCGAATGATTCATCGAGCCACCTTCTCTCATCTTCTTCTCTTCCCTCCTCACTTCCCTAGTCTCTCCAGATCCCTGTCATTTTTCAGCACCATCTCAACCCCCACCTCCTCAGGCAAGGCCTCCCTGGCTGCCCCAGCTGCGGTGAGTGCCTTCCTCCCAAGGCCCCTGTCACCCAGGACCTGAGCCACTTATCCTGCACAGCCATCAGTCGGCGGGGGTTGTCCGACATATTGGGCAATCTGGTCCCATGGGGGCAGGTACTATTGTAACCTGCTGACCTACCACCGCTCACTGCCCACATCATCTGCTCAGTAAGTGGTTTCCGGCTGACTTATATGCTAGTGTATTTCAACATTTCTAGCAATCTTGGTAAGAGAGTTAAAAGAATGCCTGATACAAATGAGTGGTTTTATTGTTGATCAGTGATTGTGATCATAGAGCTAAGTATGGTAGAAATGGCTACAGGAAGAATGGCAAGAAGTGCCTCTTAGGCAGTCTCCCAGGAATGTATGTGTAACCCATACAACCCAACCCTCGTGTGGTCCAGTCTCTGCAATGAACATCGTCAAAGAGGTGGCAGTTCCACAGGGTGGTAGGTGATGAGAGGTGTTTTCAAATTAAAATCACTTCAAATATTTACTGCAGTCCCTTAGGGAAACTTGAACATGGCAAACTAAACACATACAATGCATTTATATCTACTCTCCTTCTCTCCCCACTCAAAAAGCACATTCAAGGAGCTGATCCATCAGCTGGGCTTTGAGGGGTGGAGAGAAATGGGAGGGCTGTCCTAGCCAGAGACACCAGCAGTGATGGGACAGAAGGACACGAGCCCACCTGGTTCTCAGCATGGCAGGTGGTCCTGTGAGTATGGAGCACAGGGAGGACAGGGTGAGCTGGTTAAAAAGAGACTGAAAAGGGGAACCAGCGTATGAAGGGCCTTGAGTCACAGGCCAAGGGGGTGGATTCCAAGTTCTACCACCCAAAGCCTACAGCTGAGAAGTGGTGTGATTGGATCACTCTGGCAACATGCAAAGGGCAGGAGACCAGTCAGGACACTACAGCAGGGTCTGGGAGGCAGGGCCAGGCACAGAGAGGCTGCAGAGAGGGTTGGCCTCTGTCAAGTCCACCAAGGGCTGCCAAAGAAGATGTTTCTGAGCCCCACGCCCTGTGCAGTATGTTCTCAGGCCTGGGGCCGGCGCTAAAGGTGCTCCCACACACACACCTTACTCAAGACACGCGTCCAGAGGTCCCAGGCCTGCCAGCCAGGCACCCCAGGGCCAGCTGGCCACTCCACACTGCTCCCCCAGTCTCTGAGCTGAGACCAGCTGAGACCAGCTGAGCTCCCCCCAGGTGCTGGGACGGCCACCCCCAGCTGCCTTCACACAGGCATTTTCACTGTATGCTAAAGCCAAAGACGTCTATAGTTGCCGCCAGATAGAAAACAACAAATGAATCTTATGACTCAGACAACAGACTCAGACAACATGCAACATATTTCAGTGACTTTAAAAAGTTTTTTTTTTTTTTTTTGGTCAATTTTTACCAAAATAATTTAGGAGTCTGGGCAGCCTAGGTTTTCCAGGAAGCTGCAGCTGAGATAGAGGTAAGAATGCAGGATGAACTCTGGCAGGGGAGGGTGACTCTTGTGGATGAAAAAGGACAGAAGCAGGATTGGAGTCTTCAGACCTGCAGATCTGACAGGCTCTGCCAGTCGTCAAACTCAAACAAAGATCACCCATTAGAGGACTCTCACGTTGGATGGAAATGTGGGAACAGCTGGCCCTTGTACCACCATCTTGCTCAGTCACTGACCAGGGCCCCCTCCAGAAAAGCATGAACGTGGGCTGAAAGCTGGGCGAAGCCTGTGGGAGCCAACAGCTGTAGGCTGCCGGCCGAGCACAGTCTCCAGGCTGGGCGGTCCTTTCTTGGAGCAACGATCTTCCTGTCTGTCTAGAGTCCCTCCTCCTGCTAGCCTCCAATCCAAGTGGGCCACATCTGTTGTGTTTGAACCCTGCTGTGCCTGTCTCCATACGGGGCCCTCTTGACTCTCTCCATCACCTTCCCTCCCTCCCACCTCACTAGGCAGAGGCAGCTCTCTCCAGCGATATGTTCTGCCCTGTCCCTTCACTTCCCAACACTGAAGACTTTTTCCTTTGTCTCCTCGTAATACTCTGCCTAGAACCCACCACAAGCAAACTCAAAAGACAAATGACTGGCTGGGCAAAGATCTGCACCTCTTGAGTCACCAAGGGGTAACCTTCCAAAGATGTAAAAAACTCAATACAAGTCACAGACATAACCAAACAGAAAAATGAGCAAAAGATACGAACGGACAGTTTGTAGAAAAGGAAGTACAAATGATCCTTAGATGAAAAGACACTCAACCTGACTCACTATAAAAGAAATTCAAGCTAAAGCTACCCCAAGATACCATCTTCACCTATCAGATTGGCAAAGATCAAAAAGTTAGATTCAGCACAGCGTTGGCGGGGAAACAAGCAAGCTCACAGGCTACTCATGAGAATGTGAATTGGTAAAGCCATGTGGAGGACAGTTTTGCAATGTCTCTCTAAGTTACAATTTCCCACGACCTTCAAAAGGCAGTGGAATGTAATGATTAAGAACACAGAATGGAGTCAGAACACCTTGGTTTGAATTCCAGCTCTGCAAGTCATTTGACTTCTCTGTGCCTCAATTTTTCTCATCTGCAAAAACGGGATAATAATAGTACCTCCCCCTGGAGATAAATTCCAAGGATTAAAATACATTAATTATTGTAAAGCACTTACAACAGTTTCCAGCTCTCAGTAAATATCATGCAAATGTTAACTATCATTATTATTAATTGCCCCTGCAATTCCACTGTTAGGAATTTATCTGACAGATATGCTTGCACATGTGCTAAATGAGTATATAAAGTTATGCATTGTAGCATTGATGCAATTGAGGGGAATATTAGAGATAATAAAAATGTCCATTAATAGGCTAAATTAATTATGGTGCATGTACATAATACAACACTATGTGGATACCAAAAAAAAATAATAAACTCTTTAGTACTGATCCAGTGTGTGCATAGAATGCTGCCACAAGTTTTTAAATAAACACAGTAGTATGAACACAAGTCTACATTCCTTAATCCACAATTATGAAATTCAAAAATGTTTGAAAAATGAAAGTTTACAAAAAAAAATGGCATGACACATGTGGTAGCAAAACCTCGACTGAACTGAATGAACTTAAGGCTGATTATGGCTTTATTTATCCTACTTGGTGCAAAAATATTTCGTGTTTTATCACAGACTGTGCTGGGAGTGTGGCGTAATACACACGATACCTTTTGACACTCATTGAATTCCCAATTTCAAAATACACCTGCCCCCAAGGGTTCCAGATAAGGAATTGTAGACTTACAGGATTATTTACCCTTTTTTTTTTTTTGCATTAAAATATCTCTTGAAGTATACACAAAAAATAGCACCAGTTGCCTCTAATAAACTGTGCATTTGGATTGGGAGGGAGAATTTTCACTGTATTTCAACCTGAAAATTTAAAGAGTGTATGGAAATTTTACTTATTCAAAAAATAAATAAATAGCATTTAAGACCTCCTCCTCTGCTGGGCCATCCTAAAGCCTGACCCACCCTCTCGCTGGCACTGGCTGTGGTAGGCTGCCTGGGAACTTGGACCCAGGAAGCAGGACTCAAGGGTGGGGGCGGGTGGGCCAGGAGCCTCATCTCTGACTCACTGTACTGCCCTGGGCATGGCGGCGAGGCCGCCTCCCTAGAAAAGTGGAGATAATGAGAGTGACTCAGTGGCAAGCCCTCCAATGGGCCAAAAGGCAGCGAGGCAGGTTCCCTCATCAGCCTCCTCCTGTACACCTTCCCGTGACGGGGCAAGGGCCGCCCCTCCAGACTGCTCCTCAAGGGGCCACGTCTCCCCAGCAGAGACCCAGTGGAAGGGTGTCAGATCCCAGAACTGAAGGACAAGAGCTAAGTGCCCATCAAGTACTCAGTATAATAAATGGGGCAAGACCCATAGCAAGACAAGTGTCAGTGAGATTCCAGAGCACATGGCAGAAAGGAGAGATTCTAAAGGCTTCCCGCAGAAAGAAAACAGGTCATGTACAGAGAAACAGGAATCAGACAGGGGAGGGTGGCAGGTCGGATGAGTGGAGGGAGGCAAACTCAGGAATTCGTTTTTTAAAAGTGTTAAAATTGAAATGTTTTCTTCAAATGTCATAAAGGCAATTGAATATAGAAGCCTGGAATTTTAGGGATTTTAATGCAAATTTTTATGTAACAACCTAGTGTGCACCCTTCTATACTTTTCTCTATGCCTATATGTACAAATGTATACAAACATATATACACATGAAAACATATCCACATGTACACATATATGATATATGTACACACGTATCCACATGCACACAAAACATATGTATTCATATATGGTATACAATATATACATATATGTATATCCACATGTATACATAAACATACATACATGTGCACATCCATAGGTGTGAATATGTTACAGCTTTGAGAATGCACCACTCATTTTTCACTTATAGGAAATTTTCCCAGTAAATATCTTTCTTTTTTTTGAGACAGAGTCTCACTCTGTTGCCAGGGCTAGAGTGCCATGGAGTCAGCCTAGCTCACAGCAACCTCAAACTCCTGGGCTCAAGCGATCCTCCTGCCTCAGCCTCCCGAGTAGCTGGCGCTACAGGCATGTGCCACCATGCCCGGCTAATTTTTTCTATATATTTTTAGTTGTCCAGCCAATTTCTTTCTGTTTTTAGTAGAGATGGAGGGTCTCACTCTTGCTCAGGCTGGTCTTGAACTCCTGAGCTCAAACCATCGGCCCACCTCAGCCTCCCAGAGTGCTAGGATTACAGGCGTGAGCCACCGCGCCCGGCCTCCCAGTAAATTTCTCGCAAGTATAATCCCATCTTGCTCCTTGGAGAACCCAAACTAACAAAACATACATATACACACATTGGTTTTTAAATTATTGTTTTATCTAAATATTGTATACACTTTTCTTTATCTTGTTTTCTTATTCATAAATATCTACTGAAAATTCATCACTGGTTTATCTCTATTTCATTCTTTTTAATGGCTGCATAACATTCTTAAATATGGATATACCATAATTTATTCAGCCATTCACTATTTGTGGGAATAGGAATGGATATTCACTTGGATTCCAATTTTTGGATGCTATGAACAATACTTCAATCATTATTATCTTGTATAGATATTTGAGAACAGATGATAAGGACTGGATTTGTGGTCAAAATATACTCATATACATATAATTTATATAAATTATAATGTATAAAATTATTAATTTTATATAATAATTTTAATTGATTTTTTGAAGGCAAGAAAAATGCACATTCCTATTAAGACTGTATGTGAATGCTCTTCTCTCTGCAGCTCCACCAGCAATAGGTATTAGCAATCTTATGTTTTTCAAGTTAACCTAACCATTTCACTAGCTGATTTTTCATAATTTTTGGCTCTTTGAAACTGCTCTTCCATATATTGCCAATATTTCTATTAAATCACTTATATTTTTCTTGTCAATCTGTAAGTGTTCTTTGTACCCTTTGTTCTCTGATTCATAAATATGGTTTCCAAATCTGTTTATGTATTATCTTTGCACTACCTTTTGCCACAAAAAGTTTAAAATTCTAATCTAGTCAAATATGTTTATCTTTCCTTTCACAGCTTCTGGGTTTCTGGTATTTGTTAAGGCTTTCCCCCACCCCAAGTCTTCATGGTCCAAGATGGCTGCTAGAGCTCTAGCCATCACATCTGTATTACAGGCAACAGGATGGAGAAAGAAATAAGAAGGGCACTCCACCTCCCTTTGAAGGCATCTTTCCAGAAATTCCCACATGATAATTCTGCTTCCATGTCACTGGCCATAACTTAGTTACATAGTAGCCATGGTTAGCTGCAATACTGTCACCACCATCTTTGAGAAATGCAATCTGCTACACCCACACTTAGAATCAAGAACACTCTTCCTTCTCGGCATTCAATAGACAAGGTGAGAGCACACACTACTCAGTGAACTGAAGACTGAGAACCCACCTCTTAGGAGAGAAAGGGCTGCTCTCAGGCATCATGCTTAAGACAGCAGGCTTACTAAGTCACAGAGAGGCTACTCGGGAGGATCTCAGCTCAGAGGCTTCATAAGCGAAATCCCAAATGGCCACAGGCTCCAGAGGTGGCACCAATGCCCTAAGCTTCTCTCCCCTCAGTGTCTTCTCCAGGGGATGGGCAAGAGTTTGTGGCTGGGTGGGGAATACCTAAGCCTGCTGGCATGCAGCACTGATGGCTTCTGAACTGTGGGAAATACCACTAGGCATTTCCAGGCAGATGGGGGCTTTAGGGAATTACTTATGATTCATGCCAGGCTGCAGGGTGTGTCTGTGCCAGAGAGAAAAACACGACATTGGAAATACTCTCTAACCAGAATCACTCCCTCCGTCACTCACAAGCCCATTTGGCATTTGCTGAAGGCCCAGACAGGGGACCAAGAACATCCACCCAGGTTTTCTTCCTACAGTTCTGCTCTCAGTTGAGAAAAGCATCAGTGGAAGAGATAAGCCAATGGAGAGCGGCTGGGCTGTGAAGGGGGAGACCTAGAAGGTTCAGCTTAAGCCTCCGTGCTAAGGGGTGACGTGGGCCTGAGGACAGGCCTGCATTCCAAGGCTGGTTCCACCGTGTCCACATGGCGTCTTCTCTGTGTCACTCAGCAGCACTGAGCTCCGGCTTTCTCATCCATAAGGTGGGAGGGGTCATCTCAACCTTGAGAAGGGGTTGAAGTGGGGAGGCCTCCAGCCCCTGGTGGGTCTGGAAGTCCATGATCAGCTGGGCCCTACAGATCAGGCGCTCTGCTACATATCTCTTGGTTTTTAAAAATACCTTTAAGAAAATCATACAAATATTATATGTTCACTGTTAAAATAGCCAGGAAGCACAGATAAGCAATAAAAAGGTGATACAATAACAATTAATTCCAGAGAAAAGATCTGTGAACACCTAGACACAGGCTCTTACAAAGTTTCCAGCACCTAAATATATTTTTAATAGGACCTTACTTTATGTGTGGCTCTGTAATCTCCTTTTTTTTCCCCTTCAACAATATGCCATGAGTTTCTTTCTATCTCAGTAAACAAACTTTACAGCATATGTTAATGCTTGCCTGACATTCTGTTAATGCTGTATTCAATTCTGAACACAGGATCAGTGTGACTGAGTTTTCTTTTCCCTCAGGTCCCAATGTGGCCCAGCACAGAACTGTTGCTGATCCTGTCTTTGTTTAAAATGTTGATATTTGATTCACCATGAATTCATTTTTATTTTTAAAAATGTCACGCTATGCTATCATTAGTCTTGGTTATGGGGTTTGGGGACACCCCTGCTTCACTGCTTCACCCTAGCTGCAGCCCTGCGTCATATGGGTACTCCATGCTTTATGCCACTGATTGTCAGGATCCTTAGGTCATTTCCAATTTTTCCAGTCTATTAATCTCTGCATTTCCAGAATCCAGCACAATGCCTGGCACCCAGTAGGCACTCAAATATTTGTTGGGTGAGCGAGTGAATTGGTGAAGGAAGGAAACACTACAATGGTCATTCTTGTGGCTAAATCTTTGTACATGTCCCATTCAGGGAGAGGGAACGGGTATCCAGAGAGGAGGAAGAGAGGCAGAAGCCACGGTGGATGGGGAGCACACCACCACGTGTCCACAGCGTGGAGTCCAGAGGCTGAGTCATGTGGGCTCCTCTAGAGGGCCGGGGGTGTCTTCTCAGTTTATGCATGGCCAGGCCCACCTGAAACCCCCTTTGGAAGTCCCCAGGGGAGCCCTCACTACTGTGGCCTGGACCTGGCCCAGACAGCTGGAACCAAAACATGCCACGTCCCAGCTGTGGGAGCAGCACACGCTCACACAGAGGCGCACACACCCAGCCCCGAGAGCCCCCCTCACACAGGCTGACTCAGGAGCTCACTCGGAGCCTGGGCCACAGGCCCGCTGGCCAGGCTGCTGCGCCCCCTGTGTGGAGCTGCCTCTCCACGGCAACGGCAGCAGGGGATTTTCTCAGCCCTAACTAACGTGTGGAATTTTAAAACAACAAAGCCAGAATCCAAGAGAGGAAATTCTAAGAACATGAAATAAGTCAGAAGAGCAGAGGTGGGTGTTTATTTTCCATTGACTGCCTGGTCCTCTGCCTCCCTTCCCCCCCCCCCAAAGGCTGGGGGAGGGGTCCGGATTCAGATGTCAGCACCACAAAGCTAAAGGAAACCCATCTTCCTGTGTTTGCTGAGGAACAATGCTGGAAAGGCCATTCCAAGGCCTGCACTTTTCCTCTGTACACAAGAATTTAGGTCCCAGTGCATTCCTGGGAGGGGGCCCCTGACAAGGAACTTCTGGATATAAACATTCCTGTTCCATCACTCAGTGACATTTGGTCCACACAGAGGTTTTGATCCCCTGTGGCCTTCTGTGCTCAGCTCCATACTGGCCCATGCTGGGTGAGGATCTAACTGGGTTTGGAGCCCTGGCCCCACCTTGCAGCCCATCAGCTGAAGGGTCTGGTCTCATAGGCCTTGTCAGTCACTACCTCCCAGCTCTGCTTCCTGTCCCTTCCCTCTGAGCTCTCATCCGTCCCCTGGATGATTGCCCAAGTCCAGCCTTCCTGGCCCTGACCTTCCTTGCTTCATTCATCCTGTCCTCGGCCCACGGCCTCCTCCCACACTGCACCTCCAAGTGAGGCCCTTCTCTCCTCCAGAGAGCCCTTGCCTGCAGGGCCAGGTGCCCTGGGTGCATCCCAGGACCTTTATGATGGTCCCTACCACACCAGTCTCATCACCTGCCTGCTATCACCTCTAAACCAGGGAGGGACAAAAAACAGGACATTCCATGACCAGACCCACATGGTCCTCCTGGTGGCAAGGCACCTCCCCAGGCATGAAGGGCCGAACAGCTGCCTTTTCAAAGGCAGAAGCTGCGACCTTGAAGGGGAAGAGAGGGAGTCGGTAAATTAGACAAGGTGTTGAAAGACTAGCCAATGTTTACTGAGCATCTACTAGGTGCTAGTCACCATGCCACATGCTTTATGGGCATTATCTCAGTCCCCACAGTACTCCCAAAGCAGCATGCTGAGTCCTGATACTCTACACCTCTCTCAGGCCACTACTTTGCCTCCCACAGAGTGGGGGCTCCATAAACCTACCAACCTCATGGGTCAACTGAGATGGACACCCTGATCCTTGCTGTGCCTCAGCTGGGCCTTTGGTAGCCATTGGAGGTGGGAGGGGTTGGAGGTGAGGCAGGTGGAGGTCTGCTTGGGGGCTGCTCAGACTACATGCTTTCCCTCCACACACAAGGTTCCCTCTGTCTAGAATACTCTTCCCCCCTCTTTTGGCTAATTCCTATTGGTCTTTCAGGTCACTTTACAGCTTCTCCCAGGAAGCCCTCCTAGATCTCCACTCCTAATCTGAGTTATTCCTCTCCGGCTCTGCCTGGGTGTTTCAGAGACTGTCTCTAGGATCAGAATGTCAGCACCTTGAGGACAGGGAGGACTTCACTTCTGTGCCCCTAGAATTAAGCTCAGGGACTGGCACAGAGCAGAGGCGGTAAATATTTATTGAAGGAAATAAGTGCTTACTCTAGGGTATGCAGTCACTCCCTGGCTGGTCAGAGGCACCTAATCCCAAACTGAGTTGTCTGCTTTGCCCTCCCCTCTCCCCAGGTGTTGCCATTCACGACGTGCGCCCAAAGATGGGCGAATTTGGGGATCTGAACCCTACGCCCCTTGAGGCTGGTGATGGAGAGGGACAGATTCTAGCTCCACTTCCCGCTGTGGGCCCCGCTTTCTCAGTGCCTGCGTACACGACTTTCCCTGCTTTTCAGAACCGCAACTGGTCTCAGAGCACCCCCGCCCCGGCCTAGGGGCGAGGCCCCGCTGGCGTGACTGCCCTCAGGGGCTGTCCTCCACCCAGACACGGACGCGCTGTGGGCTCGGTGGGGTGGCAGAGAGGGGCCCCTCCTGCGCCGCGGCCTGGCGTTCTCCGACGGGAGGGGAGCGAACTTGCGCGTCCAGGGCGCGCAGCGAACACCCTGTTCACATTCCTGCGCCGGCCGGAATGCGGGCCGGGGACGAGCCAAAGGCCGCATTCCTCAGCGCGCGGCCCCGCCCGCCCTACCCCGACGCGGGTCCCAGCCGGCGCGGCGCCCCCTGGCGGCGTCCCCGCCCCGGCCTCCCCAGGTACCCATCCGTGCTCTCACCCGCCCGCCCTTTGGAGGGAGGCCTTCCTCTTCCCCCGACACTGTAGCTTCCGTCTCTGCAACCCTGCTCCTCTGTCGTTTTCACTTTTATTGTTTGCTCGCAACCAAATCAGGTCAAAAGACCTTCAACGGCTCCCCAGAGCCTTAATGACAAACTCCCAACTCCAAGGCAGCCTCCTCTCCTGCTTCCCATCGGGTGAATGAGCCACAGGCTTCACCGCGGCCAGGCCACCGGGTGCCTGCAGAGTGACCTCCCACGCCTCCATGGAGGGCCTCGGGGAAGGACATGCAGGTCCCATGTCCCTTGGCTGGGTCGAAAACTGTGAGAAAATGGGCCAAAGCAGGTCCGCAGTGTGTACACTGGCCCCGCCAAACGAAGCACCATTGCCCCACAGTGAGGATCCATGCTCTTGGTGAGAGTTGAGGCCCCAAGAAAGCCAAAAGCCACTGGGCTGTGGGTTTCCACCGTGGTGGAGTAACCGCTGGCATCACCTCACCAACACACACACACACACCTGCACCGACATCAAGACTCCAGCTAAAGAAGTAAAACATGACCTACACCTAAAACTAGGCGCAGGCGCTGCCGATTGAGTCGCTGCCATCCTGCAGGGATTGGAAGGAGGGGAGTGTGTCATGCTTACTGACCCCCTGCATGGGGGGCCTTGCCCAGATTCCTGCTCAGCATGAATGTTGGGCAGTGCAGGCAAAGCACGGGTTTTCACCGTTCCCCAGCTGGTTGACACATCTTTCTTAGTGGGAAAGGAGCTTCAGCCTAACACTATTTGCATAGGGAAATTTGCATGTTTATCAGCCCACAGACCTGTTGAGCACTCACCCTGTGAATACAGTGACATCTGGGAAGCCAGTAATGAAGAGAGGCATGCCTGGAACTTGCATTGCTCACCATCCATCGGGGAGGGCTGTGCATGTTGCCAGGAAAGGTGGGAAAGCGGAAGCCAAACTCTCATTGGCAGATCGCTCAGAGAAAGGGTGGGGAGTCAGGAGGGCTGCATGTGAGGTTGGGCTTCATGGCTGGCTTACCTTGCTTGGTTGGTTTCTGAGCCTCTAAGAGCAGGAAAATGAAGTGGCCCCTTCCTGCCTGGCAGGGGTGTTGCCCACAATACCTGGAGGTAGGCCCAGAGTGACAAGGTGGCAAGTAGCCATGCAGCTCTGGTTTGAGGTTGCAGCCCTAAGCTCATGGTCTGCCTGCGAGACATGACACAGTAAACGGACATTCTAGACATTTCACACTGCCCTGGCAGTTCATCAAAGGGCCCTGTCTTAGTGGGGTGTGAGGGTGCTTGAGGTGATGCTAAGTCAGACACCAGAGAAGCCCCAAAGATTAGCCTATTCATTTCATAAACATTTATTGAACAGGCCTTACCCCCAAGAGACTCACTGTCCCTGGGAGAGGCAGACACTACCATTTCAATGCAGTGTGATGAGTGACAAGACAGAGGCAGGCCCAGGATGCAGGACTGCAAGGGGTGTTGGACCAGCCCGGGGCTGCTTCCTAGTGGAGTCCTGATGGAGATGGACCGGCCAGGGGAGGTGAGGGGAGCAGGGGGTGTCTGCTAGGGGAGGAAACTCTTTCTTGTCTGTCCTCTAGACTCCTCTTTAGTATTCCAGGGCTGACATGCCATTGCGTTGATTTTTTGCTAAAGAACCTCCATGGATTTCTCTGGCCACATGGTTAGATTGGTTAGCCTTTACACCTCGCATTCTGAGGTCACTTTCTGAAGATGAGTGGGATTGTAAATTCCCCTGGGCCCAGGTAGGGATCTGGTTTCAGGGATGAATTTGCTCCAGAAATTCAACCTCTTCTCCCTGGAGTCAGTTCAGCCAGGGCCCTCCTCACTGATGTGTGGTATGTCATCTTACTCCCCACGCCCATGTGTGTCCAGTGTGTGCCGCAGAACTGGGCGGGGGGGGGGGGCCGGGTCTTGCAGGAAGGACCAGCCTCCGTCTCCCTGTGACCTTTCCTGGGTGCCTAAGTGAACAGCTGACCTCCTTCGGGCCTCACTTGTGCGTAAAATGAATAGAAAGCTACCAGGCCCTACCTATCCCGTGTTAAAAGAAATGAATTTAAATAATAAACTCTTTGAAAAACTAGAGTTTTCAAAAGTACCATTATATAGAATAATGTTTCTCAAACGTCAGTGTGCTTCAGAATCACTGATTTGTGCAGTGTAGGGAGAGGGGCCTGTTTAAAATGCTGTTTCCTGGGCCGGCTCACAGATTCTGAGTTAGGAGGTCTTAAGTGGGGCCCAGGACTTCACGTATTTAAAATTTGTCCTAAGGAATCCTGATGCGGTTGGACTTTGGGCCACACTTTGACAAGAACTGATACGGACAGCCTTACATTTGTTCTCAGTAAGTACATTGAGAGTGGAATATCCCTCTGCCAAGATTCAGACAAATCCCACGAGATTTCTGATCCCTGAAAGATATTCTGTCCCTAGAAAAAAAAAAAAACACAGGGAATGGGGTCTAGAGGGAGACCCTGCCATTGTGCAGGGGACAGTAAACCAAGGGCGGGACCTCAGGAGCCGCTCCAAGTAGACACACTCCAGTGAGCACTCACTCCCAAGCGCCACACAGCAGAAGGCTACTGCCGGCTTCCCCCTCCTCCTCCTCCTCCTCCTCCTCCTGCTTTGGGTTACAGGAATCCCACACTCATGAAGCAGACCCAAAACAAACAAAAGCCACCTGACTTTAAATGCTTCAGCTGGAATCCGAAACAAAGTCCCCAAGGGTCATAATTCCAATCAATGCCTAGCATGTGAGCAGTGTCAGCAACAATCTTCACAAACCCAATAGCTTGAGCCCTTGGCCCAAAACAAACCAAGAATGCTGACCCGTCGTCGGGGAGCAGCACACACCAGCGACCTTTTGATCTGCACCTCGGCCTCCGAGTGTGTTTCTGCTTCCCCCGGATATGCCGTGTACTTGTACTCCTGTCACTAGCTATTACTGATATCAAGGCACAGCGATTTCTTGACACTACAGCAAGTCTCATCTTAAATAATAATGAGTATAATTTCAAATTGTTTTGACAGGTCTGAACTTGGGAGACTGTTGTCTTGTCACATCTGTTTAGACTGTGGGTTTTGTGTCATCCTGCAGCTGGGTTCATACGAGGGGTGGGAGTGACAGCCCAGGTGTCTCCCTCTCTGGTTCCCACGTGCAGTACCTACTGACAGCATCGCCTTCAAGCTTTGTATGAAGGAATCACTGGAATCCTTAAAAGTTAGCTTGTCCATTCCACGAGGATTACTTTGGTTAAATTAAGGAATATACTCTATAAATCCAGTCCAGCAGGCACAGATAAACTGTGCTAAATCCTGCTCCTGTTAGTGTGTCCCCACTCCTCTCTCAGTTCGTCACACTTACTTTCCTGACCGAGGACTATTTGACATACACCCCAGTGA
>VBSM01001681.1:3198144-3231712 GCA_008086735.1 Cheirogaleus medius
CTCACAAGGCCATGCTCAGACTGCCTTCCTGAGGTCTTTGGGGACCGTGGCTGGGTTCCTGGCCCAAGCACGGAGAAACAGCGGCCCCTGGTGGCTCTGACACACCTTGCCTTGAGACACCAGCTCCCTCCTGCTTTTATGTTTGCTGAACCCTCGCTTTGATGGTGGGATGAGATGGCATGATTATTTGTGCGGATTTGTGTTGGAAGGACCCGGGTTCCTATCCGGGCTCATTGGTGTGATCCCAGGCAAATTAATTTCTCTGAGTCTCCGTGTCTTCAGCAATAAAATGGAATAACCAGACCTACTTCTTAAGGTTGTTGCTAGAAATGCACGAGTGAATGAATGAACAGCAGTAAACTGTGCCTAGCACACGGGAAGGACTTGTGCTGTGGTGGTGGTCACGATGCTTGAAGTTGATGCCCGTAGACATTTAAAAACACCTGGAAAATATCTCTGGGTACAGCCCTGAAGGGAGGGTGGGAGATCGCGACAGGCACACTCATGTTCCTGTGCTGACACACACAGATGAGCAGTGAACATGTCGTGGACAAGCACAGTAAGTGCAAGCCTCTGTGCTGTGCAGGTGTGTGTGTGTGCGCACAGGCTCATGCACAGTGGAAATGTAGGAGATGATCGGTGCACAGACATCCCAGGGAGGAGGAGTAATGACAACAGGGGAATTATTGTCACCTATTTCTCCAAGCACACTGCACGGCTCCATTATGAGAAAGGATAGGAGTTTATTAATTAATACAAAACTGAACAAATACTAACTTGCTTTCTATTTGACAACAAGCCTTTCAAATAGAGGTAAGTGTTAAACAACAGACCCATTAAGGGTGGAGGGTTAGTCTAGACCGGTGGTCTGGGGACTGATAATTGTATTCCCTGAAGCCACCAGGACGGAATAATTGAAAGCACACAAAGCCCAGGCCCAGGCAGAGTAAGGATTCCTCTGCTCAGGTGGCTGCCAGAGGCGCCTCACCACCCAGCTCTGTGGAATGTGCCTGGGCTCGCATAGTCCAGGTGAAGCTACGACACGGTATGAGGTGAGCACCCTCTGATCACCCTTGCCCATCGCTGGGATTTCATCCAACTAGAGTGTGGTTCTGTTAAAAGCTCGTAACCCTGAGTGGTCCTCCAGCTTTCCCCTCACCACCTGCAGAAGCGGGTATGGGCCTTGTCTGAGTTTGGTGATGGAGACAGAGGAGGGACTGGTGGCCCAGAAGAGGTACGCAGGATCCGCCAACTACTGGTGGGGCCCTGAGGGGGCCCTTGGTCCTTCTGCAATCCAGAAGATTTTCACTTTTGCCCTTATGAACTGAAAAGTGAAAATGCGTGGACCATTTGTTGCTGCACTCTCCACTCACTCCTAAATTACAAGCCTCCGGCTTAGGGGTAGCCATCCTTACAGCCTTGAAAGAGTTTCTAAGTCCACAGAGCTGATTATTTATATTACTTAGTGAACACTTTCCATTGCTGGGCAGGGTTAACAAAATTAGGGGTGGGGAAGGATGGGTGCTGATGTCAGGGAAGGGCCCCTGCCCAGGTTGAGGCTTCCCCCTTGTCATGATCTCCCTCTCCCCATGGACTCCTTCTCTCCCACTCATCTCACCCCATTTGTCCGTCTAGACCTGTGGTCCCCAACCCCGAGGCCACATTACGTATCTGTCCATGGCCTGTTAGGAACAGGCCGCACAGCAGGACATAAGTGGTGGACAAGCAAGAGAAGCTTCGTCTGTATTTACAGCCGCTCACCATGGCTCCCATCACCACCTGAGCTCCACCTCCTGTCAGATCAGCCAGAGCACCAGATTCTCATAGGAGCGCAACACCCACTAAACTGCACACGGGAGGGATCTCGGTTGTGCGCGCCTCATGAGAATCTAGTGCCTGATGATCTGAGCTGGGGCTGAGGCGGTGATGGGGAGTGGCTGCCAATACAGATGATCATTAGCAGAGAGGTTGACGGCACAATAAATGTAATGTTCTTGAATCATCCCAAAATCATCCCCTCCCCACCCTGGTCTGTAGAAAAATTGTCTTCTGTGAAACCGGTCCCTGATGCCAAAAAGGCTGGGGAATGAGTGCTGGGCTAGAGGAATGGAGGGCCTGCCTTTGGCCACTTCTGTCTGCCAAGCACAAACCATCAGTACTCTCTCTTGTCCCTGGCACTGCCATTCAAGATAAATGCAAAATTGTTGCTGCTTCTATGTTTCTGCTTCTTGCTGGTTTGAAAAACAACATTGCTACAGTATTACAACTTCCCTGGAAAGGTCCAGTACAGCTGTTCAGCTTGGAAGTGGGTTGGGGTGGGAGAGGGGCTGGGAACCACCTGCCATGGAAAACATTGTTTCTGTACAGAGCTTCTGAGGTTAAATAACTGACTCCTAAAGTTTCAGCTCCCTGGATCGCTATGGATCTGTTTTCCCCTTTCCAGGTCAGGGGGCCTGGAAACATCTCATCCTTTTCTTGCCTTTCTTCCCTCTCTGACACCCTGCTCTGCCTTTCTTGCCTCTGTCTTTGCACTTCCAGAAGGAGAGAAACAGGACGGGTGTGGGAGCTCACACCTGTAATCATAGCACTCTGGGAGGCTGAGGTGGGAGGGAGGATCACTTGAGGTTAGGAGTTTGAGACCAGCCTGAGCAAGAGTGAGAGCTTGTTTCTACAGAAAAATAGAAAAATTAGCCGGGTGTGGTGGTGTGCTCCTGTAGTCCTAACTATTCCAGAGGCTGGGGCAGGAGAATGGCTTGAGCCCAGGAGTTTGAGGCTGTAGTGAGCTATGATGACATTATTGCACTGTAGCCTGGACAACAGAGGGAGACCCCGTCTCAAAAAAAGAAAAAAAAGAGAAAAGAAAAGAAAAAGGAAAAGAAAGGAAAGGAAAGAAGAAAGGAAGAAAGAAAGACAGAAAAAAGACCAACAGAAGGGAAATACGGGATAAAAATAAAATAACACAAAGACAAAAATAGATTTCTGGGTCCAGGAAAGAGGTAGAGGAAATAGGGGAGGAGAAAATTGAGGAAACAAAGAAAGACACAGGTCTTCAGAGAAAGGATCCATTGAGGGCAAGAGTCTGAACAAAGAAGTCAGGAAAAAGAAATGCTGATGGTCAATAAACATAGGGAACAATACTAAGCCACATGCAGCTAAAGAAATGCACATTAGAAGCCAGGTGTAGTGATGCCCACCTGTAGTCCCAGCTACTCAAGAGGCTGAGGCAGGAGGATCCCTTGATCCCAGGAGTTTAGGGCTACAGTGAGCTATGAGTGTGCCTATCAATAGCCACTGCACTCCAGCCTGGGCAACATAGCAAGATTCCATCTCTAAAAAACAGAAAGAAAAAGAAATGCGGAGTAAAACACCAATGTTTTCACCTATCCAGATTGGCACAACTTCAACTATTTGATAACACCCAGTATTAAGATTCAGGTGGGGAACCAAACAGACACTCTGTTATTGAGAATGCAATGGTGCAAACTTTTTGCTGGGCAAATTGGAAAAAAAAAATCAAAATTTAAAATGCCTTTACTCTTTATTCCAGCACTGTCACTGCTAGGAATTTATCCCTTGCATAAACTCATTGAAGTATGTCACTATAAACATAGTCATACAAAAATATTTCCTGCAGCATTGTTTGTGGGGGCATAAAACTTGAAATGATCTAAATGTCCATCCATAGGGTACTGGTAAGACCCATTTTGGTACCTCCACAGTGTGGAATGTGGGAAAGCTAACTATGTGCTGGCCTCTAGTGCTCTCTAAGAGCTGGCAAGTGTGTGTGATGTGTGTACTTTTTAAAAACTGAACATGATCTGCTGCTATAAACATTTTTTCCTGGATGATACCCAAGGGACCAGTGAAGATGATGAACTTTGGGGAGGAGGCCTGTAGGTGAGGACTGAGGAGAGCTGTACTGCTGATTTTATACTGCACAGAGTTATTTTGCTCTTTGCATGACATTATGTTATTTTATGCTTTGAAAATGTTAATTGGAGTTATCTGGGTGGTGGTATCATCAGGCATCTCTTTCTTCTTAATACTTTTTGGTATCAAGCCAAATAAATGTTTCATCTTGGTTTTGTGTTATTTTAAGGGACACCCTGAAGGCAATAAGGACAAGTAAAGAAATGTCACATTTAAATGCAATTGGGTAAAATATCAGAACTTGAAGGACAAAGAAAATTATATAAGCTCCCAGAAAGAAAAAACAGGTTACATATAAAGAAATGAGATTCAGCCTGACATCAAATTTTGCACCAATTAGATGCTACAAGACAAAGAGCAATATCCCCCAAGTTTGGAAGGAAAATTCATTTGAATCTGGAATTCTATTGCCAGCCAAATTACACCCAAAGTGAAGACAATATAAAGACATTTTCTGAAATTCAGGTAGTCAGAAAATGTATTACTCATGCACTGAATATGAAGAAATTACTTAAGAATATGTCTCACTAAAACAAAGTAATTCAAAATAGAGTAAGTGTTTTTTTGTTTTTGTTTTTTTTTTATTGGAAGCTGAGTGTGTGAAGAAATATAAACAAGGAAAAAATGAGCTGGTACCAGTTTGGATATTGATACCTGTGACACTCTCCTTTGATCTGCAGATGTTTAATAATCTAAGATCATTTTCTCCTTAAGAGCTCTAAGTCATGCTATTTGATTCTGCAGCAAATAATATTTATACAATATAATATCATAATTACATGTTACAGTAATGTTATTCATATGGGGTTTAATATCTTAGATTCAATCTATAGACCAAAAAAAAAGTGACAAAATGAAGAGAACAGAATGTAAACAGTATAAATCTAGACAAAATAAAGCGGAAAATCGTGCTGAAAGCTGGGGAGCTAAATCCTCTAAATTCTTTTAGCTGTAATTAGTACAGATGCTCCTTGACTTACTATGGGATTATATCCTGATAAACACATCCTAAATTGAAAATATAATAGATCAAAAAAGCATTTAATATACCTAATCTACTGAATATCATAGTTTAGCCTAGCCTTCCTTAAACATGCTCAGAACACTTACATTCCTCTGCAGTCGTGCACAATCGTCTGGCAGCACAGTACACTGTAGGGTATCAGTTGTCTGCCCTGGTGAGCACGTCTGTGTTGCAGCTCGCTGCCGCTGCCCAGCATCACAACAGAGTATCCTACCTACCACATTTCGCTGGCCTAGGAAAAGATCAAAATTCAAAATTCAAAGTACAGTTTCTACTGAATGTGTTTTGCTTTCACACCATTGTCAAAAAAATCCTAAGAACCATGGCAAGTTGGGGATCGTCTGTATGTCAAAGACCAGGCCTGGCTGATTAGATTTTAGGGTTTCATTAAATGCAAAGTTGGGAAGAGCCCAGGCCCAGAAGTAAAGGAAGTGGCTCTAGTGGTGCATTGGAGCTGTAACTGCCCCTTAGACTGAGTGTCTTCGTCTCTTCTCAAGTCTCAGTGACATCATGTTGGTAGCTTGAAATTAGCCATGGTAGGAATATTTATACTTCAGATATGGGCAAATGCTATGCATCAGGGCTTTTTTTCCTCCCAGAGAGCCAGGTGTTAAATACTTACCAGCATGGCCCTGGGAAAGTAGAACCCTTCTGGTCTAAAGAACTGTGAGATGATAAAAGTGGTGAAGCAGGCGGTGAGACCCTCTGGGCTAGATGGTTGTAGGGGAGCTAGCGGCATTCCTGGATGGGGAATCTGCTAAGATAGTAGTCAGCAAACTTTTTCTTAAAGTATCAAGTAGTACAGGTCTCACATCTGTTCAACTCTGCTGTTACAGCTCAAAAGCAGCCACGTACAATACCTAAATGAAGGAGCATGGCAGCGTTCCAGTAAAGCTTTCATTTACAAGACAGGTAGCCCGCCAACGGGCCATGGTTTGCCAGCCCCTGGTCTGAGACAAACTCCGTAGGAGTACACTTCAGATACGGCACAGAAAATGGCCCAACAGTCAAGCTTGGAGGCAGCTGGGTCACTGGATATTTGAACCAGACATCCCATTCCTGGCTTCCCTGGCCTCCAAGCGGCTTGCCAGTGACACAGAATTTCCTGTGTCTCAGACAAGGGGACACATGGTGTTATATCAGATAGAATTAGCTTTGTCTTTATAGCAGCCTAAACACACATGATTTAATAGTGGCTTAGAACACACACAGAGATTTATTCTCTCATGTACAGGCCTGGAGGTTGGGTGCCCAGGGCTGGTAAAGTGTGAGACCATGTCTGTCTGAACCTTCTCTCTGCCATTCCTAGGCAGGGCCTCCATCCTCATACTCCAAGGTGGCTGCTGAACTGCTGCCATCATGCCCACCAGCTCCAGCCAGCAGGATGAGGAAAGCAGAGGAGGACAGCACTCCTCCCCTCTGCATAAAGAGCCTTCCATAAACTGTGCACACTTATCCTCTTATACCCCATTGACCGAAACTCAGTCAGCTGGCTATGCACAGCTGGAAGAGAGGTGGGCATGTGGAGTCTTCTGCTACAAATGGGGTGTTAATTGGAAGAAGAGGCAGATAGAAACCAAGGGTCAACAGCAGAGGCCCGGGGTTGGCCAGAAGAGACCACATGCTGGACTTGGCTGCTCCAACAGAGGATGCCCCCACACAGAGCCAGCTTCACAGACCTGTGCGGTGGCATAGGCCCCATGCTCAGAGGGACCCATGCTTGGTTTAACAGTGGGACGCCAGCCTCTTGAAATTATTAATAATTTTACCCTTGAACTTGTATTTTGTAAATGAAGTCTGATGGGATAACGGATGCGTGCACAAGGAGAGGGGATTCATTCGTGCAATGTGCAGTGGTCCTTGCAGCCCCCAGTCCGTGTTGCACGGGTACTGCCTGCTATGCAGATGCCATGACACGCTTACCTTGAACTCGTGTCCACACTCGGTGGGGACCCCATACTTGGTCTAATGTTCTGTTGTTGCCATTTTGAATTTTTAATTAATTCTGCCTTTGAATTTGTGTTTTGTAAGTGAAGTCGAGCAGGACAATGGAGGATATTTGTATCCTCTATTCCCTGCGACTCCATTTGCATATGCATATATTATTTGCAATACCCCAGAAGCACAGAATTCCAGTAGACCCACAGTTTCAGAAAGACTCAAAGCAGGTATAAAGTAACCACGTTATATCTATGACTAAGCAGGAGTGCTGACAGCCGCAAGAGGCCACACTTTCCATTTGAAACAGAACCTGCTTCAAATGTAGAAAGAAGGCAGTGGTGTGCTAAGAAACACAGACAATTGAGGAATCCTATCATATCCTTCTTACTTATGTTACTTTCCTGTATTAACCAATCACTCACTTTGAAAATGATGATAGATAAAAGATAGAACAAACCTTCCTTTCACTGTCAGTAATAATAATCAGTAAAGTGAAGGTAGCAATGTTGGTACAACGTGCTCATATCAAGAAGTAAAATTTAAAAGTCTTACGTAATGTTTCCATTGTTCTGGTAAGAGCAAAATACATGTGCATGTATAATCTATGAAATACAAATTATATAATTTCTGTGATTTTGCATATGAGTTAAATGCTCTGAAATTTTTTCTCTAAAACTGGCATTGCACAATATAAAGATGGATGGTAAAATTCCTGCTAATAGTATAAAATTTTAATCTTACTTTACTTAGAATGGCATTAAATAGTAAATAAAAAACACCAGGACAAATCAAGAGAGAGATCCCAGAGGAAAGGAAAAACTTATATTTTAGGACCTTTAGCATTTTGAACAAGGGTGCTTGCATTTTTATTTTGCACAGGGCCCTGCAAATTTTGTAGCCATCTCTAACAGCACATTACCCCAAGATGCCACATAGGACCAGTTTCACCTTTTGGGTCCACCGCCAGGAGCAGAAACCCCTCCCCTGGGTGAGCACAGCAGAGGGCCAGGGGACCTGGATGTACGAAAGCCCTCCCCCCACCAACTTCAGAGCATACAGCAAGGGCCCTCATTTACCCAGACGCTCAGATACATCTTGAGGAGAGGAAAGGGAGAGCAAACAGAGTTCAGAAAGACAGAAATTGCAGACACCGAATTTTCCAAAAGATTCTATGGAAAGCAGCCACACGAGGGAGTTCAATTCCAAACAGGCTGAATAGTCAGACTGAAAGGAGCCCACTGTTCAATGGGAAAAGAGGTGCCTATTGTTACAAGGCAAGCCTGGGCTTCTCCACCACATGTAGGGTGCGGCTGGCAAAGAAGATCCTAATCTTCTCTGCAGACCTGAATGCGGCATGCACACTCACAAGCCTGCTACCCTCAGGTCCAGAGCACTTTCTGTCTGAAATAGCCTCCTTTCTGGTCTTGCTTCCCTTACTCCTTCCCTAGTCTTCCCTCCTGCACACTTCCAGTTGTCTTCCCCAAAGACAATCCCTGCTACCAGTTTCTTTAGCTTCCTTTCATAGATACTCCATGTGCTTTAGAGCAAATAGATTTGACGTCATTCCCTATGAAGTATTCTAGGAGAGAATGCATAACCTGAATCCAACTATGATGAAGTGTCAGAAAAACCCAAAATAAGAAATATTCCACTATTTTAAAAACATGTGTGCATGGGATAACTATATTGTCAAAAAACATCAATATCATAAAAGACAAAGAGGCTGTGGACATGTTCCAGAATTAAGGGGAATGGTAGGTTAAAGCATTGCATCCTTGTTAAATTTACCAAAATTGATAAGTGTACTGAGGTCATATAAGGACTATCCCTTTTTTCAGGAACTACACGCTGACATATTTAGGGGTAAAGGGCCAAGGTTGTGTGTGTGTGTGTGTGTGTGTGTGTGTATACATTGGAAGGGGAAGAAGGGCACAAATGGTAAAGTAATTGGGGCAAAATGTTAACATTAGGTGAATCTGGATGGATTGGTGAGGGTTCTTATACTACTTTTATTTTTGCAATTTATGTTTAAGCTTGAAAAAAAAGAAAAAAAATTGATCTTCATTATTCATAGATTCTGTATTTGCAATTTGCTTAATCAATACACTTTATTTGTAACCCCATAGTCAATACTCCAGGTACTTTAACAGTCATTTGCAGACATGTAAACGGGGGAGGCGTGGGGAATTTGCGTCACCCAATGCACGTTTCCCCAGCTGAGGTCAAACAAGGCAATGCTCTGCTTTCTCATTTCAGGTTTCATACTGTAAACAACTATCCTTTCTGTGGCCTGTTTAGCACCACATTTTTCATATTTTTGTGCTTTTTTTGGTGATTTTCCTGTTTAAAATGGCCTCCAAGTGTAGTGCTGAAGTGCTGTCTAGCGTTCCTTAGCACAAGGAGACTGTGATGTTATGTGCGGAGAAAACGTGTGTCAGGCGAGCTTCATTTGGGCATGAGTTACAGCGCTGTTGGCCATGAGTTCAGTGTTCATGAATCAACAATATATTTTAAATATATGTTAAATGAACAATGTACTGCATATTAAATGTATCGAATCAACAACACACACATAAAACACAATTATATATTGATGAGTTTACAAAAATGTTGTGACTAAAAGGTTATAGGAACCTAACCCTGTATTTCCCTCGGGAGCAAATGGTTCAGTAGGTACTAATTCAGTGTTCTCAGCAACTTTATAGAATATGACTACTCTGTATAAGGAGAACGACTGCCTGTATATATGCATTTCCTGCACAAATGATAGCACACAGTACATAATGTTCTGTACCTTACATTTTTTAACAATATTTCTTAGAGATCATGCTATTAGTTTGTATTCATTCTTCTGAACAGATGCCTGATATTCCCCACATAGGTGTATCCTAATTGATCTAACCGGTCCTCTAGTGATAGACACTTGGGCTTTTGTTTTTGTTTTTTTAATTGGATATCAGCAAGTTCATTTTTTTCTATTTTCATTTAGTTATGAATTTTTAATTTATAAAGCAATTCACCATTATAACAATTTTAAATAAGCCATTAAATTGTTCTGGGCACTGCCCCCCCTTGGAATATTTTTTAAGTAAATTGTTTTATTTGTTTATTTTTAATTTTTAATTGACAAAAAATGCATATATTTATTGTGTACAGATGTTTTGAAATATGTATATGTTGTGGATTGGCTAAATTGAACTAATTAACATAAGCATAACCTCACATATTTATAATTTTTTGTGGTGAGAACACTTAAAATCTACTCTTAATGTTCAAGAATACAATACCTTGTTATTAACTATAGTCACCATGTTATACAATAGATCTCTTAAATTTATTCCTCCTACCTGACTGAAATTTTGTATACTTTGATGAAAGTCTTCCCAACCCCCCTGCATACAGACTCCCAACCACCATTCTCTTCTCTACTTCTGTAAGTTCAACCTTTTTAGATTCCAAATATAAGTGAGAACATGTGATATTTATCTTTCTGTGTCTGGCTTATTTCACTTAACATAATGTTCTCCAGATTTATCCATGTTGTCGCAAATTACTGGATTTCCTTTTTTCTTTTTAAGGCTGAATAGTATTACCTTGTGTACGGACCACTTTTTTTTCCCATTCATCTGTTGATGGACACTTGGGTTGATTCCATATCTTGGATATTGTGAATAATGCTGCAATGAACTTGGGAGTGTAGACACCTCTTTGACATACTGATTTCATATCATTTGATATATACCCAGCAGTGGGGTTGCTGGATCATATGGTAGCTCCATTTTTAATTTTCTGAGGAACGTCGGTACTGTTTTCCATAATGGTTATACCAATTTACATTCCCACTGACAGTGCGCTAGGGCTCCCTTTTCTCCACATCCTCTTCAACACTTGTTATCTTTCCTCCTGTTAATAATAGGCAGTCTAACAGGTATGAGGTGATATCTCATTGTGGTTTTAATTTGCATTTCTCTGATGATAATGATGGTGAGCGTTTTTTTTCAAATACCTGTTGGCCATTTGTATGTCCTCTTTTGAGAAATATCTATTCAGATCCTTTGTCTCTTTGTTTTCTTACTGAGTTATTTGAGTTCCTTATATATTTTGGATATTAACCCCTTATCAGATGTATGGTTTGCAAATATTTCCTCTCATTCTATAGGTTTTTTGTTTGTTTGTTCTGTTGGCTGTTTCCTTTGCTGTGCAGAAGCTTTATATTTTGGTGTAGTATCATTTGTCTATTTGTGCTTTTGTAACCTGTGCTTTTGGGGTCATATTTTTAAAATCATTGCCTAGACTAATATCACGGAGTTTTCCCCCTATGCTTTCTTCTAGTAGGTTTACAGTTTCAAGTCATACATTTAAGTCTTTATTCCATTTTGAGTTGATTTCTGTATATGGTGTGAGATAAAAATCTAATTTCATTCTTCTGATTGTGAATATCCAGTTGTCTCAACATTATTTATTGAAGAGACTGTTCTTTCCCCATTGCTTGTTTTTGGCATCTTTGTCAAAAATCAATTGAATAGAAATGTGTGGATTTATTCCTGAGCTCTCTATTCTGTTCCATTGGTCTATGTGTTTGTTTTCAAACCAGCGCCATGCTGTTTTGATTGCTATACTTTTGTAGTATATTTTGAAGTCTGGTAGTTTGATGCCCCTAGCTTTGTTCTTTTTGTCCAAGATTGCTATGGCTATTCAGGGTCTTTTGTGGTTCTATAAAAATTGTGTTTTCTATTTCTGTGAAAAATGTCATTGGAATTTTGATAGGAATAGCACTGAAGCTGTAGATTGCTTTGGGTAGTATGAACATTTTAACAATATTAATTCTTCCAATTCATGAATACAGGATATCTTTCCATTTATTTGTGTCGTCTTCAATTCCTTTCATTAATGTTTTATAGTTTTCAGTGTATAAGTCTTGGGCCTCCTTGGTTAAATTTAGTCCTAAGCATTTCTTTTTTTGTAGCTATTGTAAATGGTATTGTTTTCTTGATTTCTTTTTCTGATAGTTTTCCATTAGTGTACAAAAGCACTACTGGTTTTTGCATACTGATTTTATACCCTGCAACTTTACTGAAATTGTTTATTAGTTCTAACAGTTGTTTAGTGGAGGCTTGGGATGTTTCTATATAAGACATTTGGGTTTTATCTTTTTAAAATGCAAATCCTATCATGTCACAGTCCTGTTTAAAGCACTTCCATGGAATCTTCTTGCTCTTGAGATAAAAATTAATGTCCTTAATATGACTTGCCAGACACTCTCATGCAGCTTCCTTGCATCTGCATGTCTCCCGCCTCTGTTCCCCTCTCATCCCTGGTATCATCCACCCTCCCTCCTGCCACAGGGCATTTGCACAAGCTTTACTTCTGGGATATCCTTCCCATTCCTCACCTGTAATCTGATTAACTCTCTCTTCAAACCTCAACGTCACAGTTCAGTTTTTTTCTCAACAACGTATCCTTAGGCCTAGGATAGAACCTGCTATGTAAAAGATACTCAATACATGTTTGCTGAACAACTGAACGAATGAGGCAGGAAGGCAGGGAGTGAAGTGAACGGGTAAGGGTTATATTTATGTAGGTCTCTTTTGCCCAAACACTCGGTCTTAAACTCTTAGTGGAATAAAAACTGTACAGCTGTCTTATCGTCTCCTTTCAGGTTCTCGGTTCATTAGTACCGAAGTGATTTTTGTTGAACTAGACAAGTGATGATGGTGGGAAATCAGATAAGTTCTGAAAAGTGCCCCTGAGGAGGTTGCTAGAACTTTCTGTGCCAGTTCCTCATCCTTGGAAAGGGGATGATGATATCTAGATCTAGCTTGTAACACACCTGCTGGAACTTAGCACATGGTTACAGGAGCTCTTAGCTCCCTTCAATTCCAGCAAACTATCAACTGTTGACCCTTTCCTCTAAGAATTTTTAGCATGTTGGCTTGGAACAAAGATCTGAATATAACAATCCCATTACAAGTCACCATGCCCTCAACAGCCTCTCTCCTACTCTTCCTCCAGCTAAGAGATGTCTGCTGGCACCCAGCTAAAGGGGAAGGCACCAAAAAAGAAGTGTCGCAGCCAAATTTTTCCCAGGGGCTGATCACCATGTCCCTGAGTGGGTAGGAGAGGAGCTCTTTCTGGGCTGTCACCTGACCTGTGGCTCTTTTCTACCTTTGAGTGACTAATTCTATTCTCATGGATTCTCTAAAACGATATGAAACTTGTGGTGAAACCCACATCCTTCCCATATGCCAGAGGCCCGTACCACATCCTCCCCACTGACCATCACCCCCTTTCCTCTATTTTTGGTGACACAGTGAATCAAACTAGCTCACACAGAAGGCGTGTGTGTGTGTGCGTGTGTGTATAAGAGAGACAGAGAGAGACAAAGAGACAGAGACAGTGAGAGAAAGAGACAGAGACAAAGAGGCAGAGAGACAGAGACAGAGAGAAACAGAGAGACAAAGAGAGGGAGAGAGAGAGAGAGAGACAGAGAGTCTATGGCTACTCAACAGATCTCATATGTCCAAAATGCAACCACTTCTCCCCACCTACCGTCTACCTCCCTGATCTGAACCATCTCCATCTCTCCCCTGGTTTATTGCAACACCCCCTCGCTGATCTCCCTGCTTTGACTTTTATGCCCTAAATCTTTCTCCAGGTACAAGTTGCCAGATATAATACAGTACGCTCAGTTAAATTTGCATTTCCGGTAAATAACGAATACGCCTATAAATATGTCACAAATTACATAGGATATACTTATACCAAAAATTATTCATTTATCTGAAATTAACATTTAACTGAACATTATGAAGTTTTTTTAAAATTTCTTTATTTCAAGGAAATATGAAAGTACAAACATTTTGGTTGCATTTTATATCTTCGCCTCTCTCTAGCAAGGGTTAGAGGTATGCCCTTCCCCTCATTATGAAGTTTTCTTTGCTGATTCTGTCAACCCTATTCTGTAGCAACCAGAGTCATCCTTTTAAAATGTAAATTAGTTCATATCATTTCTCTGCTCAAAGTCCACCGAGACCTTCCCAGCTCAGAAGCAAAGACCTGACAAAGCCAAAGACCTTACGACGATCTGCCTTGCTCCGTGCTTCCTAGATTTTGCCTCCTGCTGCCTCTCCCTCATCCACTCAATCCAGCCACGCTGCTGCCTCTTGCTCCTTGCACTGCTCCCAGATAGTCGCCTTACTAGCTCCTTCTTCAGGTTTTGTTCAGATGACAGCACTTTCTCAGGGAGGCCTTCTCTGACGCCCTTTAAAAAGCTGCAGCCACCCTACTTTTTGTCCCCTCTCCCCGCTTTTCTTCCATAACACTTGTGTCACCTTGTGTCACCTTCTAACAGACCACATTATCCACACTTACTGGTTTGCTGTCTGTCTCCCACTAAAACGTCTGGTCCATGAGGGCAGGTGCTGTGTTTTGTTCCAGCTGAATCTCCAGTTTGGCACATAGCAGACACTCAATAAATATTTTGAGCCAATGATGAAACCCAGGGCAGGATGTCCAGCCAGGAACATCCAGAAACAAGGGTGTTCTGTTTTGTTTTTCTTCCTCAGCAAGCTTGCTCTAATCTTTCTCCACTTGTTCAAGGCTCCCTTTGGCCACTGTCCCAGGCCTCGATAGGGCATTTCAGGGATGCTATCAAAAGCGGGAGTAATCTGATTGGCTCAGCTCCCCCTCCCTTCCTCTCTCCCTCTTTCCACTAGTGTTTTAAGTTTTTAAATGAATTAGTAGTATTTCTAAAAATATAGTTTATTTTCTTAGTAGGCCAAGACTGAAGGAGAGTGATTTGGGAGCTCTGACAGCCAAGAGCAAATGCCACTGATAGCACAACAAAGTGACTATAGTCAGCAATAAGTTATGGTATACTTTAAAATAACCAAAAAGAGTGGCATTGGAATGTTCCTAATGCAAAGAAATGACGAATGCCTGAGGTGCTGCATACCCCAATTATACATTGTATGCCTGTATCAAACATCACGTGTACCCAATAAATATATACAACTACTATGAACCCATAATAATTAAATATAAAAATTTTTTTTAAAAAAAAAGAGCAAATGCCACTAAGCATCTCTCTTCTGTCCCCCTCCCAGGCTCAGTTCCCTGCAGAGAATCACCAGGAGACGAGAGGCTTTGCTTTGGTAGCAAGCAGCCCCCACCTTAGTCACTTAAAACAGAACTTCACTTCCTGCTCAGCTACATTCTGAAATAAATTGGCCAGGGCTCAGCAGTTCATTGTCTCAGAGACCCAGACTGATGGCTGCTCTTCTGAAGTGTGGCTGCATCATCTGATCGCCCCCTTCAGATCAGGGAAGGAGAAGCACATACTGCTCCTTACATGCATCAGCCCAGAGTGAAGGCCATCACTTTCACTCACAGCCGGTTGTGCAATCTCAGTCACATGGCTCCACATACATGCAAGAGGGCAAGGAAATGTGGGGTGCATGCAGCTATTCCATGAGAAGCAGATGTCTCTCTTCCCAGGAGCAGTCTTGGGGAAGGAGTAGAGAGGCACGAGTGGGTGAGGGGTCTATTCAGACACAGATGTTCATCTACTCACCCATCTCATCTTCCAGGGCTCGGAGAACTCAGATGAGCCCTGGCCTACACAGAGTAAGAGATTGAATCAGAGCCAGCTTCAAGCACCTGAACCGGGCAGACTGGCAGTGGGGAATCAGGATGGCTTCCTGGGGGAGGCCTCCCTCTCCATTCCCTGATCCCCCACCTGCTATGGAAAATAACAGCTTTACCTTTCATTTGCCCTGCACTGACACTTTGCAAAGAGCTTTTCCTTTTATTTGGACTTCACAAGAAGTAGGCTGAGATCATTCCCTTTTACAAAGGAGAAACTAGATTCTCGGAAAGGTTAAAAAGGGAATTGCCTAAGGCCACAGAGCTCATAAGAGACATTACTGGGAATTGGGTGGCTCTGTCTGCCTCTCCCTGGTCCAGAGCTCATGGTCAGGCCATGCCTCCTCCGGAGTTCTGGGGCAGGGGCTGCAGGGCATGGGAGGTGAAAAACACATCCAGCCCCCCAGGTCTGTTCAGCCGCACCCACACACGTGGGCAACCATCACTACTGCCTCTTTGGCATTCACAAACACATTGAGAGACAGACACTAGGTAAAAGGCAGAGTGTGGGGAGGGCTGGGAAATGTAATCTTATAGAAGAGTGTCCAGGTAAAAGAGACCTGAGATTGAACAACAATCTCAGCTTTACGTTTGAGTGACTTTTCATTAATTGCACATCCCATCATTTATGGGTAGATGATTAGATTGTTTCTAAGTTTTTAATTTTAATACACATACTTTGAACGTCCCAGCTGCATGGTGATTATAGTTGGGATCCCTCTGGCATTAGACTGTGGTATTGTCAGATCTGGGCCCCCACCACCTCGTGCAAGGCCTCGGCTCTCATTCTCTCCCCCTGTCCCCAGCTGAGCCCCAGCTGTTCCCCAGAGTCCCCAGGCTGCTGGTACCCGCTCAGATGTTTCACCTCTTTCAGAAATATGTGTTGTGTGCCTGCTGCATGTGAAACACTGTGCCTGACAACCTCTGGGCATAGGGCAGAACACGGACATGTGGGCGGCAGGTCTGTGAGCACCCACGCTGCTGCTCTGTAGCCGAGAATGCTCCATCAGCCACTGGCCTGAAGCTGCACTGTTTGAACGTGAAACCTCACAGAGCCCTTTGTTACTTCTGCTCCTTCAGCTCCTCTTATACAGACTCAAAACCAGTTGAGGCAGCCAATCCCAGGGTGGTCTTCATCTTTATCCTCCCTAGGGACCTCTCACCCATTCTTCTATCCAAACCCCTGAGCTGCTGTGCACATCAATTAATGAAAATCCATCCTGTGGGGACGGGTGACCACTAATACCACTTACCAGGAGCATTGTAGACCCAGGGCCAGGCCATCCAGAAGCCCCTGAGATATCAATAATACTCGGTGACACTGCCAAGGAGAATTTCTTGCTGCCTTTAGTTCATTTCCCCAGGATAATGTATAGAGCACCCTTGACATAAGTGACACCATCTTATGTTTCAAAAAGCATCATGCCAGCAGGGACCAGATGTTCGCCCAACCAGATAAATGCATAACCCTTTACTGTACGTCCTTACCAGAGGACTCAAGGGCTGTAAAAAGAGCAGGACTTCACCAGCTGGACATAGCCATCTCCATAGACACCATCTTGCTGTCACTTGTGATCAGCACCCGGCAGCTGTTGCTGAAGGCTCTGCCCAAATCAAGGACTCTTCCTTGCAAGGTGTTAACAGCCGTCCGGATCAGTCCAGGCCACTCTCCTTGTCCACATCACTCTCCTTGGATTGGTTCATTAACACCATTTCCTATCCCCTTTTCTCTTGATGTTAAATGTTACTTTGTTTGATATGGAAATTTTAATCTATAACATTTATATATTGATTAAGTCTACTGCTGTGTATAGCTTGCAATATTGACTAACGTGTGTATTGGCTTGAGCCTGCATGCCAGTGGCTCTGACTACCGAGTGAATGGGTGGTACTAAGTAGATTTGCCTCCTTGGAAACTACATGTAGCTCGTGGATTTTGTGATTGATCATGCATCAGTAAAAGTCCAACCTTGTGGAAAGACACAAACGTGTGTGAACCTGATGATGTCTGAGCTTGAGCAGCTCACAACAGATAAATTCCCAGATGTGAAATAACTGGGTCAAAGTATAGAAATATTTTTTTATGGCTCTTAAATCAGGTTGACAAATCGCTTCCCAAGATTTGCATGATGGATAAGTGACATATATCTGACATATATCATAGATCTGCACTGTCACCAGGATTAGGAATTATCATTGTTTTAGATTTTGCCATTGTGATGGGCAAAAAGTCATATTTTTGCTTGATTTAATTTGTATTGCTGTGATTACAGCATGCTTTAATCTTTGCCATGTTTATTTATGACAGTGCTTCCATTTGTGTGATTTGTGAGCACAGATGTTGGCTCACTTATTTATTCAAGCCTTAATTCCTTAAACCAATTTTTATAAGTTCTTTGTGTAAAAAGCTGTTCATCTTCTGTGTGTGGTAACAGCATTGTTGAGTATCCATGATGGCCT
Source organism: Cheirogaleus medius (assembly GCA_008086735.1). NCBI lineage: Eukaryota > Metazoa > Chordata > Mammalia > Primates > Cheirogaleidae > Cheirogaleus > Cheirogaleus medius. Next base: position 3,216,143 of record VBSM01001681.1, read on the forward strand.
CTTTGCCTTTTCAATTCAGTTATTTTCATTGTTTTTGTTGTAGTGCAGAAGCTTTAAATTTTTATTTACTCAAATTCATCAGTCTTTTCTGTTGTGGTTTCTTTTTTTTTCTTTTGTTTTTCATTCTTTTTGGTTTTCACTTCAAAACTTACCAATATATTTCCTGTCCTGAAATTTGATCACTATTTGATTCTATTTTCTTCCTTTTGTCTTCTATGATTTGGTTTTTTGATATTCAAATCTTTAATCCACATGAAACTTACTGTAGAATAATGCCATTTTTTTCCCCAAAAAGTAGCAAGTATAAGACCTCCTACAATTTCTCAAGCCAAATAAACACACAAATAAAAGTGAAGTTTAACCGAAGGCATCTTGGGGCATGTGAGGACTGGGATGTGCCTGGGAATAAGACTTTTTTTCAGTCCTCCCTGTACCCCTGATGTTTCTGATGAACAAACAGGGTTGGGAATGGCCCATGTGGTCACTCCCTTTTCCATCAGATCTCCTTCAGAGGACACAAAATTAACTTTGACTGTTAAAATCCTCCTCTGTTTTTTTGAGTGTAACATCTATACGGTTGAGGGTTGGTAGAGGGATAGGGGCTTAGGGTAGGTGCCTTTGTTTCAGTATTCATGGGATTTCTTTTTCTCCAGTTGTCTATAACAGTGAATGGTTTGAAGTTTGTGTCACAAATGAATTCGGTTCTCTGCATTGAGAAGATGGTGCAGCAACAGCCTCCAGCAAATTATTTTAAAGCAGAGATTGGGTGAGTATGAGCCCAAGAGGTATGTGGGAACCAGGGAGTTCATTACAAAGAACAAAAACTTGTTTGTTTTTTATTTGTTTTCATTAAGGATGGAGAGACAGCTTATTGCTAATATAACAAAGAGTGCTAATACATTTATTTTAGTCACCAACACAAATAAAAGTACTTATGAGATATATGGATAAATAAAACCTAGAGTATCTAAGGGAATTCAATCTCTTTGTACTTGAATTTCCCTAACTGAAAAATGGGATCAGTCTGGGATCCTATCCTCCTTACATTTCAAGAATAAATGTAAGCCAGGTGCAGTGGTGCACATCTGTAGTCCCAGCTACTCAGGAGACTGAGGCAGGAGGATCGCAGCAGCCCAGGAGTTTGAGGCTGCAGTGCTCTGTGAATAGCCGCTACACTCTAGCCAGGGCAACATAGTGAGATCTTCTATCTAAAAATTTTTAAAAGAATAAATGTAATAAATTTATTTACATTAATTTTATGTAAATAAATATACTTAAAATCCTTAAGTTAGGTATATTCATTTGAATAATTAACCTTCATTAAATTAATTAAATCTCTGATCACATTTTTCATGTAACTCTTTCTTTTAAAATGTCATTGCTGGCTGGGTGCTGTGGCTCACGCCTATAATCCTAGCACTCTGGGAGGCTGAGGTAGGAGGATCGCTCAAGCTCAGGAGTTCGAAACCAGCCTGAGCAAGAGGTAGACCCTGTCTCTACTAAAAATAGAAAGAAATTAATGGGCCAACTAAAAATATATAGAAAAAATTAGCAGGCATGGTGGCATATGCCTGTAGTCCCAGCTATTCGGGAGGCTGAGGCAGGAGGATCACTTGAGCCCAGGAGTTTGAGGTTGCTGTGAGCTAGGTTGACGCTATATAGCACTCTAGCCCAGGCAACAGAGTGAGACTATGACTCAAAATTAATTAATTAATTAAAAATTAAAATGTCATTGCTGAAACAAACCAAATGGCCCAGAGAACTGGGTACATCCACAGAAAGGAATATTATACATCTATAAAAAGTAATCAGAAATATCCCTATATTCTACTATGAAGCAATCTCTGGAATATATTGGTGAGTGAAAAAAGCAACACGTCAAACTGCATGTATAAATGCTATCTTTAAGAAAGGGGCAGAAGAAATATGACCATATATATATACACACATATTTGCTTATATCATTTTTTTAAAGGAAAAAAATGAAAGGATAAACCAAAAACTAAAAGGAACCAGGACTCTGTGGAGAAATGGCTAGAGCAGGAAACGTACAAGGTGAGCCTGGAATATCTTGCAGTACCAGAAAACAAGGAAGCCATCAGAGACTACTGGGATTGTGCCAAAAGGACATAGCAGCTGACAGGGAGAACTTCCCATGGACCAAAGATGGAACAATTTGAATATCAAAAATAAACAAACAAAAAACAAAACCAAAAATTTCCTGCAAAAATAATGGCATGGATGTACATGATTGAAACACAATTAACATATTAAAATCCATGAGTTCACATTGATATGAAAAATCATTTATTGTTCAGGTAGGCAGATACTAAAGAGTAACTCATTATTTTGAAAGCAGTAAAGAAAAAAAAGAATAAAGCATTTATTTTGCCTCTCATATACAAACTATATTTCAGGATAACCGAGTACTTGATGAGGAAAGCTTTTCATTATAGATTTCCAGCTAATGGATACACAATAGTGTGGTAGCCAGCCTCTCAGATGGTCCCCAGCCCACCTCCTGGTATTTATACCCTCCATTGTTCCTTCCACATCATACCAGGACATCAACAGCACATAGCAAAGTGATAGCACGTCACTTCTGAGATTAGGTTATAAAAGAATTTGGCTTCCATCTTGTTCTCTCTCTCTCTCTCTCCCCCACCCCATAGCTGACTCTGAGGCTGCAGCCACATTATGAGATACTCATGCAGTGTATGGAGATGCTCACCAGGTGAGGAACTTTGAGGTCAACCTGAGAGGCAGGGAGGAACTGAGGTCTGCCAACAACCATGTGAGTGAGCCTCAAGGCCCAGGTGACTGCAGCCCCTGTCAGCAACTGATCGCAATGTCATGACAGACTGAATCAGAGCTCCCCAGCTAAGCCACTCACTGATTCCTAACCCACAGGAACTGTGAGATAATGAAAACTTTGTTGTTTGAAGCTACTAAATTTTGTTATACAGCAATAGATGTCGAATACATGGAATGATAAAGTTAGAATGTCATAAGTTTGCACTAATGAAATAATGGATATAAGCAATGATCATGAATGACTGTTGAAACCATTAGGTGAAAGACTAATGGGAAACTTTATAATAGATGTGTCTGTAGGCTGACAATATCTGAGCTTAGTAATCAATTTTTTTCCAAACAACTTCATTTTTATTAATTTTCTTTTAAAAATTTTTTTATTATGTACAACTTTAAACACAGAAAAAATATAGAGAATAATAGACTAACCTCTATATACCCATCACTCAGTATTAACAGTTATCCACTGATGGCTAATCCTATTTCATCCATATCTGTACCCAATTCTCTTCATTCCATCCCCATACTAGATATTTTGAAGTAAATCCCAGACATCACATCATTTCACCCATTAATTAATCTTAACACCACAAAAAGAGAGTCAAATAGACATTTTATATCTTCTGACATGATGTAATGAAAAGTGGACAACACTATCTATGAACTATTATTGCTAAAATAATTAAACCTGAATTTAATCAAGTCCCTAGATTTAACTCTAAGTTAATAGAAAATATAGAGAATATATAGGAAATTCTACCTATAAGTGACTTGATTTCTTCAGCAAACAAATGGCCTGATAGAGTGAAAAAAGAAAATTAAGAGCCATAGCAACTGGTGGTGTGTGGACTCTACTTGGTGATAAATTCAAACAAATCATTTGTAAAAAGACATTGTGAGACAATCAAGGAAAAGGAATCTTGAACTGAATATTAAGTGACATTAAGGAATTACTATTGATTTTATTAGGTATGATAATGGAATTATGGTTACTTTTTTATTGCTATGCTTATATGTAGAGATATATATTGAAGAATTTATGGAGAAATAAAACTAAGTGATGCTGAAATTTGCTTTGTTCCTTAAGAATTTTTTGCATGTTGATTTTTTTATATATTGCACTAAAATATTACTTATCTTGATTACCAAGTTTTTTTAGTGCCCCCTTAAATTTCATGCTTGAGGCAAGTGCCATTCTGAATTCACCCTTGCCTTGGCCCTTGGGAGACTGAATGTAAACAAGTCAGTGAAGAGGTAAACCATGGGCCAGGTGCAGTGGCTCACGCCTGTAATCCTAGCACTCTAGGAGGCCAAGGGGGGCGGATAGCTCAAGGTCAGGAGTTCAAAACCAGCCTGAGCAAGAGCAAGACCCCGTCTCTACTAAAAATAGAAAGAAATTAATTGGCCAACTAAAAGTATATAGAAAAAATTAGCTGGGCATGGTGGCGCATGCCTGTAGTCCCAGCTACTCGGGAGGCTGAGGCAGAAGGATCGCTTAAACCCAGGAGTTTGAGGTTGCTGTGAGGGAGGCTGATGCCCCGGCACTCTAGCCCGGGCAACAGAGTGAGACCCTGTCTCAAAATAAATAAATAAATAAATAAAAGAGGTAAACCATGCAAGTGCAGGATGCTATGAATGCTATAAGGGCAGAATGTGGCAGAGATTGACCAGAGAGTGAGGAGAGAGAGAAAGGGAGAAAGTGTGTGCATGCGTGTGTGTGCGCGCGTGTGCGTGTGCGTGTGCGTGTGTGTGTGTGTGTGTGTGTGTCTGTGGATGGTGTTAGATGGTACTGAGTGGAGAGTCAGGGACAAGCTCTCTAAGGAGATCATGGAGTTGGAAACAAGTCAGGGAATTCGGGATATGTTTTCTGGACAGACAAAATGGGACTTGATAATGGATTAGGAAAAGGAGGGAAGCAAAAGGGAAAAGACTGAATTTGGCCACAGTAATGGCAAATAGGGGTACCATTTACCAAGGTGAGCAATAATGAGGAGGAACAGGATTCAAGGGAAACCAAGTTTGACCTTCGACCATATTAAGTTTGAGCTGCTTATCAAACACACAAGTAGAGTTGTCAACAAGGCATTCATGGCCTGGCACGGTGGCTCACACCTGTAATCCTAGCACTTCAGGAGGTGAGAAGATCACTTGAGGCTAGGAGTTCCAGACTAGGCTAAGCAACATAGCAAGACCCCCATCTCTATGAAAAATGGAAAAACAATTATCCAGGCATGGTGGCACACACCTGCAGTCCTGATTACTGGAGAGGCTAAGGCAGGAGGGTTCCTTGAGCCCAGGAGTTTGAGGTTGTTGTGAGCTGTGATGATGCCACTGCACTCCAGCCTGAGCAAAAGAGTAAAACTATGTCTCCAAAAAAAAAAAAGCAATTCATAAAAAAATAATCTGGAGCTTGGGGCTTGGGGAGAAGGAGTTGAGCAAGAGATATAAATTTGGATAAGATCACTTACATAGACAAAAACACGGAGAGAGTGCAGAGCTGAGCTCTGGGGCTGATCAACACTTAAAGGTCAGGTAGGAAGGAGAAGCCAGCAAGGGAAGCTGAGAAGTAGCCATCACTGAGGTGGGAGAAAACCCAGAGGAGTTTCCAGAACTGTGTGAAATGCTGCTGGGAGGGGAAGTAAGCTGGAAAGAGAACTAACCATTGGGTGTGGAAACAGACAGCTCTTGATAACTGGGACATGGGCAGTGCCATGGTTTGAACGTGTCCCCCAAAGTCCATGTGTTGGAAATTTGATCCCCACGGCAACATTGTTGAGAGGTGGGACTCTGAAGAGATGATTAGGTCATGAGGGCTCTGCTGTCACTGGAGTGGGTGATACGTTCAGCCACCTCTTGTCTCTCCCGCTCTTGCTCTCGCCCTCTCTTGTGCTTTCGTTGTCCACCACGGGATGATGCAGCAGGAAGGCTCTGGCCAGATGTGGCCTCTCGACCTTGGACTTTCTAGTCTATGGAACTGTAAGAAATAAACCTCCATTCTTTCTAAATTACCCCATCCCAGGTGTTCTGTTACAGCAACACAAAAGAAACCTAGGCAGTTTGCAATGTGGGGGGAGGTGACAGCCAGATTGGAATGGATTGGCAAACACATGAGAGCGGCACGGAAATGAAGATAGTTTGATAACGAATTTGAGTGATTCTTCAGGGATAAATAATAGAGTGATGGCTGGGAAGAATCAAATCAGGGCATAACCCACACCCCCATCTCCCCTATCCACCTACAGTATTTTGAATTGAGTCCAACTCTGGTTCAGGAAGCTATGAAGATTGAGCTCATGCATACGGATTAATGTGTGTGAAGATTTTAAAGGAGGAAATAATTTGGTCTTATACTCTGCATACTTTTAAAATATATGATCTTTTAACCAACTAAGACAATGGCAGAGGAGGACATTAGCTGAAAATGTTAAGTCTAAATTGGGGGTTGAACTTCTTCAAAGTAAGAATCATCTCTTGAGGCAGGGAACCCAGAGCATAGATAAGTGAGGGGTGAGGGAAATACTGTCCCTCCACCCCCATGGGACAGAGCGTCTAACTGCTGAGACTGAGGGTCTGCCTACCACCATTCTGGGGGTGAGCGTCCTAACTGAGTGGACGAGCCCTTGGCCCAGGCTGCCCTGAGATGGAGCAGCCTCAGGAACACTTTCCAGCTTGGAATTTTGTGAGCAGTGTCTTGTCCCCTCATCAAGAGCAAAGCCAGAACTGTCCCCAGTAGCTCCAGTCCCCCCTGGGGGACTCTTCTCTCACCAACAGCAGCAGGAGAGACGGCTTCTCTCCTCCCCACTGCCCTTCCTCACTCCTTGTTCTCCAGTAAAGACAGATGGAGAGCCGGGGGAACAATCAACATCAATTTTAAAAGCCACCAACCTCATCTTTCTTCTCCACTTATTTTTCAGACATTTATTTATTTATTTAGAGTCAGAGTCTCACTGTGTTGCCCGGGCTAGAGTGCCGTGGTGTCAGCCTAGCTCACAGCAACCTCAGACTCCTGGGCTCAGGCGAACCTCCTGCCTCAGCCTCCCGAGTAGCTGGGACTACAGACACACACCACAACGCCCGGCTAATTTTTTCTATATATTTTTAGTTGGCCAATTAATTTCTTTCTATTTTTAGTAGAAACGGGGTCTCACTCTTGCTCAGGCTGGTTTCGAACTCCTGACCTTGAGCGATCCGCCCGCCTCAGCCTCCCAGAGAGCTAGGATTACAGGCGTTGAGCCACCATGCCCGGTCTTCCACTTATTTTTCGTTAGATTTAGTGGGGGAAAGTGCTCTGAGAGGTAAGGAAACTTATTTTGGGTTTTGAATTCTGAATCTCCTTGATCATTGTTGGCTTGAAGGATTAGGGATGACTCTGCTCCTCGCGTCCAGCACGCTGACCTGTACAACACGGCTGCTTCTCCGATCCCTCCCGCCTAGCTGTGTGCTCTGTCCTGCTGGCTTATTACATCCCCTCCTTGGACGGCAGGCAGGGACTGCTCAGACAGGCCTTAGTTTCTACTCTTCGGACAAGGAAATGAGACATTTGTGTAATCAGCTACTTTGGCTCCTCTGAGGCCACACTTGGCCCAGTGGTGCATCCAGAACAAACACAAATCTGTCTCCAAAAGCTTGTAGAGTTCAGACAGCTTTTACTCAATGTTTTGCCAAAAGGTACAATAACGGGAAATTCATGCCACCCAACACAGCAATTTCTCCCAGTCCCCGCTCTCATGAAGAGGGGAATTCTCCTTCATGAAATGCTCTCTATTCCTCCTCTGGCCACTGGCGCTCTCCCGCCTCACCCCCACCCCCACTCGCTGGTCCATGTTTTCTCCGGCAGAGCAGCCTGGCCTGCTCTCAGCTACTACTGCAGTCCTCGCCACCCTCATCCCAGCAGACCCGACTGGTCCTGACAAAGTAACTCCTGCTCTTGAAAATTATCAGTCAAAAGAGATGTGAGGGACCACTGTCCTCAGTGACAGGACTCTTACTTTAATCACTGAGGTCCTTTGGTTTTATATTAGTTTGCTATTGCTGCAGTAACAAATTGCCACAAATTTAGCAGCTTAAAAGAACACAGATTTGGTATCTTACAGTGCCGTAGTTCAGAAGTTCAAATGGGTCTCACTGAGCTGAAAGCAAGGTGTTGGCAAGGCTGCATTGCTTTCTTGAGGCACTCAGGGGAACCTGTTTTCTTGCCGTTCCCATCTTCCAGAGGCCACCTGCATTCCTTGGTTCATGGCCCCCTGCCATCTTCAGAGCCAGCAATTACATCACTCCGACCTCTGCTTTCATTGGCAATCTCCTTATCTGACTCTGGCTCTTCTTCTGCCTTCCTCCGTCACATGTAAGAGGCCTCCTGATTACATTGGCCTTGCCCAGATAATCCAGGATACTCTCCCTATTTTAGAGTCAGCTGGTTAGAGACCTTAATGCCATCTGCAAACTTAATTCCTCTTCGCCATGTAACGTAACATATTCATAGTTTCTGGAGATTTGGACATGAACATTTTTGTGGAGAGGCATTATTTAGTCTACAACAGGGTTCAGAGGCCAATGTGGCTGGTGGTAGCTTGGGTAAGAATGGTCTCCTCTTCCAAAGGCCATGCTGGGGCCTAAGCCTGACTCAAACAGGGGGCTGAGGGGCTAAGGAAAACCTTCCTCCAAGTTTAGCATTGTGCAACCCTTTTATAATTTTAGCTTTGCTCCAATCCTTGATTTTAACCTCCATATTAGGTGACCAGAGTGATTTTCAGAAGAAACAGTGATGAGCAGAAACCTTCATCCTCAACTGAGAGGCATTTGCTTTCCATGGCCTCTTCCATCCTCTCCTGGCAAACTCTTGGCTCACAAGCACTGAGCCATTCAGATTTTGGTGGACATCTTGGCATTTGAATGTCTCTCCCACCCCCAAGTTAATGCCAGAATAATCTTGACTCCTTTTCATTGACTCAGGGAGGAGAGGAAGCACCATCTCCCTGGAGGTCTGATTTGTAGGTGAGGAAATGCAGGATGGTCATCTATTTTGATTTTGGAGCAACCATAACTGCAGATCCCCAAACTTACATGGTATGGTGAGATAGTTTCTAAAGATAGCTGTTACCAATTCCTTATCTCCCTGAATGTATCTTCTGCTCTTCACATCAACATGTGGAGTCTAATTCCTCTCCCTGGGTTGGCCTTAGTGACTTGCTTGATCAATAGAACATGGTGGAAGTGAGATTCTGGGTCTTTTGAGGCTAAGTCACAGGTTTTTGCACAGTCCTCTTGGGCATTTATTCTAGAATCCAGCCATAACTCTGTGAGAAGCCCAAGCCACATGAGGAGGCCAACCATAGGCACTCTGGTTGATAGGACCAGATAAGCTCTCAGCCAACAGCACCATTGCCTGCTAGCCACATGAGCAAGCCAGTCAACTCTTCAGTTGTAGTTATCTGCCTGCAACAGCATGCAAGGTCCTAAGTGAAAACCACCCAGCTGAGCCCAGCCATCTCCTAGAACTGTAGCAATAAAAATAAATTGTTGCTTTAAGCCACTACATTTTAGGGTAGATTTGTCACAAAGTAATAGATAACCCATACCCTTAGGAAACAAAGAACAAAGTCTAGGTAGTGTGCTAGATGCTAGGGAGGCTAACAAAATGTGACAAATATTGGTAGAGAAGACATTAAATGTGTTATCAATAAGTAATAAAGACTAAGTGCTATAGAATTCTGGAGGATGGAGATATTTCTGGAAAGTTGGTCAAGGAAGGCTTCTTTGGAAAAAGCAAGATTTCATCTGAGCCTTGAAGACTGGGTAGGCCATAATAGAAAGTAGGGATGAGACAGCTTATATTTGAAAGAAGTAACATGGGTAAAAATGGTAAGCCAAAAGAATGATGGGCAGATAAGAAATGTGAGTAAAGTCAGTTGAAAACACTCATCTTTCAAGATTCAGCTCAAGTGCCCTCTACCACACAGCCTCCTACTCTTTCTTCCATCTTCCTACTTCCTTCCCTATCTGAACTGATTTTTCCACTTTTATCATAGCACCAGGAATACTTTGGGATACCATTTTTTTTTTAGACACTCTGTTGCCTGGGTTAGAGTGCCATGGCGTCAGTCTAGCTCACAGCAACCTCAAACTCCCGGGTTTAAGCAATCCTTCTGTCTCAGCCTCCCGAGTAGCTGGGACTACAGGCATGTGCCACCATGCCTGGCTAATTTTTTCTCTCTATATATTTTTAGTTGTCCAGCTAATTTCTTTCTATTTTTTTTAATAGAGACAGAGTCTCACTCTTGCTCAGGCTGGTCTCAAACTCCTGAGCTCAAACGATCCTCCCGCCTTAGCCTCCCCAAGTGCTAGGATTACAGGCGTGAGCTACCATGCCTGGCCCGGGATACCATTTTTTAATTAAATATTCCTGTTATGGTTAGGGTAAAGGTTAAGTGTCCACAGCTAAGAGTTCCCAAAATACAATTGGTCAGATTATGCAGGTGTTTGTTTTTCTCTCCCAGTTATGAGGTGAGACCTGCTCCTATGGTCATTCAGGGACCCAGGTCCTTCTAAGTCATTGCTCTGCTATGCCTTCAGGCAAACTCACCAGCTGCTTAGTAGAAACTGGTCACCCCCAGATCTGGGTTCCAGTGAGTCTGGAAGAGGGAAGAAAAGTGGAGGAGGGAGGCCTGATGCCCCAGACCCGGAAGTGGCCACATCACTTCCTTCACATGTTTTTGTCAAGAACTTGGTCATGTGGCCGCACTAAGCCCAAGGGAGCCTGGGGAATAGTCCGGCGAGGCAGCTAGACAGAACAGTAATTCCATTACTAGGAAAGAAGGGGATTTGGACTGTGGTGACAGTCTGTGCCACAAGTTCTCATCTTTTCCTCAGTCTGGGAGCTCCTGCAGGGCATGAAGCACATTTCCTCCATCTCTGGCCCCCAGCACTGAGCCTGCTTCCTGACTCAGAGTAATATTCAATCCAGACCGCTGTGTGGACGAGGCTGCAGCAGGGGTCTGGGCTGGATGTGATAAAGGTGAAAGTCAGTGTGGGGACCTGAGAAAGAAAAGAGAGAAGACAGATGTGGAAGGACGTAACAGGGAAATGCACAGGGCTTGATGAATCTTGCCAGAGCAGAGCGCTTTTAATGTTATGATCTTTTGTGATCTAAGTTGACAGCTCTTTGGCACAAGTTTAAAGAACTTGAGCTGAATATCTAACTTAATAGAAATTTATTGAACACATTCCAAAGTTAAGAAATTCCTCAACTGTTTCAAAATCTCTTAGGAAAAAGCACGCCTCGAGCTTGAAGGCTTCCAGGGTTCTGGTTCAATACTTGCTCCTGCCACTGTCAACAGGTTCAAGCACCTACCTGCACATCAAGGCTTTCACCTGGCTGCCATTCTGCACCATCAGCCATACCTTCCTGGCTCCAGCAGCACCTTTCCAGAGTGCTAACAAACCCTCCAGAAGGTGCATGTGTGTACACATTCACTAATGTCCAGACACTTGCTGCTTTCTAGAAAACCAGGCTTTGTGGCTAAGCATGGTTTGGACATATCATTCTTCCAAGTCAGCACAGGTTTTGGAATCAACACAGACTGTATCAGCTATTGGTCAGTTACTTCACCTGTTAAACTCTTGTCTAGCTTGTTAACTTACTTGTTTAAACTTCAGCTCCTTCACCTATAAAATGGGGACAGTATTTGGACCACATCACTGGGTATATGAGAAATAAATGAGGTTGTGGGTATAAAGCACTTGGCCCTTAGTAAATAACAATTAACAATAAACAATACCTCTTAAATTATCATGACAACTGAGTTTTGTAGGCCTCTGTGGCCTCTCAAATCAAAGAATATTAACAAATATAACAAAAATAATAGTCAGTTATGGCCATTTACAAAACTCAAGTGTGCAAAAATGAAGCCTTAGTAATTTCTTGAACTGGTCTTAATTTCTTACCCTGTGACTCTAACCTCTGGAAGATAACCTGAGTCTGGCACATGCATTCCTACCCCTTAACTGCTCAGTCAAACTTGGGGTAACTATCAAATTGGAGCTCAGAGCTCCATCTACACCTCCTCTGTATTCCGTGCTCTGGTGTAATCTGAGAGCTCTGCTCTTTAGCAAAGTCACCTCCAGGAGGGAGAAGTGGATCCCTTTTTAGGGCTCCTATGCTTCAGGGACCCATGTCATAGGCAGCTACTGATGTCCTGTGGTCCATGGTGCTCTCTAAGAGATGAAAGCTGTGGCAGGTCTGGTCAGTGGCATATTCCTTTCCATCCTACGGAGCCCAGTCTTGTCCTTCCCCCACTTTTAGGGGTAAGGCCTGTCCCTCCCCTACTTTTGGGAGTAGGTGTCTCTCCCCAATTCCAGGCTATCCTGGCTCTCACTACCAGCGAACTTGTGGCTCACGATGAGTTCACAGAAGTCCTCTGAACCACACATAAGACCTGCTCGTGTCTCAGTGCACCATGCCACCATTTCTCTTGTTTCCTCTTATCAGGAGGTGCAGGACCCACATGAGCTACTGCAGCTGGAAACTGAGCCCAAAAGTCTTCCTTTCTCTTAGACACACTTCCTCTCCCCTGGGGAAATTTTCCTTTATTTTCCTTCCCTTTCTCCTCACATCAGCACTCATGTTGAGAGGGAGGGGTGTTCCACCACTTATCACTCTATTCTTCTATAACTCTGTCTCCTCTGCTCCCTCCTCCCCAGCATAAAGCTCTTTTTATGTAGGTAGAAAAGATGTGCCTGTGCTCCACACACACGTGCACTTGGAAACCAGTTCTCCAAGTTTGTGCATACTTTCCAAGCTGTTTTGTCTCCCATCCCCCAGAGAACAGAACTTCTTTGAAATGATCAGCCAAGGAGTCTGCCATTCTTGTTATTAGCAGATCATCTGTGGTAGCTGAGCAGGGTGAACATACTCTTCGATGTCTCAGCTTTTAGACTGCCATAAATTAATACTTCATGTCATATCTGTCTTATCAGTCATGTGGGTATTCACTAAGTTAATGTAGTTGGAAAGGGGTCCCCAAACTGTTTAGTGCATGGAGTAGGAAGAGCCTCCTTTGTTATGCCCCACTATATCCCATTCCAATCTTTTCATTTAATTTTTATTTTATCAAAGTTATACACACACATAGTTTAAGAAGTCAAATGATTCTCTAAAATGTTAGGAAAGCAGCAGTCTTCTGGTCTCCTCTCCTGCCCCCTTCTCTCACTCTCACTTTACTCCTTTAGCTGGTTCTTTTGATCTTTTCCTGAAGAATGGGATTATATTACTACTTGATTTTTCAGTTTTAAGCATCCTCTACTGATTTTCCAGTATGGACATTCCACATCTTTTAGATTCGCTTTGTAAATACCCATGGCCTGTAGCTCTAAGTACCTCTTCTCACAACTTTGCTACCTGGTGATAAACATTATACCAAATTCTGCCAAATGTTCAAATATTTATTAGCCAACAGGCACAAAAAGAGTCATAGAGACTATTCTTGCAATCTGGGGGTTGTCCTCACGTTCTGTCTATGGGCATGTCTTCCAGTCCAAAGACTTCTGTTTTATCCTTTCCAGATCATAAACTTATTATTTTGTGCTCAGATTGAGGACACGACCTGGGGATCTATATGCTTCTCAAAGAGACACCCAATCAGTTCTATTCTTCCCCCTTCCTGCATTCTACCTTTCAGAGATAACTGGTTCTTCTAATTTCAGACTTGGATTTTAGCTAAGCCAATTGCCAATGTTCACCTGCTTTTAGCTTCCAAAATACATTAATAGTTCCTATTGTCTTTATTACCATTTTCTTTTGTACTTTGGGCTTTTGCCCTCTATAAAAATCCCTTTCCTACAATTTTAGTAGGGTTTGGGGAGATTGCAGAGATAAAAACTGTGTTTAATCTGTCCCGTTTAAACAAAAATGTCTCAATCTATTTTAGCTCCTTCTGGTTTCAATCAGGAATTATCCAGGTGAGATGCCATGATGTATCATTTTAAATATCCTCTACAACCTTGTTTCTTTTTTCTTCTTCTGCTCTGGATCTGCCTGAAAGTATGAGTTATTTCACAGGCCATCTTCTTTCCTTTTGCAAACAGACTGCTCAACATATAGATTGGTGTTAACGTCAGAGACTGCAGTTATCAGTTTCAGCTTCACTCTCAACAATGCCCAGAACTTAAAGACCTCTGGTCTTTAAGACCATCTTCCATCCACCTCACCAGCAATTGTGTACAGTGAACCTTGTTCTCACTTCCCCAACACTACCCTACCTGTCTGTGCTTTCATCCAAAAATGACCTTCCTTCATATTTCAGAGAAAATAGGAACAACCACATGTGGATCTCTTTAGCTTCCTTCTCTTTCTTCCCTGCCCCATGAAGGTGTCTACGTCTGAGATTTGTTCTGTAAAAATTTGGATTCAGTGCAAAGGCCGCACTCAAGGATCCAAAAGGCCACATGTGGCCCCCAGGTTGCAGATTGCCCGCCCATGCAGGCTCTGAACCCATCCTGACCTCCCTCTCATCAAAGTCGGGGCCCAGCATGTAATAGGCTGTTTCTGAAGCTGCCAGAGGTGTCCCTCCCACATGCAGACCACACTGTGGCTTTAGTCTCAGCCCTTCCTGCCTTTTTGGGACATTGCCCCATCAACTATCTCCTCTTATTCTTGTATTATATACTCATATTCTATAAGAGAGCTCTTAGCTTTGCCCTCCCTACTTTGGCCCATTCCTTTCAGCTTAGAGACAACTTAGATTTTTCCATCTTAAAAGAATCCCTCTAGATCCCTTTTGAGATATTGCTCTGTGTCTCCTTACTCTTATACCAGGCTTCTTGAAAATATCTTCCATGTTCATTGTCTCCCCTTCCTTGCCTCCCCTTTCTGCTGTGGCCTTTGCAGTCAGCTTTCTGCCTGCCAAGGAGACTCCTCCACTGGTGGTGCCCCTTTTGTCAAAAGATGCATTAAGTGTGCCTTGGTTCCTGGCTGACCTCCTCGCTGCATTTAACACAACTGGCCACCGCCTCCCTGACATACACCTTTACTGGAAACCACTACTACTCTCTGGCCCCTGCCCCTCACTGCCTGCCCCCCCAAAACAACTTTTTCAATCTATCATCAAGCCTATTGATCTTATTCCACAAATATCCCTCTGATCAGGCCTTCCGTTGCTATCCTCACTGCCATGCCCTGACCAGTCTCAATCCTCTGTCATCCAGTCTACTTGGAAAGTCACACTGTCTGATTTCCCACCCTCTGGTCTTACCATTTCCTCTCCAGAAACAGCCTCTAAATCGTCACCAAAATGATCCCTCTCACATGCTTGTCTGACTGTGTCACATCTCTCCTAGGCGTGTTTCAGGAGTAATGGTAACTGTAGCAGAGAGGGGGAAAGCCAATATTTAAAATCATAACAGACTACAGCTGCATCCTCCCCGAAGGCATGCATTCCTCCTGAGCACAAGCTCTTTGTTTGGCAAAACACCTGGGTGAACAGAAGGTGAACAGTTGGGAATTTAAAACAAAGACATAGCTAAACTACCCTGTAGAGGAAATAAACCAGGCATGTAGGGAGGGAAGAGAACTGAGGAAAGCCTTAGGAGGGATGGTACCTCAGCATCTCAGTGGGAGGCTGGAGGGAACTGGGCCATGGGGGGATGTCATGTACAGATCAGGGGTGTCTAATATGTCCTGTCAAGATTTGGACCATTCTGTGTGGCTCTATAAGCCTCTCATTCTGCACCCAACCCCACTGCCTTTTACCTTATATCTTT
>VBSM01001681.1:3231812-3263833 GCA_008086735.1 Cheirogaleus medius
CCTCCCAGAGTGCTAGGATTACAGGCGTGAGCCACCGCGCCCGGCCTACCCTATATCTTTAATAAGGTTTGCTCCATAAACACTGCACTGCATGGAGGAAGGGCTGTGTTCTGTGTTCTGTCAGATCTGCTAGGAACAGAGAGCTGAGAGCAGAGGAGGGAGGGCACACCTGTGACTCTGGGAATTTCAGGTAGGATGAAATTGGAGCATGTAGACCCTAGGAACACAAGGGCTTGGGGGCTGGTGTTGGTGGTGAACCTGATATAACCAATAGTGGGAGTTCAAACTAATTATGTTTAAATTTCACAGTGTCATCAGCATCTTCTGTGTGGTGTCATCACAGTGGCAATAACATCACGGCTCTATTTCCTATGGGCCAGGCAATGGGTTGGGTGTTTTGCATGCACAATCTCTTATCATCCTCTCCTAAGGCCAGCTGCAGAGTTGATGTTATGAACTCCACTTGCCTAGGGTCACAGAGTTGGAGGGAAGGAGGAAGCAGGGGTCTGAGCCCAGATCTGTCTGACGTGGCTGCTATTCAGTGCTCTCTCCTTACTCTTGGATAAACTCTGAGCTCCTCTCACAGGCCCCAATTTTCTAATTGTGATCAACAAAAAGTCAGATTCAGTCACAGGTCTGAATAAAAACATCAAGTCTACTCACTCATTTTGCAAATTGGAAGAGGTTGCTCCAAGGAAGCACAGTGACCCCATCAAGGGTGCCAAGTGGACCAGGACAAAGTTCCTTTCATTGCACATCTAGTGCTCCTTCCACCACACAAGTTTCCCAAACTGGGTCTCCAGGACTGGTGATGCCAACAGGTGTGCCATGAGAAAACTGTCCTGCAGTTAAATATGCATGGACACTATTGAGTTAAATAAAGTTTAACAGGACTTCTCATAATCTTCAATATATTGATGTGCATTTGATTTTCCAAAAGCAGGCATTGATATACTGTTTCTCAAACTTATTGGACAAAGAGTTTGGTGGGACGATTAGCCCCTTACCAAGCTGGTGTATCATGGGACAGAGTTCGGGAACTTTAGCTGACCTTGCAGAAAAATGCTTACGTTGAGGAGATGTAGGCATTGCATTAAGCAGGGGTTTCAGTTGATACAAACTGACCACACATAAAGACGATAATCATTTTCTGCAGGAAGGATGAGGAACTCCTGGAGTTCTGCAGGGGCTCATATATTTCCCAATAGAATTGAGTGGAGACAGACTCCAGGCAGAAGGGACATTCTGAGTACAGGAAGGAACTCCACAGAGCAGGCTTTGGGGGAAAAGACAGGAACTAGCTGAAGGAAGCTGAGAATGAGGCCAGATCTAAAGAAAACATACTAAATAGGTAAAGACTGTTCCACAGTACTCAAAGCATGAGGATGACATATACCTTTATTTTTCTCAACTAAATAAAATCTGGCTCTGATGCCCACTCTCCCTGGTCGGCAAGGAGTCATACCAGCCATTTTCTGAGACTCTTTCCCCTTCCTTGAGGTCATACCAGAATCCTGAGGTTGTCTAGTCCAGAACAATTGGGGAAGATGTGGTCATGGTAGATCCCCAGAAAGGTCACCAGTGTAACTTCTGCTGGGCAGATGTGGACTCCACTGCCGTTCCAGGCCCTCCCAGGGGTTTCATCACAGACAGAGCTTGGCTACAGGAGCCCCTGCGGCAAACAGGGCCACTACTCAGCATCCGCAGACATCCAGCCTCCTTACAGTACCTGAAATACTCATCTTCTCAGCCTCAGTGAGGTTCTCTTGGCAGCTGGATACATCCCTCCTTCCCTGGAAGCACTAACTTCAGGCCTCACCCTCACTTCTTATTCATCCAATTTAGCTTTTTTTAACCAAGCTCCTGAGAGCAAAGGTCTATTAACACTCTTCTGGGGTTTAGGCAGCCAGGTTGACCTTACACATTTAAGGATAGCATGACCTAAATATCCTCTTGAAGATAGAGGAAAAAATGCTTTTTTCTTGGGCCGATGAATTCACAGCAGCCACCCCTAACAGCATCATTTTAAAAAATGATGTTTTTCAAGAATGCATCATGTCACAAATATACAAGGGACACTGTTATATTTGCTATGATTATATTGGCAATAAAAGATAGGAAAATGTGAGAGAAAAATTTGGTAAAACAATTAAGTCAGGGAAGGGAAATGCACTCCACTGAGATCCTATTCCTCAGGGAGCTTCCTTCCAGGTAGGGCTGGGACAACCTTGGAGTGACTCTGACACCTGAATGACACCCTTACGATCTCTGTTATGGCACAGGTGCCTGGGAAGTGTTGTGTAGCCGAGCACTGGAGTCAACATGTTGTGAACTTGCTTGACATCAACAACAACGAATAACATGAATAACTATAGAACAGTGAAAAGGGGAAGAATAGGAAGGCTGGCTGTGATGGTTAAGTTTGGGTGTCAATTTGGCGAGGCTAAGATACTCAGCTGTTTGGTCAAACACCAGTCTCTATGTTGCTGTGAAAGTATTTGTATGATGCGATTAACATTTAAATTTGTAGACCTGGAGTAAAGCAAATTACCTTCCATAATGTGGGGTGAAGAAGGCCTTAACAGCAAAGACTGGGGTTTCCAGAAAAAAATGCAATTCTGACTCAAAACTACAACATAAAAACCCTGCCTGAATTTCTAGCCTACAGATTTCAGACTCGAGACTGCAACATCAACTCTTCTCAGAATTTCCAGCCTGCCATCCTGCCCTACAAATCTCAGACTTCCAGTTGCTACAATGGCATGATCCAATTACTTAAAATCAATATCTATCTCCTATTGAATCTGTTTTCAGGGAGAACCCTGACTAATACAAAGGCTTATGCTATTTTGAATGTGATAGTGTCCACCAGAGATTAAGAATTAGAGAGATGACAGGAGTTCGAGGCTGTAGTGAGCTATGATTGTACCACTGCACTCCACCCTGGGTGACGGAGCCTGAGCAACATAGTGAGACTCCCTGTCTATACAAAAAATAGAAAAAAAATTAGTCAGACATGGTGGTACGTGCCTGTAGTCCCAGCTACTCAGGAGGCTAAGGCAGGAGGATCACTTGAGCTCAGGATTTTGAGGTTGGCTGTGAGCTAAGGTGACGACACTGCACTCTAGCATGGGCAAGAGAAGGAGATTTTGTCTCAAAAAAAAAAAAAAGAAAAAGAAGAATTAGAGAAACAATAGAATCAGGTAGAAAAGTAGGTGCACAGATCTACTGTCCCTCCCCCTGAACCCCAAATCTCATAACATGGGCAATATTTGAAAAAAAGGGGAGAAAGGAGAAAAGGTAGAGGAGGAAGAAAAGGAGGAGGTAAATTTCATCCTATAACACAGTTCTTTGACTATGAAGAGAACTGCAAAGATTTTTCGTCAGTCTTTTGCTTTTTGACTTTGTTTATGGTAGCTTGTCATACAGAAGTATTTTGTTTTTTATAAATAAATTAGAAAAATTGAGACCTCCTCTAAAAGACAGAAAGCAAATGGTGTCAAATTAACAGAGAAACAAGATCAGAGAAAAACCACAGCCTAAAATACTCCCAGAGAAGTCCTGCTTTGGAGCTGGAAGTAGTTCTGGAACAGCTCCAAATTCAGAGTCAATGGACCCAAAGAATGGGAGGGTATCCTGGGGCAACCACCAGGATATTTAATTTGGAGCGACAGGGCTGGTGAAACCCTTTTCCCTGCTCCTCTTGTGCAGAGCAGGGGTTAGCAGTGGTGTTGGCCCCAGGATAAGGCACTGACTGGGCACTGTGGCCAGAGAGGTAGAGTGTTGTCCTGGCAGCAAGTAACCTCCAGGACAGACAGAAAGACCTCATGGCAAAAAGTAGCTAGCAGAGGCTCCCACACTCACCAGAAGCACACTCTCATCACAGAACCTGCATCCTCAAAGATCAACGTGGGTTCACGACAACAGCAGGTAATCAACAGCCAAGACATATCTGAGGAAAACCAATATCCTGAAGGAGAGCATCAGGATAACCATAGAAACTGATGTCTGAGGAAAGAGGTGAACAAAGAGAAAAGTTTAATTACCTATGATCAATTGCACCAGAAGGGTTGAGAACATGGGCTCAGGAATCAAACTGCCTGGAATCCATTTCTAGCTGTATTATGTTCTACATGTATGGATGGCACTGGCAAATTACCTAATTCATGCCTCAGTTTCCTAATCTGTAAAATGAGGATTTAAATCATACCAATCTCATGGGATTACTTTGAGAATCAAGTGAGATGACCATGTAAAAACACTTAGCTCAGTAACAAGCCAATAATAAGTGTTCAATAAATGTTAGATACAGTTTTATTATAATTTTTTAAAAGCCAGAACTGGCTGTAGTAAAGAAGTAACAATTTGAGAATATATAAATCAAAAGTTATGGCAAATTTATAAATGAAAAAGATGAACTGAACAATATAATAGACACAGATTAAAAAATGACTTAGTGACTGAGATTTTGACCAGTGTGCTCAGGAGGTGGGGGATGGTGTGTCAGGGGCCCGGCTTTCTAAAGTGCCCTTTTTTCTTCCCTTTCCCCTTCATGGAGGCAGAGCTTTTGACTGGCATGCCTAGGGGTGAAAGTAGGGGTGCAGATTGGTATGTCTGGGGCTGAGTTTCACTAGGCAGGGCCAGGAGTTTGCTCACCTATGGAAGGATTGAGCAAATAAGTAGATTCATCAAGGGTAATGGGGGCCAGGTTTCTTACTGTCAGAGAAGGGAGTTACAAACAGGGAGTAAGTAGGAAATGGTGGGGACTGGAATCAGAAGCAGTGATGTGAACTCTTGGGTTTTATAGGTTTATGTACGTATATGTGTATATACATACACAGACATGTATATACATAAGATACATTTGTTTGTTTGTTCTTTCTCCTGAAAGGGTATACAACCAATTATACCCCAGTAATAATGAGCACACCTAGTTACCAAATCTTGGTTTCCAAATACCATTTTCTATGAAACAGAACTGGAGTTCCTAAGAAAAAATGATTCCAGGGCTGAGGCAGAAAAGTACAAGAGAAGATGAGACTATTTTGTTGTTCCAAAAAGTAAGAAAATGCTCAATGAGTGCTAGAGACATATCAAAAGGACACAGGAACCAGCTGGAGGGGCTCCCACTGGCCACATCTGGGACAATTTGAGCATGAAAATATGTAATGATAGTAATGGATGATAATCCATTAAATAAAGTAAGAATTCATGAATCCAGACAGATAAGTAAATAAATAAATAGGAGAAAGGTCTCACTTATGGTTAAATGCCCACTAACTATGGAAGGAACAACAAAGTTAGAAAATTATCAGTGTGTGATCAAACTAGTGAATAAAGGTTTCATGAGGAATAGGAGATTTACATAATCTCAAAGTAACCTCCCCCCAAATTTCTTATCAATACAAAGGGAAAATAGTAACTTTACATTGAGGAAATGTATCAGAGACCTGAACCCTAAACAAGTGATTAAATTTATCATCACAGCGATGCGCCAAACCGATACCCTGTGCCTCCTGATATGATGCACTGAGAATATATTATTTCTGTAATATTCCTGCTAAAAAATGCTTAACCTGAATCTAATCACGAGGAAACAGAGGCAACACCAATTGAGCAACATTCTACAAAATAACTGGTCAAGGTCAAGAAGTTTAGACAAAAGATCCTGCCTTCTAACAGGCCAGACTAAATACATTGAATTAGTTAGGTTAAGATGAAGCCATTGCAACAAAGAAACCTCAAATGGATTTAGTAATTTAGAAGTTTCTCTCTCACATAATAGCCTGGCCCCTCTTGGGTGATGAGTAGTCTACCATGTCCCTCCATCTCCCTCCAGACACTGTGATCACCTTCACCATCTAGTTGAATTGTTGTCACACCTGCAGGAAGAGAGGAAGCAGAAGTTGCACACATCACTTTTACTCATATTCCACTGGCAAGAACTTAGTGAACTACAAGGAGACTGGGAAATTTGCACAGCAAAAATTCTATGGGTATAGACAAAGGGAAGAATGGACTTTAGGGTACAACTTGTGTCCACCACATACACGACCCACTCTTTAGATTCTTAGGCCCCCTCAGCCCAAGAAAGTCTCTCCACTTTGGCCCTAGACTGTCACCCCCATGTGGATCCCCATCCGGGGTCCTGGTGGCCACTCACCCCCATCTTTTGTGAGACACTCACTTCCTTCCAACTTAGCAAAGATCCCCGGCTCCCCTTAGGATGATGAACAGGCTTCTCTAGGCTTTCAGCCCAAGACACAGAATAGGAATGTTTCTCATGCTTCAAATGCCAATATAAAATTTACTTTGATGATAGATTTATCATTTTTGCAGAATTTCTTTGTCCCCTTGGGCTGACTGAATTTTGCATATTTGAGCCAAACAACTCAACTTTGATGTCTGTGGTTAAAAGAAAAAAATTGTTTGCAACAGATGAAGATCACTTATGATACTGTGGCTTCTCATAGGATCATCTACCTATTTTAGTTTCAGTTACTGTAGCTCGTGCAATCTGTCCATTATTTAAATTGCTATGAAAAATGTAATTTTCTTTCTTTTCTTTTCCTTTCTCTTTCTTTCTTTCTTCTTTCTTTTCCTTCCTTCCTTCCTTCCTTCCTTCCTTCCTTCCTTCCTTCCTTCCTTCCTTCCTCTCTCTCTTTCTCTTTCTTTCTCTCTTTCTTTCTTTCTTTCTTTCTTTCTTTCTTTCTTTCTTTCTTTCTTTCTTTCTTTCTTTCTTTCTTTCTCAGAGTCTCATTGTGTTGCCCAGGCTGGAGTGCACTGGTGTGAGCATAGCTCACTACAACTTCAAACTCCTGGGCTCAAGCAATCCTGCCTCAGCCTCCTGAGTAGCTAGGACTGCAGGTGTGTGCCACCATGGCTGGCTAATTTTTCTTATTTTTTTTTTGTAGAGATAGAGTCTTGCTATGTTGCCCAAGCTGGTCTCAAACTCCTGGCCTTGAGCAAGTATCCCACCTTGGCCTCCCAAAGTTCTGGGATTATAAGCATGAGCCACACCACCACATCTGGCTGAAAAAATGTAATTTTTACAATGAAATACTGAACAGTCTGGAACTAATATCTAGATTGGCACTGCCCAATAGAAGTATAATGTAAGCCATATATACAATTTTTCTAGTAGCTAAGTCAAAAAAAGATCAAAAGAAATGGGTGAAATAAATTTTAATAATATATTTTAAGACAGTATATCTAAACTATTGTCACTTTAACATTCAATGAATATAAAAATTATTAATGAGATATTTTACATTCTTTTTTTTTCATACCAAGTTTTCCATATGCGGTGTGTATTTTATACATATAGCACATCATTTCTACCAGCCACATTTCGAGTATGATAGCCACATGTGGCTAGCGTTTGCTGTGCTGGCCAGTGTAGTTCTAGGTGATCTCAATGTGAAAAGTGTGTGAGGGAGGAGGGAAGTGAAAGCAGATTGAGGTTCTTGCTTTGTTTAAACTTAGATACAACTACCAAGTGGAATTTTCAATAAATACAACAAATAGTGTTTAAGACAAATGGTTTACCATATGGAAAAAATAAAACTGTGTCATGTGGCATACATAAACATAAATTCCAGATGGATTAAGGAGCTAATTTTTTTTGAAAAGAGAAAAGTACAAAATACAAAAATTACTAATTGTACAGTCCTTCTTAAGCAAGACATAAAATGTAGAAACCATAAAGGATAAGATTGTCAGATTTATTCAAAATAGAAATCCAAAATTTAAATTAAACAAAGAACATGATAAGCAAAGTTAAATGTCAAGAGACACAGTAAAAAGAAGACACCTACAGATCAACAGGAAGACAAACAATCCAACTAACAATAGGCAGAAAATTTGGACAGATATTTCAGAAAGTAAATTGAGGCTGGATGTGGTGGCTCATGCCTGAAGTCCCAGCACTTTGGGAGACTGAGGCAGGAGGATCACTTGAGGCCAGAAGTTTGAGGCCAGCCTGAACAACATATGGAGATCCTTTCTCTACAAAAAAATAAGATAAATTAGCCAGGTATGGTGGTGTACACCTGTAGTCCCAGCTACTTGGGAGGCTGAGGCGAGAGGATTGCTTGAGCCTGGGAGTTCCAGGCTGCAGTGAGTTACGATCCTGCCACTGCGCTCCAGCCAGATCTCTTAAAAAAAAAAAAAAAAAGTAAATTGAATAGGCAAAAATATATAAGAGAGCAACATAGATTAAACATCAATGAGCAACTTTTCTTTCCCTAGACTGTCAGAAGCAAAATTAAAAACACTGATATAGTACCGTGTCTCTCTCATTTATACCACTGGTGGAAATGTAGACTGGTAAAGTCTTTTGGAAGACAATTCAACAGAATCTATCAAAATTAAACCATGACTCCATTTGACTCAGAGATTCCATATCAGAGAATCAACCCTTTTAAATATCTACGTATGTACACAAAGACGTATGTACAAGCTGTGAGGTTTTTTTTTACCAGAACTGGTGAAATCCATGAGTCCATCCCAACAAAAAGAACACCACGGAGGTGCCTGCATGGCCTGTCACATGAGCGTCCTCCAAGATCTCAACTTATTTTGATCAGTCAAAAAATAAATTGTGTAGACCATTACTTTTTGCATGATTTCATTTCTGTAAGAATGGAAAAACACCACACACACATAGTTGTGTGTGTGTTTAAATACATATATATGTAAGTAAATGCCCAGAGAAAGGGCCAAAAGAACATATACCAAACTGGGTGGAGCAGGAAGAGAGATGAGTGTGTGTGTGGAGGGGATTGTTTATATTTTACTTCATATACTTTAATGCTACATGACTCTTTTACAAAGCAAATGGGTTAACATATTAGTTGTGGAAAGAGAAGGTTTATAGACAGCATCATTTCTAACCGATTCTTGCAATGGAAGGGGCCAATTTCAGAACTTAGAGTCCCTCTTCCGACCCCTCTCCCAGCTAAGTGGGTGTAGTCAGGTCCAGGCTGGGGCGTTGTCCCCTGGCACCTATCCTTGTGGGCACCAGCCAGTAGATACTTTCAGCAGGCGCCAGAGTCCACATATGAAACACCTGTTACCTCTGCTACCTTGTCCCCACACCCATGGCGTCTCAAGCCCAAGGCTGGTCTTTTTTAGGAACAGTGAAACAACAAGTCCTGCTCATGGTATTTTCCCGGCCTTCTGAAATATGTTTCCTGAAGGAGGAAAATAAGGTCAACCACCGTGACAAACAAAACCAAGAGCGGGGCCAGTGTGTGGAGTGTGGTAATGACTGTGGCCTTCGTTTCCCTCGGGGCAAGGAAACCTCAGGAGGCTGAGGTCAGGGCTTCCCAATATTTCCAAGCTGAGGCTTATTGGGAAATTTCAAAAGTTGCCACCCACACCTTGGCAGGGGAGGGAAAGGAAACCTCCCCTTCAGGGCCGAGTTGGGAATTGTGTGGGACCAAGTGTCCCACAGAGACAGGAGAGAGAGACTGGGAACCTGTTCCTTCTCTGAGGGTTTAATGAGTAAAGTGTTGGGAAGTTTGCAATTTTAACCTTACTCAGAAGTAAACATTCGGGTATAGATTTGAAGGAGGTAAGAGATGAAGCCATGTAGATGTCAGAGGGAAGAACATTCCTGGCACAGCAAACAGCAGTGCAAAGACCCTGAGGTAGAATTGTGTCTGGTGTGTCGGAAGAACAGCAAGGAAGCCATTGTGGCTGGCGCTATGGGGGAGAGTATTGGAGAGAGTAGAAGGAGATAAAGTCAGAGGGAAGGGGGGAGGTGAAGAGTGAGAATTGCCTTGACACCTCCTAAGAACTGTGCCTTTTATTCTAGATGAATTGGGGAGCCACTGGTGGTCTTAGAGCCAGAGAGTGACCTGGTCAGGTTGATGTTTAACAGGATGGCTCTGGCTGCTGTGTTGGGAACAGACAGAAGGAGTAAGGGAGAAAGGAGGCAACTACGACATTCCAAAGGAGAGACAGTAGAGCTGAGATCTTCTTAACTGAGCGGCCAGAGTCAGAATCACCTGGAGAGCTTGGGACGGTACAGATTGCCAGTCCTCACTCTGGAGTTGCCATCTCTGTTGGCCTGGGGTGGAGCCCAGGAATTTGCATTTCTACTAGTTCCCAGGTGATGATGATACTGCTGGTCTGGGAACCACACTTTGAGAACCATTAACTCCTTCACAGCATTGATGAAAATGTGAATAAACATTTGTTTATCAAAGTCCTCAAGGAAGTACTCTGCTCACCTCGGTGTTCCCAGTGCCTAGTTTGATGCGTGGCACCTATGTTTATTGGGCTCAGGCTCTAGGCCAGGCATGGTGCTACTGAATGAAGTTCTTGAGGATTCCTAGTTAGAACTGTTTCGAGGTAATTAATGATGAAACTTAGATAGGAAGTGATCATTAAAGGGAAAGGATTCCTTATAATAACAATAACAATAGGTGTGACATGCACCAAGTGTCGGCCTAGGTGTTTTACTTATATCTTCTCCAATTAAATCCTGTAAAAGCCCTGGGAGTCAGGCATTCTCACCCCAGTTTTATGAGCAAGGAAACCAAGGCTTGACGAGTTTCAGTTTCCCAAGACCACAGGATTAATAAGTACCAGAACTCAGTCAGGCCTGACTGACAGCCCTGTGCTGTTTACATCACAGACTGCCTCAAGAAGTCACTGACAAGAGGGGATCTAGAAGTACTAAAGAAGGTCTAGAAGATAGGATCTTCCTTACTTGGGGACTGTGAGCCTTTTTTTTTTTTTTTTAAATGCAGGGAATATGCCATCTTTCAAAAAAAATGCCTCCTGTCTGAATTGAGATCCCTGCTCAGGCAGCATGTTTTCACCCCCAAGCCCGGCCCAGCAGAGTCTTGGATCCCTACTCGGTAGCAGTGACTACCCCTAAAGAGGCATTTTTGCTGACTTTTGTGGTTTTTATCTTGTCTGATGGAATACTTTTCCTTAGCTCTTACCCTCTTCCCAGCCTCTTCCCTAGGGTGATGGGTGTAATATTCCAAGCTGAGGGGCTGAAGCTTGACAAATCAAGGGTAAAACCAAATTCATCTCTCTTGCTAGAGAAGGAGAAAATCAAGTTCAGGACTTCCCTTCCTCATCAATCTCTTTTTCTCCCTTCCCTTCCCAGAGGATAAAAATAGCCACCTCCTGGGGCTTCACTGCAGCTGGAGCAACTGTGCCCCAAAGCTGGGCCTAGCCCAGAGCAGCTGCTCCCCCAGGTGGGGCCTGGTGGGAGGCTTGGGGTCAGGACCAGGACTTGTCCGCTGGGACAAAGTGACCTCAGGCTGAGGAAGGACACTTGGGAGCCTCATCCAGAGAGGGGGCGGGTTCCTGGAACAAGTTTGACGCTGATGGTGGGCAGCTCACAAAAATATACCATGGGCTCTGCTGCCCATAAATAGACGAGGTGTATCCGCCGTTCTTAACCTCTTGCGGGTGGGGGACAGGGACTCTTTACAACAAATGATAAAACGTAACGTACATACCACTTCACATACAACGATGTACACAGACGCAAATGCACACCGAGGGACACACACTTTTGCACACAATTTCATATTACTGGGGTACTGTCAAAGCCTGGCACGGGTCACAGATTAACAACCCCAGACGCGGGCATATTATAGTGGTGTGCGACGATTATAAAAAATAAAAACAGTAATGGGTAAAAATAAGGTTACTAAAGTTGGCTAAGCTCTTTCCAGAAAACAAATGTATATAATACAAATCCATGAAACTAGATACGGAAATGTTAAGGTTGATCTCCGATGGTGGCATAAAGGGGGATTTCTGCTTATCTGCACTTTCTCACTAAACAAAAATCATGTTTCTCTTTTGCAACCAGAGCAGCGGCATCCAGGCATTTCCGTGGACCTGGAGCGCCCACTTGGCCGCAGGCGCGGCTGGGGCCTGCCTGCTTGGACGCTCCGTCGGGGGAGGAGGGTTACAGACAACAGACAAACAAACTTAAGACGCGGTGACAAGGTGGGGCGCGGACAGGCTGTTTTACAGAGGGTGACCGGAGAGCCCCTGGTCCCGACCGAGGTACTTCACAGTCCAAGCACTACCCAGCCCGGAACGGGCGGTGCGTGCGAGCTCCCGGGGCGGCGGCGGCGCGCACGGGCGCGCGCCCGCGGGCAGCCTCCTTCAGTGGACGATGCCGCCGAAGAGGCGGTGGCGGCGGAGGCGCGCTCTGGCGGTCTGAAGCGGCAGCTGGCTGCCACGGGCTGGCGGCGCGATGACCTGGGCGGCCGCCCCCGGCTCGGGGCTGTGAGGGGCTCGGGGCCGGGGGTGGGCGGCGGCGCGGCGGGCGGCAGACGCTCCTCCTCGGCGGCGGCGGCGGTGGCCATGCGCGGCGCGGCGCGGCTGGGGCGGCCGGGCCGGGGCCGCCTCCCGGGGGCCCGCGGCCTGAGGGCGCCGCCGCCGCCGCTGCTGCTTCTGCTAGCGCTGCTGCCGCTGCTGCCCGCGCCTCGCGCTGCCGCCGCCCCGGCCCCGCGGCCTGCAGAGCTGCCGCCTGCGGCCGCGGGGCCCAGCGTGAGCCTCTACCTGAGCGAGGACGAGGTGCGCCGGCTGATCGGTGAGTGGGGCCGCCTGGGCCGGGCGGGCGGGTCGGGTCGGCCGGCGGGGGCTGCTTCCGGCCGCGGACCTCGGGCGAGTCCCCTCCCCGCCCCCAGCGCTCGCCATCCCCTTCCAGCACCCGGGTGCGCCTCGTGGCCCCGGCCTCTGCCTGCCGTGCTGGCCGGGAGGTGTGGTCCCTGCCCGGCCTCCGCCCCGGGTCAGCCTCCGGGCCTCCCCCCTTCGCCCTTGCTGCCCGCCGCACTGGGGACCCCTCCGCTGCGGCGATAGACGCGGATCCACCCCTTCCATCTTCTTCACTGCTTCTTCAAACCTCCTCCCTGTTCCTTAGAGTCAAGCGCCCATACAGTTTTTCTTCCCTGCCACACAAAGTTTCTTTGATCCTTCCTAAGCGTGTTACTCTAGGATCCTGGATTTTGGATACCTCAACATTCACGTTTTAGACTAAACTTGCAACTCTTCGGCTGTGGTTTTGATGCCGCGGTGTAGAGGGCACGCTCTAGTGCTCATGCTTTCTGGTTATACTTTTACAGAAAAATGAAGGAGCAATTAAAAGGGTGCCAAATGTTCGAGGCAGCCTCCAAATCTTGGAGCCTTATAAGCATGTTTTAAAATAGTGAATGGATCGCCAGGTAGCAGACCTTTTTTTTAGCTTTAGTACTTTTTTGGTTCTTGCTTTGGGCGTGTTGGAGTTTGGAGTGATCCTGTACTTCTGGGCTACTCTCCTACTTTGAATACCTTGAAGGGAAAGGAGAACTTGGCTTTGGTTCAGCTGGTGGTTTTATTTACCTTTTTAGCTTTGTCGTTTGGGGAATTAATTTGAAAAATTGATGGGGTTCTTGTGTTGGGACTTTGTGGATTCCGGAAGTGACCCCTTAAAGGAAAGTCTTACAGGAATGGCCCCCAAAGGAAAGACTTTGGTAGTTGTGGATACCTGGACATTTGCTTTTTTGTGGGTATTATGGCAATCCCTTTATTTTGTCTGAGGTTATGATGCTTCTGAGCGTTTGAGGGGGAAAATTATTCTCTATTGCATGCATTATCTGTCAATTTTATCCTATTTTTTTAAAAGTTACAGGTCTTTCTTGATATCTCTTGAGATGGACTCAGTGTAGAAATGGAATTACTTTTAGCAGTCTCTTTAGATTGTTACGTGTATGGATTTGTAGTCTTTACCCAAAGAATGCTGTGTTTTTGTAATGTGGTGCCATTTAATCCTTAGCCCCGCTGAATTAGCTGAACCTGCAGTTTAGCTGAATTGAAACTGTAAATTGGGTTAGTATTTGGAACATAAGACTAAGGCTTAGAAAAAGTAATACGTATAAGACAATTGGTATCACATTAATTTAGAAAATATTAATGTATTATGCATGATTTTGTAATGGTTTTTGGCTAAAAGCACTTGTGTAACTTGTGACTTTGTTTACATTTGTTTCTTCTTCCTTCCCAGCCAGGGGTTGAGGTAGGGGACAGAGGACAACCGAGGCTGTCATTAATTGTCTGCCATATACCTGCTTCTGCGTGCTTTATACACATTATTTCTTCTGATTTTCTTGTGATACAGTGAGGTAGGTGTTATTCGCATTGTAGAGATGAGGAAAGTGAGGCTTTAAGTAACTTGCTCAAGATTACACCGTTCATAATTTTATTTTTTTAAATGAAACATAATGTTGACATAGGCTGCAAAATTTTATTGAATGAAATGAAGATATTATGTATATAGAAGTTTGATTATGGCAAGGTGGAAAAGAAATCATTGCTAACTAATACTTGAAATGATGTATTTGTTATCTTATTCAAAGGTAGACTGGGAATTAATTTTCTAGCAATATTTGTGGCAGAGGAAGCTCCTGAGTGGTGAGCATCTAGTTTATGACCCCAAATGAGCTATTGCAGGGAGGGTAGGAAGCATTTCCTCAATGAACTCTGTTGTCCACTTGTGGGATGAGAGGGACCTCTAGCAGTATTTTCTCTAGTGCAAATAGGGTTGACCTGTTAGGGAGGATCTCTAGACACCCTGTCCTGCTAGATTCAGATCCTTTCTTTTTTATTATTATTTCAGAGTATTATAGGGTCATATCCTTTCTTTCCATACTTTCCCATCTTCTTCATACATTCTTCCTTTAAAGTTATTTCTTGGCTTCCCCCAGGGTAGGGAAGAGCAAGTGAGTAGTTGTGAGATCTATACCAGGCATCCTGAGTTCTTAGAATGCAGATTCCATAGAAACTGTTAGGGTGTTTTAGACTACTTGAAATAGTACTTTTGTATAATACCATATTTTGGAATTACAATGGGCATGGGAAACTATCATTGTATAGTATTTCTAAGAAATTACAAGTAAGAAACTTATAAATGAAGTTGATAGTGACAACTTTATAAATTGAACTAATTGCCCTTGATATGAAAATAAGTTATTTTTAATCCAGTTAATATATATACATAGTTTTTTAAAAGCCCAGTAACACTAAAAGACTTTTAACAAAAACAGCAGTCTCCTGCCTTTGGCGTTTTTTTGGCCCTACTTTCCATGGGTAGCTACTATCTCTACTAGTTTTCCTGTTTTTTTTGTTTTTGTTTTTGCTTTTTTTCTCTTTCAGAACTGGTACCAATTTTTTTTTAATCCTCGTGTTTTACTTTCATAATTCTAAATCAGTGTAGAACAAATATGTGACTTCCTAGTATCATAACTGAGCTCTTACTCCCCTAAACCCTCCAATATAGTTATATAACATTTTTGTGGTAAAATTAGCAGTTACTATTTACATTATTATGTATATATATATTGCTAAATAATGACCTACTATTATGTTTTTTCCTATACTTTTTTATTTCTCCCAGAGCAAATAATTGCATCTTAAACTTTTTGGTTTGCTTTCTATGGCTGTGTTCTCTCAAATACTCCAAGAAATGTTAAATGCTTTTTGATCTTTTTCCCTCAGGTAACACATCAGATTGCCTTTCAATTCCACTTGGTTTTCTCTTAGAGGATCCTCCATCTGCAGCATCCCATCCTCTTGCTCCAATCTGGACAGGAGGATTGCTTTTTCTAGGACTTCACTTCTTTTCTCTCCTGTCTTGGAATTTCTGTTTCCGGGATCTCCTGTTCTTCCTTTTTCTTGGTTTGCTTCATTTTGCTAATGTGTATGCTCAATAGCTTCCTAAGAAGGGGTTCATGAGAGATAAATTGAGGCCTTGCATGTCTGAAAATGTCTGTCCCATCCTCATACTTGATAGGTGGTTTGGCTGAATTTAAAATATTGGGTAGAAAATAAGTTTTTTTCATAATTTCAGTGGCATTTTCACAGTTTTCTGTCTGAAAGGTTTTTGATGGGAAGTCCAAAGCCATTCTGATTTCTTTTTTATTCTCTGTTGTTTTTGAAGCTTAGGGTCTTTTTCTCTGGCATTCTGAAGTTTTTGAAAGCTTTTATGTGGTTGGTTAGTTTCTTCCTTTCTTTCTTTTTTGTGTTATCTTAAGGGTTCTTTCAATCTACCCATACCTTCAGTTTTCAGATATATCTGTTACTTCTTCAATAATTTCCTATCCTTCATTATTTTTTGTTGTTGTTTTTTCTTTCTGAGATTTCTATTTTGGTTATTGAATTGCCTAAAATTGATCTTCAGATTTTCTTATCTCATCTCTTATTTATTTGTATTGGAAGGGCTGGGCATGGGAGAATTTCTAAATTTTGTCTTCCAAAGATTTCATTTTTAAAATTTTAATAATCATGTTTTAAAATTTTAGAATCTTTTTGTTCTCTGTTTCCTTTTCATTGCATCTTATTTTATGGATGTATTATCTTCACTTACCTCCGAGGTGTGCATTTTAATTTTTTCTTTGTTTAATATATTTTTAATATTATTCTGCTTCCTCCAGTGTACTTGTTCATTTCAGGGTTCTTTTCTGTGTTTGGTTCTGTCACAAATATCTCGTGATCCTTGGCTGTTTATAATGAAGATCAAGATGCTGAGAAGTTGATTAGAGGAGAGAGAGAGCATGTGTGTGATGGTGATCTAGTGACTTCCCTTGGAGTTTAGGTGGACTTTTCATTGGGAATCTGCTCCACATATTAGCACCTTTGCATCTTCTTTTGGCAGCTAGTCAGTGTCTGTGAAGAAACCCTCATCTCCTGCCTCTAGTCTAGTATATTTGGTGATATACCAGCTGCCAGGGTTTGGGCAACCTGATGAGAGGAGGGATGGGGGCTATAGACTGTGACTTTTCCTGGCTACAGTATTCCTGCCACTGAAATTTAGTTTCTTTAGAAAAAACTTTGGATCTCCTGCTGGACTTGGGGGTTCAATTGCTTTGGACACTCCCTTCAATAGCCCCCCTCTTGTCAGGCCTGAGCCTGAGCCTCTCAGGGGTCCTGCAGCACAGTGACCGCTCCTCTAACTGCCTCCCATCTTGCAAAAGTTAGTTGAAATGTATCTTCTTTCCCTTTCTGTTTGTTCTTGTGGTTTCATATCTTTGTGATGTCTTTATAATCATTTTAGAGAAGTTTTGGAAGGAAATGGGGATAAAGGCCTGTGGTGATTCCACAGTGTGTAAATGGCAGTTAGGGTTGGGCTTTATTGAAGATGATGTATGACAGTTTTTTTGTATGAACAAAATTAAGAAGAATAGTAGTGGAGGTCAGAGTAAAAGTTGACACTTTTTAGAGTGCTGTGTTTTTAGATTTGCCTGTGTCAGGCACAAAGATATTAGGTAGGTACTGTTATTTCCATTTTATAGATGAGTGTCTTAATCTGTTTGGTTTGCTGTAACAAAATGCTATAAATTGGGTACTTATAAACAACAGAAATTTATTTCTTACAGTGTTGGAGGCTGGGAAGTCTAAGATCAAGGCACTGGTGGATTTTGTATGTGGTGAGGGTCTGCTTTCTGGTTCACAAACTGCACCTTCTTGCTGTGTTTTCACATGGTGGAAGGGAAGAACAACTTCCCTTAGGCCTTTTCTAAAGGGCACTAATCATATTCATTAGGACTGCCCTTATGACCTTATCACCTCCCTGAAGGCCTCACCTGGTAATACCATCACCTTGGAACTTAGGATTTCAAGGTAGGAATTTGGGGGGGACCCAGAGCAGCCCTGATGGAAGTCTACCAATTCTGAAGACTTCAGAGGCTTCCGGAACTTTTAACCTCTATGTGGCCTTCCTGTGTCCCCAGGCCCTGTTTCATTGCTCTCATTTACTGTTCTTAACAGGCTGCAGTGTAGGCATCCATTTCCACATCTTACTGATGAAGACTTTGATTCAAGGCCCTTTGAACAGTGAGTAGAGAGAGGGCCTGGTCTTGACTTAGTCCTATCTGAGTCTGGAATACATACTGCCTTTGCTGTTTGTATACTACAGGAGTATAATCTGCATTCCTGCTGCCACATGTGCTTGTTAGTGGTCATGATTATTATCTGCATCCTCCTATGTTTTTTATTTAATTGATAATTTTCATAGTACTGAACTTTGTGAAAGTCTGGAGCTTGTGAAAGTGGTATGTGGCTGGGGCAGTGCCAGAGGCTTGGGAATAAAATGCTGGTGGGTGGGCGGTATGCCATAAACCGGTCCTGGCAACAGTGGGGTGATGATAGAGAACTTGTGGTGAGGGGATCAGGGGGTAGACTCCATCTCCTACCAATTAGAAATTCGCTTTGAATAACTTGCTTCTCCTTCTAAGATAAATACCTTCTGGAAGAGTTAAGCATGTTAACATTGTATTTAAAATCAGGTCAGTGCTATCATTGCTCCCCAAATTAGTCCAGAAAAAAATTTTGAAGCTAAACCAAGTACCATATGTTGTACAAAGATGGCCATTCAAAATTATTAGAGTCCTTTCCCTCCAGTCATAGGGGAGACTAACAGTTACAGCACGGACATAAGAGTTTTATTGCTTATGGACACAAGTAAGTTTTATTGTAGGAGTGATAACTTTTGATTATGGGGAAGGAGAAGGGAAGAGAGGCTTAGAGTGTTTAGGGAAGGTGTTCCAGAAAAGAAGACATTTGAACCTTATCTTGAAGGATGAGTTTGATAGAAAGAGGAGCAGGTCATGGCAGACAGAGAAAATAGTGTGCACAAGGTCACAGAAGTATGGGAGCAGCTATGTGTCAAATCAAGGAGTGGGAAAAATCTAATGTGGCTGAGATGAAAAAATTAGTCAAGCTAGGGAATGACAGAATATAAAGCTGGGAGGTAGGTTGAGGTTAGAGTAGGAATTTGAACTTTACCTCATAGTTAAATTCTTCAATGTTGAAGAATTTAGAAAAAGAGAGTACACAGTCAGGTCTGGGTTATAGAAAAGATAACTTTGGCCTCAGTGAAAAGGATGGCTTGGAGACTGAAAAGCTGGATCTGGAAAATTGGATAGAGCTACTACCTTTGTGACGATAAGAGGGATCAACTAGGGCAGTTGAAAGGGTGGGATGGATTTGTAAGGAATTTGCAAGAAGAGTTTGGAAAAGGCTTAGTGGCAGAGACTTTAGGGTTAACATATTGACTGTCATGTGAGTTGTGTTTAACTCAGGATAGTTTTGAGCCAGGGGCCTTATGAAGCAAAATCCTGCAGTTGGTTCGTGGAAATTTTACTTGTTGATGTTCTTATTGTTATAATTAATATTGACAGCTTAATTCCAAAAACGTGGATTGCATTGCATATAACTCACACACAGAAAACAATAAAAATAACCAACTAGAAAGGATTATTTTGTTATAAAACACCGTGGCCCCAGGGAAAAGTTTTTTTTTTCCTAGTGTGACAGTCAATGTGTCAAAAAAAAAAAAAAAGGTCGAGGGGAGGAATCACAGAGGAATCTAGGGTTTCAGATTTGGGCAGTTGAGCCAAAGTACCCTTTCTTTTTGGGAAAAGTGGTTGGTTGAGAGAAAGAAAATGAAATGAGCCATATGTTCCTCTCCTCCTAGTACCTCTCTTTCCTCTTAAGTCTCAGGCCAAGTGTTTGGTTGGGGAGGGCAGTGAGGGTGTCTTCTCTGCTAATGTGTCTGGCATAGTCTGCCACGAAGCCCAGATCGTGGGTGGGGTGCTGGCAGGTTAGCACCCTGCAGCAAATCCTTAACCCTGGGCGTTTTGGGTGGGGTTGGTGGTATTGACACCGCATCAGTTTGACTCCATGTGTTCTTCATTGGGAGCGCAAGGCTGAGACATTGTGCAATTGTGGGTTTGAGGTTTTCTTTTTTCTTTTTTTTTCTTATGCTACACATGTGTGGGAGAACTCTAACCAATTATGGCTAAACCTGTCCCCTATGAGTCATATCCCGAGTTGACTAGTCATTTCCAAAGGTGCTGCCTAAAATGCTGTTTGGGTTTTAAAGCATCACTTGAGGAACAAATCAAACATCTGGGTATTTACACTTGATCTTAGCCAAAAGGCTGAGAAGCGAAAAACATCTGGGTATTTATACAAGCACCCTGAATTGAGAAGTTCCACAGCATTGCTTTTAGGGTTTTGATGCAATTATGCCAGGGTTCTGAAAAATTTTGCTAGCTATATATCCTAAAACAAAACATAAACTTGTACATGAAACAGAACCATTAGCTACTCTGAAATTATATCACACTTAAAAGTATGCTTTTTTGTGTTTCCCTGTTGATGGAAATTGAATACAGTATTTTCTAATCAAAATGTTATAAAACAGTTTTCACTTGTGTAGGACCTCTTAAAATGTGCCAAAATAAATTCCTAACCCTAACCCTAACCCTGAGTTACATAACACTTTTTGAATGATTCTTTTTACTGTGCCCAGCAATGCCAGTGCTGAGTTTCATAGGTCTCATTCTCATTCTTATATAAATTTTAAGATGGAATAAACAGCACACAAGTCTCTAGTTAGGAATCACCTGTAATTTAGGGAGGAGGAGGACTACATCTTGCTGTGTGCCAGGTACTTTACACGTATTCTTCTTTATTTTATCAACTATAGGAAGTAGGTGGCATTGGCATTGACATTTTTTAACAGTTAAGCTGAGGCTCTGGGAAATTACAGAATTCGCTGGTGGTCACAGATATGTGTGGAGCTATGTGACTCCAGAGTGCGTGCTTTCTCCACTGCCTCTGAAGGTTGGCAGTTTACTGAGGCTTTAATCAAAATTGTCTGAGGAGCTTTAACAAAGTATAGGTTCCTAGGCCTACCTGAACAGTGTGTCTAATTGATCTGAGATAAGGTTCAGCTAAATTAACCTTTTCAGTGCCATGTTTAATTGATTGCAAGATGTACAGTTTTTCCACATTTGAACATCTCTGAAATTGGAACCATTTTATTCAGTGGTGAGTCATCAGTTAATTGATGACTTTTTCCTTTCTTAGTGGCACAAATGAAATGTGGTTAAATGAAATGTGGCATTATAAAAAGGTAATATTGTAAAGGGAACTTAGACATAATTTGCTACCTTTTTATTTCATGTGTGTGGGTATGTGTGTGCCTGTCACAACTTTCTTTCAGAATTGTAAAACTCACTGGTGGTAATAGCTGTGTAGTAATGTCCTTGTAGGGAAACCATGTGAGGGATGAGATATTGTCCTTAGGTTAAGAGCAGTAGCAGGTCACTTTTCAGCTAAGAAGTTGCTGGCAAGGAGAAATGTCAGTGGTTCTCCACCTTTTTTTGTGAAAGCCTTACTTTACCCTACTGATCTGTCAATCATGAGGTCTTCCAGTCTTCCTGTTGAGAACAGATGATATTCTAGATTCTATGTAGCTGCTAGGCATTATTACCTTTTATCCTTTCTCTTTGCTTGTGTAGTTTCCTGTTATATACATGCTCTGATCAGTACTCAGCTAAATACTGGAGGGCACTCCTCTGCAGATATTGGAATTTTTCTCTATTCACCTCTTTCTGGTACTTTTTCCTGCATACTCTAGCTGTCTTGGTCTTTCTGGACTTTCAGCCTTGTCTCTTCAACTCCCCTTTCTGTGCTGCAGTTATAAAACTCACATAGTTAGTGTCCCTTCTCTCAGGAATCACTGTCATTTGTTGCCTGCTGTTTAGCGCCTTAAACTGGTGTTTCATATATATTGTCTGTTTTTTGGTTATTTCAGATGAGAGGGCTTATCTGGTCTCTGTTATTCTATCTTGCTCAGAAGTGGAAATGACTGAAGTTTGTGTTTTTGATTGTTTGCATCTTTCCTGAAGTTGTTTAACTCCTTAAATTATTTGTTAAAGAAGAGAACTAAGTCCAATTTAAAGAAAAGTGTTTAAGGTTTATATATATGTGCATGCATGCATACACATATGTGGGTGTATAGTAGATAAATAACATGATGTGGGAGAGAGTATTGGTTTTAGAATCTGCATATTTGAGTTTTAATTCCATCTCCTTCTGCTATATGTAGGTAGGCAAGTAATTTTTCTGAGTGTTGGTGTCTTTGTATATAAAATGGGATTCTTTTCAAAGATTATTATTAGCGCAGAGGCAATAATGTATATAAAAATGCTACATAACCCCCAAAACAATTTATTTTAATCAGTGGTGGGGGATTTGCATGTTTTTGAATAAAAACCAAAATGAGAGGATATTAGGTCATTTAGATATCATCTGGTTGATTGCTTTCAATAGCAACATTTATTCACCTACTCATTGAATAATTATTTACTGAGTGTATACAGGCCTTATTTTAGGGACTTGAGACATATTTTGGTGAATAAAACAGATAAAGATACCTGCCCTCAAGGGACTAACTTCTAGCAGATACCTAAGTGATTGGCCTGAGAAAAAAATTCTATTAGCTTTGGAACTGACTTCAGGTTAGCAATTTGCTGTGTATCCTGTTGCTGGCAGGAAGAAGTTCTCTCTTGTGCTTTGAGACCTTGAACATAATAACCATCTCTGGATCACTAATGGCTTCTAAGACTGATTGAGATAGTGTACTCCTATTAGGAGTTAGCTGTGAGAGTTGAATGATGATGATGTCCAACTGTGAGTAAATACTCTGGCTTTATTATACAACTGTACCTGTGATATGAGCTGGTCAAATCATTTTCTCTTTTTGATAGGGCAGGAAACAATGGCATATTATTTTCTGAAGTATCTTTTTACCAGATAGAATATTCTGGCTCTACAATAGGGTGTGGCTAATATTTTATGTTGTAGTACTAGAGATTATGCGTTGTGTTTCTGTTGCTTACTATCTTTGGATAGGATCTGGGAAGCACCTTTAACATCTCTGCAGATGTGGTACAAATCACATCTTCAGGGGAATTCTTTTATGAATTTTTCTTAGATGACATATATTCATTGGATGTGAAATTTTATTCCTTGACCCTGTATAAGTGTCTAGCTCTCTTTATAAATTCCTATCTATTACAGTATTAGTACAAAGCTAATGGGTGGGGAAAGGTGACAGTGCATCCATTTGAGCCATCCATTTGAAATCAGCCATACTCTCCCCTTGGTTCCACACACCTTCTCCTAAAGAGGATATCACCACAGGTACTAGAGAGGCAAACCTGTTCACAGCTTTTGTGATAGATAGCTTTGAGTTTTCATTTTCAGGGATCACAGATTACAGTGAAAGTTAAATTCTGAATCTCTGGAGAATGGGGGAGGGGAGATGCTTAGTAAGTGGATCTTTGCACCGTGTATCCTGGTCTATTAAAGCAGTTCCAACTAACAGCCACACCAGTGGATTGTTTTTAAGTGAGCTATTGATTTTGACCACATTATCGTGTTTTCTTCCTGAAGTGGCAAAGTTAGGAAAAGTGCTCAGTGACTGCAGATGTCTGGCTTTTCCTTGAGAAGATCAGGAGATTCCCTGCCATGTTTTCTTGAAGCTGATTATTAAGGCACCTCTCAGAACCATAATGGTGGGTGAGCCTGCCTGCCTTTCTTTAGTGGAAGCCAGTTTTAGGCAGAAAGGAGGCAGCCTGAAGGTTGTGGAAGGTGGGGCCATATTTATGTTGTCTGCTGTTGTTGATCATGCATATCTTCTTTCTCTTAAAGCTCTCTTACACTCTCTGTGTGTGAGTATACACTCTCAGCTCTATCAAGACATTTAAGGTTGCAGGAGAAATATATGAGGAAAATGCTGAATATGGCAGAGGATTATGTGAAACACCTTATTTAATCCACAAGATTATTTAAACAGCTATGAGGATTGAAGATTTATGTGCTTTTTTAAAAAATTATTTAGAAAGGATGCTTCTGTTCTACAGTCTAACATTTGTAATGCCCTTTTTTATGCTGTTAAGTATTAGGTCTCAGCTAATTTTCTAGATATAATCCGACTGTAGCTAGATTTATTAGAATCTGATGAACAAATTGTTATTTTATCTATTTCAGCTTCAAACTAGGAACATTTGAAATGAGAGCTCCTTATTTATTTTCCCTTTAGCATCCACTAAAATATATTCAGTGGTTTAATATATATTAAGTGATTTTGGTTTTTTTCTTTTATTAATGTCTCATAAACCCCTTTCCTCAGAACCTAGAAGATTATCTTGACTAAATGAATTTTTACATAAGTTTTGACTGCCATATAGAAGTTGTGGATGATATCATGGAATAATAGTGTTTTAGCTCACATTTGGAAACCATGGATGACATCATAGAATAATAGAGTGTTGCGGCCAAGAAGGGACGTTGACATCATCTGGTCTACTTCCTTTGTTTTATTGTAGAGAAAATTGATGCCTGGAGATGGTGGTTAAGTAATTGATTGCCAAAGGTCACTCAGCTACTTAGTAAAGCCAGGAGAAGTAAGAACTCTGCTTTAGTTCTGTTTCCATGAAAT
This sequence comes from Cheirogaleus medius, assembly GCA_008086735.1. Lineage (NCBI taxonomy): Eukaryota > Metazoa > Chordata > Mammalia > Primates > Cheirogaleidae > Cheirogaleus > Cheirogaleus medius. The sequence goes on from VBSM01001681.1 coordinate 3,256,126, forward strand.
CATTTTTGTTTTCTTGCCTTAACTGATTCCTGACATTTTCTTTATAATGTTTCTTTTAAAACCCATCTTTGTTGTAGTTGATTTTTATCAACAGCCGGCCATTAATGTATCTGAGCAGCTACAAATAAACTAAGACCCAGGCCTCCTTGTTATGTGTGCAAGGTAGTGGGAAGACAGACATGTGAACAACTCCCTGAAATATATTTTAAGTGTTATAAGGGTGGCTGTTTTTGTAAAAAGGAGATGGTTTGCTGATTTGGGACTAATCAACTATATTTATGGCCTTAGGAAACCGATAGTTAACTTTTAAAATCATTTGGAAAACATTTTTGAATTACTGAATTGTTAGAACTTGAGCTAGACAGGCCAGGTCATGTAGAACACAGGCCTTGAATTAATTTTGAACTTAATATTGTCTAGGGAACAATGAATTTTTCTTGATGAATTTTGAGAGTTTTGCAGGAATAACTTTGGTTTTTCAGCTCGGAAATTGGATTGTTTAAAAACAAAATTATGAACAAATGCCATGCTTTCTAACAAGAGAGCAACATTACTACTTTGCTGGAATTTGCAGTGAGAAATTTAAGTCTGGTTATTGAACAGCTGAAGTGTTTTTGTCCTAAGTCATAATAAAAATATTCTATGCATTCCAATGACAAAATGCTGCCTCTTCGGTCTATAGCTGTCCATTCTTGTTCTTGTCCACCTTCTAGTAGAGCCTCTTTTTCTCTTGGCATCCTTGTCAAAAACATTAGCCAGCCTGGTGTGGTGGCTCATGCCAGTAGTCCCAGATACTCAGGAGACTGAGGTGGGAGAATTGCTTGAGCCCAGGAGTTCAAAGATTGTAGCCTGGGTAACGGATTAAGACCCTGTCTCTAAAAAAGAAAAAAAAGTAAAACTTACCCAGAAATATATAACTTTATTTCTGGACTCTCAATTCTTTTCCATTGGTTTACATGTCTGTCATAATGCTAGTACTACACTATTTTGATTAAAGTAGCTTTATGGTGAGTTGTGAAACCAGGAAGTCTGAGTCCTCCAACTGTGTTCTTTTTAAAGATTATTTTAGCTATTTGAGGCTGCTTGCAATTCATATTAATTTAAAGATCTACTTTTCCATTTCTGCAAAAGAGGCTGTTAAAATTTTGATAGAGATTACACTGAATCTGTAAATCACTTCCAGTGGTATTACCATCTTAAACAATATTAAGTTTTCCAGTCCATGAACATGGGATGTTTTTCCATTTATTTAGGCCTTCTTTAATTCTTTCAGTAATGTTTTGTAGTTTTCAGTGTACAAGTATTTCACCTCCCTGGTTACATTCCTCAGTATTTTGGGTGTTATTGTAAATTGTTCTCTAATTTCCTTTTTGGATTGTTTATTGAGGGACCAGCTCTTATCATGCATTTTAGTTTTCCTTTCCTACCGTGTTTCCCCGAAAATAAGACCTACCCATAAAATAAGCCCTAGCAGGATTTCTAAGCATTTGCGCAATATAAGCCCTACCCCGAAAATAAGACCTAGTGATGGGCGTGGCTACACAGCGTACCTGCACAACCCATGCATTGGTCGCGGAGCGGTAAAGAAGACGAGCAGCCCTTCTCATCTGCCCCATGAGAGCTCTATTGCGCTACATGAGAGATTGGGGCCAATGGTTCTAAAGGAAATAGAGTCGCAAGAAATTCAGGATGGAATTCGGGGTTTGGAGAGTTATGATGATGTTCCAGAAGAAGACGACTTAACTCTATTTAATAAATGTAGATTGTTGTACCATACTTAAAAAAATAACACATCCCCTGAAAATAAGCCTTAGGGTGTCTTCTTGAGGAAAAATAAATATAAGACCCTGTCTTATTTTCGAGGGAAACATGGTACTTTGTTGCGCTCCAGGACAACCTCAAACTCCTGGCCTTAAGCGATCCTCCTGCCTCAGCTCCCCGGGTAGCTGAAACTACAGGCACGCGCCACCGTGCCCGGCTAATTTTTTCTATTTTTAGTTGTTTGGCTAATTTCTTTCTATTTATGGGAGAGACAGGGTCTCACTCTTGCTCAGGCTGGTCTCGTTCCTGTTCAGGCTGGTCTCGAACTCCTGACCTCAAGCGATCCTCTCGCCTCAGCCTCCCAGAGTGCTAGGTTTATAGGCGTGAGCCACTGCGCCCGGCCAGATGTGATTCTTTTAACTGAATTTTATTGTTTGGGCAACTTTTTCGCTACCTCTTACCAGCTTTCATGAATTATTTTAGGCAGTAATTGCATTTTTGTTTCAGTGAATTGCTGTAGATGTAGGCATATTTCTTTAAACCTTTTTTTTGAAAACTAGTTTTTATTCTTTTTTCCAGTTTAACAACTTTCATAGAAAATTTAAGAAAAGAAAGAGAATAAAAGCTTATACAGTAAAAAATCACCCATAATTCATTATTTATAATCAACCACTGTTAACATATTTCCTTATTAAAAAATGGGACACATGCACAATGTACATATGCATATATATTTAACTTTAATTCACTGAGCATTTATTGAATACCTGTTATATGCATGAACTATTCTAGGTGCCACACATTGTTGAAATATTGCTGTATATAGTTTTTACATTGCCAGTTTTCATTTAATGTTACATTCTAAGCAAAACCCATTTTATTAAAATTTATTTGTGACAGCCATGTTCGTGGCTACATAGTCTTGTGTTTTTCAGTGTTTTTAGTCACTTTTTTTTTCCTCTTCCTCTGAAATTTTATTGGCCAGGCGTGGTGGCTTTCACCTGTAATCCTAGCACTCTGGGAGGCGGAGGCAAGAGGATCGCTTGAGGTCAGGCGTTCGAGACCAGCTTGAACAAGAACGAGACCAGCCTGAGCAAGAGTGAGACCCTGTCTCTACTAAAAATAGAAAAAATTAGCCAGGCATGGTGGTAGGCACCTGTAGTCCCAGCTACTTAGGAGGCTGAGGCAAGAGGATCACTGGAGCCCTGGAGTTTGAGGTTGCTGTGAGCTAGGCTAATGCCACGGCACTCTAGCCTGGGCAACAGAACAAGACTCTGCCTCGAAAAAAAAATTATTAGATTTAGAAGGTACTAGTTGAATTTCTTCACATGTATATATTGTATAGTGGTGAAGTCTGGATTTTTAGTGTACTCATCACCTGAATAGTGAATATTATACCCCAAAGGTAATTTTTCATCCTTCACCCCCTCCCACCCTCTCTCCTTTGGAATCTCCAATGTCCATTTTACCACTCTGTGTGTCCTTTATAGCCATAGTTTAGCTCCCACTTGTAAGTGAGAATATGCGGCATTTATTTTTCTGTTCTTAAATTACTTCACTTAGGATAATGACTTCCAGTTCCATCCAAGTTGCTGCAAAAGACATTATTTCAGCCTGTAATCCTAGCACTCTGGGAGGCCGAGGCGGGTGGATAGCTCAAGGTCAGGAGTTCGAAACCAGCCTGACCAAGAGCGAGACCCCGTCTCTAAAAAAAAGACATTATTTCATTCTTTCTTATCACTAAGTTGCATTCCATGTATATACATGCCACATTTTCTTTATCTACTCATCGGTTGATGGGCATTTAGGTTGATTCCATATCTTTGTGATTGTGAATTGTGCTGTGATAAACACACAGAGTGCAGGTATCTTTTTGATATGATGATTTCTTTTCCTTTGAGTAGATACCCAGTGGTGAGATTGCAGGATTGAAAGGCAGATCTACTTTTATTTCTTTGAGAAATCATCATACTGATTTCTGTAGAAGTTATACTGATTATTATTCCCATCATCAGTGTATGTGTTCCCTTTTCACTGCATCTGAGCCAACATCTATTGTTTTTTGACTTTTTAATAATGACCATTCTAATTGTAGTAAGATGGTATCTCCTTGTGGTTTTTTAGTCACTCTTTTTGGTCATTAGAACCTGTCTTCAGTGGGGGAACTAAGTATATCATGTAGATGAACTGGGAACAGTTTGGTTGAAAGGATATAATGGCTTCCAAAGAAAGAGAAACTGTTGAAAACATTTGTTCTCTCTTATGGGTTTATTATATTAATAGTTCATTAATCATTGCTCTATTGCTGATAAATTTATATTCAGTTTTAATTATCTTGATTAATATATTTGTATATAAAAATTTGTGTCTATCAGTTTTCTTAGGATGGATTTTTAGTAATGGAATTACTGGGTCAAAGAGTATAAATATTTATAAAATATTATATATAGTCACAAATTGCTTGTTATACACTGCCTAACATTAGCATTATATTTGAACAATATAAGCATTCCTGTTATAACATCAAATGCATTCTAAAAAGAAACACTTCAAGATTGCCTATTTACTAAAAATAACAGGACTTATAGGAAAAATAAGGTTAAAGGCAGACCACTCAAGACCTCTGCAATTTTCAAACCAGAGTACTAACAAAAGCATAATTGGTACCTTATGAGATAACTTGAGCAGCCCAGTAAAACCACTTAGCCTGGCTTATACTGCCTCAGAAGAGAGTTTAAAGCTATTAAAATATAAGGGGATGGACATTGCAAGCCTGCATGGTCTTGAGTAACTTTCTAAGCCAGTTGGGGCTGCCATAAAGGTGGGCACAGGAGAAAAGTGCAACTTGCTGTGATCCAGGAACCCATATTAAGGTTGGTGTTATCCCTCTGGGCAGGGAGCCCTTGGTACAGGTGCTCATTTTCAATATTCTTAAAATAGAGTTGAGAAGGCTCCTGCTTGGCTGGAGCTGAGCTAAGTAAGAGTCTTATTTTTTCCTACTGAAAGTTATAATTCTATTGCTATTCCAGTTCTCCTTGCTTGGGAAAATTCATATGTGAACCCACTTCAATGTTATATTGACAGTGTCATTTTATTTACTAACCACTTATAGCTGGTGTTACAGGAACATGTTTTACGATAGAACAGACTATATTTACTAATTTGATAGTTGAAAATTTGAATATGGTTTCTTTGAAGAAATTTAAACCCTTTCAAACTGGGAATAACACCTTAGCTAAGGAATGTCTATTTCAGAACAAATGTTTTCAAAACCTGTAGTTAGAAAACAACAACTCTAACCTTCTGAACCTGTTTCATTACAAAGAAACAAAAAAAGAAAACAGCAACTCTGTTTAACAATTGTATTGCAATTTCAATACTTCAGTCTAGGATAGTAAATTTCAAATGTACAACCTATTTTGGTGGACATTAGGTGTTCATAGAGATTTGGATCACAGGGCTTTAAATTGTCAGCAGCCTATACATATTAATTTATTTGTTGAGGATAGAAGCATCATTTTGTAGTAATTCATTTGTGGGAATGGCTTCATCCAGGATTATGCATTATTCAATTATAGCACCAGAGAAGACTGTGGAAGTAGGGCATTGAGTTCAATATTGGGTGTTTTCTTAAGTGTAGTATGTATGTCTGTCATAGGCTGGTAGGAGAAAGTTGAGCATACTGGTAAGACAGTAATTGAGGTTGAGACCTGTAAGAGAAACTGAAGAAATGATTAGTATGATGCGTAGAGTGGGAGAAACTTGAGGATTACAAATACTGGAGATAGTATGAGCCCAGAGAACAGCTGTTGTAATCGTAAAAAGAAAGAGCTAAAGAGCTACTAGCTATTGTGATATTCCAGTTCAAGATTTTGGAGGTAGAGTAATTTGCATACTGCTGTTGTCCATAGAAATGGGTTGTTTCTGTATGGATGAAGGTTGCTGAAGTTGAGGAATAAGAGAGACATTGAAGGGCGGATTGAGAGTGGGTTAGTCTCAAGGACATTGGGAGTCTGCCATAAGACATAGGAGAGGGATGTATAGAAATTTTATAAACTGGTTCCAGAATCCTCAGTGAATGAGGTAGCTGAGACATTGGGAGGATAGAGGGCAGCATAGTTTGATTACATGATTCTAAAGGAAATAGAACTTTTGATAAGGACGCTCAAGTAATCATCTGAAGTGGTCATAGGGATTCAGGGCAGTGCCCACTGAGGGTGGGAGAATGGGCCCTTTGGCCTCCATAGCACCGGGAAAAGTTGTACTTCAGGAAGGTGAGGAGGTTGGTGGAAATCAGAGTGGTATTAGGGGATGACAGTACAGGAAAGGGTCATTGAAGGGGAATCAGGGATGGATGGCCAGGGTGACAAGCATGCCAGCACAAGTTGGCCCAACTAGTTTTTAGAAGCCTAAAAAGTTAGCTGACTGCAGTCTTGGCCCAACCTTCAGTTGGAATGTTGCAAAGAAGTTGCTGTGGCATTGTTCAAAGAGAATAGCCTCCACTTAGGAACCATGGTTTCTGTTGATGAGCTTGGGTTGGTGGAATTAGGGAGACCTTGAGCAATTTGGGGAGAACAGATGTTCCAAGGAGATTGGGAAGGAATTGGCTATATCCCTCAGTTTCATTTTAGAATAATTTAGAGAATTTCTAGTAGGACAGAATGGCAAATTATTAAATGACTGCATGTGTCGCTTGAGGATGTGTGCTTGGTTTTTATTCTTTATTTCTTGTCTAGCTGCTTATAGCTCTTTTTCATCTAGCTTATTAATATGGAGTTGGATTTACAGAACCCCTGAATGATTTTGATACTTTGAACTGTGTCTGGAAAACTCAAATACTTACACATTGTTTTTTGTTATTATTACCAGTAATAACAATAAAACTGTTACTTATGAGGAACAGAGTTCTTTATTTCCCTGTGAAAGGTGTTTGAAGTTTAAATTTGGAAGTTGTTTTCACTTAAGATTAATTTTTTTTCCTAAAACTTTTTATGTTAGTGGTAGTAGTAGTCTATGATTTACAAATTTTTGAGATTAGAAAAGAGTTAAAAACTATGTTATTCTTTTTCCCCCTCTTTAAAAAAATTTACGTAAATGTTACATATAGTGAAATGCACTGATTGTAAATGTTTAGTTGTTTGAGTTTTGAAAAATGCACGCAGCTATGTAACCACCATTGCAGTCAAGATATCAAATATTTCTATCATCCCAGGAAGTTCCCTGGTGCCCGTTTGTAAGCAATTCACCAATCTCCCCTTTCTAGGCAACCACTGATCTAATTATTATTGTCGTAAATCAGTGTTGCCTGTTCTGGAACTTTATATAAATAGAATTATATAGTATAAACTCTCTTGTGTCTAGTTTTGTTCACTCATGTAGACTGTGAAATTAATCTCTGTTGTTAATAAGTCTCAAAAGTTTATTTTCATTGCTGAATAGTATTCTGTTTTATGAATATGCCACAATTGGTTGTCCTTTCATCTGTTGATAGACATTTGTGTTGTTTCCGGTTTGGGCTATTATGAATAAAAGGGCCATGAACATCCACGTACAAGTCTTTTTGTGGACAGATGTTTTCATTTCTTTTGGATAATTACCTAGGAGTGGAATTCCTGGGTCATAGAATAGGTATATGTTTAACTGTATAAGAAATTGCCAGTTTCCAAAGTAGCTGAACATTTTTACACTCCCAGAGTGTGTAGTTTCTTCACATCCTTGCCAGCATTCAATTTGGATGCTAATGGTTCTCATTGTGGTTTTAGCTTGTATTTCTCTGATGACTAATGATGTTTAGCATCTTTTCATGTGCTATTGGCCATTTATGTATTTTTTATTATGAAATGTCTGCTCACGTCTTTTGTCCATTTTATTTAATTAGGTGATCTTTCTATTTTTGGTTTGTAGGAGTTCTTTGAATTCTGAAAAATCTTTTTTTTTTTTTTTAAAA